>JBBBDQ010000258.1:3322500-3455000 GCA_037127315.1 Ascarosepion bandense
GTAGTCGTATAATTCACTAATAAAGATATGTTTACCAAATAGCAATTCCTATTCCCACTTTAACTTCCACACTCCTACTCCTCCCCACCCCATATACATTTCCTTATTTTTTCCTCTTGATAAACCCAAAGGACTAACCATAAAAGCTGTAAAGGACCATACCGTATCTTCTAATGTTAAATCTGTCTATAAAATTTTCAACACGTCCATTAATCACCTCTATCCCTTAACCCTTCCCTCTTTTCGTTCAAATTCTAACGGACAACTTACAACTCTTATTCCCCATCTCCCAACCCACCAACCTCTCACACACAATTCGCCAAACATAAGAAAAAGATTTTCCATTTTCTTTTCACACAAGACGATGAGACATTGTCCTTTCAATGTCGAAACAAAATGCACACTTTGTAGTACATGATAATTTCTACATGTTCTAAACTATAATTTAATGTATATATATATAGAGACGCATTTGTTTGGAGTCCACTATCCTACTAAGGGTGTTGAGGATAGATTTCTATTAAATCTGCGATTTTGTCAGAATCAAAAGCACCCATTGGGACATCAAAATTATCACCTTGGCTCTTTATCCAAGTAGAATTATTGCTGAACAATATAGAAGTCCTAGATGCTAATATAATTTTCGATTCTTCATCGGTAATATCTACAAAGTTTTTTGCGAAATTTAAACTATCTAACAATAGATTTTTTTATATGGATGGGTAGATATGTACATTCTAATTTGGCAATAGGAATTCTGAATGCCTACAATCAATTTAGCAATGACCAACATCTAATATAAATAAAATTTCATTCTATGGTCAGTCAGTCAGTTAAGTGCCTAATACACGCTTGGGCGATCATGTCTCTTTCGAGACATGACTGACTGGGCAGAAGATTATCCCGCAGTAGGTTGCCATTGCTTTCTGTGGTAGACTGGTTGCCGATCAAGGCTATAGAACCCAATCTGTTCTATTATTTAACCCATAACTGGAGGGAAGAGACGGATTAATACCTTTCCCAAGGGTATTTGTGCGTAAGTGAATGCAATGAATTCAACTGGAATTCGAACTCGGTTCCCAGATTTCTCGTTCCGAGCCGATATTTACTGCGCCACAAAGCACATTCTATGGTAGTTTTCATAAATCATTCTTTAATATACCTTCTTTTTTTTCTCTACCCGATATCAGTAGAGTCATTTCTAAAAAAAAAGGTTACTTTAAATTTTCTTTTCTCGGTTAGATCTGATAGAATTTGTTTAAACCCCATTTTTCTTAGGTTTCCTGGTTCTGTTACATGTTTCGGTTACTTATTTTAGCAACATGGTCACTTGATAAAAGATTATTAGTGAATAAGATTATTATTGGAAAAACAAGGCCTCGATTGAAGCTGTCGCCAGGCGAATAGCGGTTAAACTCCATATCAAAGAGAACATAATTCGCTGTTAATGATGCATTTAAGAACTCATTCACAGAAAACCTGATTTAATATAATTTTTTACTTATTTCCTGTTTTTTTTTATTATTATTATTGTTTCTCGGTATTGACAAATGAATAGAAAACCCAGTCAGGAATCGAACTTACTAGCTATGGCTTGCGAGGTTGGTGCACCAACCATTCTTATTTGCTATGTAATAAGCAGCAGATTGCGACATAGAATTGGTTTTTATTTTAAGAAATCCTCATAGCCACCACATAGGGAACGATGACGAGAGGTTGCATTTTTATAGTGTGTCTTTCAGAAACTACCTAAATTCCTATGTCAGTCAGTTCAGTGCCATACGTGATACACGCTTTGAGCGAACCCAGTCTATCCTATTATTTTACCCATAACTGGAGGGAAGAGACGTATCAATACCTTTTCCAAGTGTATTTGCGCGTAAGTGAATGCAAGGGATTCAACTGGAATTTGAACTCGGCTTCCCAAATTGTTGTTCCGAGTCAATATCTACTGCACCACAACGCATATCCTATATCAGTCAGTTAAGTGCCATACGTCATACACACTTTGGGCGATCATGTCTGAAAAGAGACATGACTGACTGGGCAGTATATTATCCCACAGTAGGTTGCTATTGCTTTCTGCGGTAGACTGGTTGCCAGCCAAGGTTATAGAATCCAATCTGTCCTATTTTTTAACCCATAACTGGAGGGAAGTGACGGATTAATACCTTCCCCAAGGGTATTTGTGCGTAAGTGAATGCAATGACTTCAACTGGAATTCGAACTCGACTCCCCGATTTGTCGTTCAGAGTCGATATCTCCTGCACCACAACGCACCTATCTTAAAAGTTGAAAGCATCCTTGACCTTTCCTTTTTGCGCACAGTGGTTTTGGTGCTGACAAGGAGACAAATCACCAGTCAGTCGACCTGAATTCATGTTTGGAATAATTTGTTCGGATGCAAGACCCGTCTGGATATGATGGAAAATCAATAGGTCTTGCAATAGTTACTCACGCTTGTCGATTCTTGTCAGTAGCACCTTTGGGGATTAATTTGTTATTTATATAAATAGTATGTATTTTTCTTTGCTCATTGTGCTGGTAGTGGGATATAATTACCTTTTAATTTGGTAAAAATAGCTATATCTGTTGTTTCAAAGCGATTATTTACTAGCCTTTTCTTTTTTGACTGATTGTTAATCCAATGCTAAGGTCAAAGACTACTCCGTGTAGAGGGTTAGTGAATGAGATTCTAAGAGAATAAGAAAGTAAGAGACGATTATGAGGTCGAATATAACAGATATTGATTGAACTTGAACTTAAAGAGGCCAAGATTGTTGTCGTCAGGAAAGCATTCTTTCGAGAGAAAATAACAGTAAAAAAAAATATCCAAATACAACTTGTTTTTTTAATCAAAGGAACAAGAAGGGAATGGGTATGACTTGTTACCGAGAACACGGCATAGCGAGTCCTGACTGTCAATGTCCGGACTGGTGGAACTAAAAAATGTAACTCGGCCGACATTCTACCATAGTAATAGACGATATAGTCGACTTTCTCAGCGCCGCTTAAATGTGGCACAAGGCCGAAAGTATGGTGTGCCCAGTGAGGATCGAAATCACTTGTAATAGGTTCTAGCAAGACAAGCTTGTTAACCATTGCACCACACCGATGTGTCCAGTAATAGAAGTTATAGTAGTGAAAGGCAAGCAAGTTTTGTCAGTGGTATGAGGATTTCAAGTTGGAGAATAATGAATCACCCAAAAGTCCAGGTAAGGGTTTTTGAACTCTGTCGAGGCTGAAATGGGAGGGCTGGGTAGCACTAGTATATGACAGCAATATCCTATTCTTGCTCTGATCTGACTCTTATTAAAAAAAACAGAGCATGACGGACGTGATTTATGTATTTTCTGGGTCGAAACAATCCCACACGAGGTAAAATTAAGAAAAATAGGACTCAGCAAGATTAATATTACGTAAAAATTCTAAGAGATAGTGTCCACCATTCTTATATACTAATATTCAAAAAACCGTAGCTCTTCAAATACCAAACTGTGGTATAACGGAAAATATTTGCTATCACAGCCAAGAGTCTGGTCACTTATATGAAACTGTAGGATATGCCTTTAACCTATTATAATTCGGCATGTTCCTCTCTTCATTGGTTCGCACAGACGTTACGCCCTGCCAATACCTCATGAAAGCGATTGTATTTTCTTGTCGCTCTACGCTGGCAGGATGTGACACAAGGACGGTAACATATGGGGAGCCCGATTACGTGCATCAGAGACATGTCCGGAAATTGCCTAGCCCCGAAACCGACAGTTGTGTTAGCATCGTTATTACTACCAATGCCCACTCTTAATAAGGGAGGTGCTATCCGCGAGTAGCTATTTCTTGAAACTGAGTACTTCTAAATAACATTTTCAGTCGCGATCTGTCCGTAAACAAAGACACAACTGATTTGTGCTCTGTCCGAAAACAGTTACTTCATTTTGATCCCAGCTAAAAGCCGACAAGCACAGTACCGAACAACAAACACCGAGTAAGAAAATCGCTAAAAATACACTTACCATAAATATAATAATATCGTCTGCTGAATTTTTTTTAATTATTATTAAGAGAAATGTTCGTAAGACAGGGATTTGCCTAGAAAGAAAGAAAGAAAGAAAGAAGTGTTTAACATCTCCAGTTAATACCTCATAAATAGGGAATTATTCTGTTTGGAACGCGTGGAAAGAGTGGAAAAAACTACTTGGTTTCAGTGAGAAAATAAATGATAGAAAGAAAGATAGAAGTGTTTAACCGCTGTTTCGGAGTAATAGAAAAAGTTTTCAAATAAAAACATTTTCATTTGTACTCCCTTACTTCTTAAAATAACAACCAGCATTATGATTGTTATTTAACGATGTGATAGGGGAATTTCTACGGATATTTTTGTCATCGAACTCGACATGATATATCCCGTATTCGAATAGGATATACACACATAACCCAGTCTTATCTCTTAAAAAATGAAGAACCTCCCGAATGCATTGCATGTCAAGAACCCTACACAGTAAAACATGTTCTACTCGACTGCAGTGACTTCACATATATCCGGCAATCCCTCTACAACCGAAAAAATAAACTCTAATACTATTTTAACCTTCTTCAAAAAGATCAAACTATACAACAAAATCTAAGTAAAGATCTGAAGATCAAAAATAGATCCGACCCTCATCAGGTGAAAAATTTAAAAAGTTATGCAACTTGAAAGCAATGGAAAAGTTTAAAAAGCAAGACATCTTCCAAAATTCTGAAAAATAATATAACTTTACCCCAAATCATTTGTTATGACCTTAAATGATCCCATAAGGATTGATAGGTCATTAAAACCTCGAAAGAAAGAAACGAAAGGAACACGACATGAGCTTATTCAATCACTAAGTAGAGAATTAAGACTCATCAGAAAATTAAAATAGGCAAACCATGAAATATTACGGCTCTTTCTTGTTATTATTATTATTATGTCATTTTTCATCATATTTCGATTTCTGCTTTGGTCTCACTACCAACCAAGTCTGCGGGGAGACCTAAGGCAGGTAGTGGCGTGTTGTTATGGCTCCATTTCATGTTTTTCTATCTTCCCTATCATCCCTAGCGTTACATAGATAAAGTTTTCCTTAGTGTGTGGGCTGTACTTAATAAGACAATTTTTTGTATATCTCTTAAGCTGGGGTTTCCAGGGATTCTTTCAATGTGTTGTTTTGTTCCATTTTTTATCATTCCAAGTGCACCTACTATCACTGGCACAACTCTTGTTTTCAATTTCCACATTTTTCTATTTCAATTTCCAGGTCTTAATATTTTGACAGTTTTTCAAATTCCTTGATTGCTATGTTACAATCCGCTGGACAAGCCATATCAATTAATAGACAAGTTTTCTCCTTCTGGTTTTTAACAATAATGTCTGGCCTGTTTGCTTCAATTTTTCTGTCTGTGTAGATGGTTTAATCCCATAGAATGGTTACATCTTCTATTTCTGTAACCGGTGCTGGGTGATGTTCATACCAGTGTTTGTTTACAGCTTTTCCATAATGTTTGCACATTGCCCAATGTAAATATTGCCCAACTCTATCGTGGCGATTTTTATATTCATTTGGGGCAAGCACAGAACAGCCTGAGATTAGGTTGTCTATTGTTTCTTGGTGTTTATCACAAAACCTGCATTTTGGATCCATATTATTATGCATAATATTTGCCTGAAAGTTTCTAGTGAAAAGACTTTGGTCTTGTGCTGCAAGAATAAAGCCTTCAGTTTCAGACTTTAATCCAGATGCACGTAACCATCGATGAGTATTAACTTTGTCAACATTGGATTTATTGGCACGTTCTGGATATTGGCCATGCAGAGGTTTGTCTTGCCAGCGCTGTTTCATCTGTTCAAGAGCTTTATCTTTGGCTTTCATTTTCATATTTTTTGCCGCATTAGTTGGTTCTTGGCTTCTGTTTTGCTTTTCTACAGAATCTACTAACTGTAAATCTTGTTTGTATTTACTGCCTTCTTTTATTATTGAATATTTTTTCTTTCTTTCTTCATGTTGCCTTACTAATTGTATCATCCAATCCTTTGTTGTTTCTATGTATGTTAGTAAGCCAATAGTTGTTGACTTGTATGACAATTCTAGCTGAATAAGACCTCTTCCACCTTCTTTACGGGGTATGTATAGACGGTCTACATCAGCCTTTGGATAATGCATCTTATGCTTAGAAAGAAGCTTTCTTGTTTTAGCATCCATTCGCCTGATGTCGTTTAGAGTCCAGTTTAAGATGTTAAAGCTATATTGGACAACTGGGATTGCAAGGCTATTAATGGCCATAACTCTGTTCTGTGAATTTAATTCAGTTTTTAATATCATTCGTAGCCTTCTATAGTACTCTTTACGCACTATTTCTTTCATTTTTTTATGGTGAATGTTTTCACACTCATTTACACCTAGATATTTATAAGCTTCTTCTGGTTTCAATTCTTTTATTGTTACAGCAGGGTCTAGGCTAATTGAGGATGTTTCTTGTATTGATCCACGTAAAACTGTAGCTTTAGCACATTTATTCAAATTAAATTTCATTCCAATGTCTTCGCTGAAGCATTTTACAGTTTGCAGAAGACCTTCCAGCTCATTATCATTCTTAGCATATAACTTTAAGTCATCCATGTAAAATAGATGGCTTATTTTCTTTAGGCCTATTTTATAACCACATTCTGTCTTATTAAGTTGACTGGTTAGTGCTATTAATGATATGCAGAATAGTAAGGGGGATAAAGAATCACCTTGAAATATACCTCTTTTGATGTTTATTTCATCAGACTTATAGGTTCCATTTATATGATTGAGGTAAAGGGTTGTTTTCCATATAGACATGCACTGTTTGATGAAATTGATGATGACGGGCGATATCTTGTATATATTTAAAGTCTTTAAAATCCAGGAATGTTGCACACTATCGAATGCCTTTCGATAATCTATCCAGGCAGTACTAAGATTTTTCTTTGTACTGTAACAGTTTTCCAGGATCATTTTGTTAATTAGCAATTGGTCTTTACATCCATAACAGCCACGTTTGCACCCTTTTTGTTCAAGCGGTATCATGTCATTTCCTTCTAAGAATAAATATGTCTGTTTTGTTAAAATAGATGTTAATAGTTTATATGTTGTCGGAAGACATATAATTGGTCTGTAGTTTTTCGCGTTGTTTGTGTCACCATTCTTGGGTAGAAGAAATGTAATTCCTTTGGTCATCCATGCAGGAATTTTAGTGGGATCGTCAACCATTTCTTGAAGTTCTTTGGCTAGTTTTTTATGTGCTGTATTTAAATAATATAGCCAAAAGTTAGGAATTTTATCTATACCTGGGAATTTCCAATTGTGTGCTTTTTTTCGTGCAAATTTAACATCATCTTCTGTAATTCCAGACCATGTCTGTTTTGGTTTATTTTTCATTCGTTCTTCTTCTTATTATTATTATTATTATTTTAATCGTATCACCCCTAGCAAGGCGGTAATGCCACTGATGTTCAGGGGGTTACATAAGAGCAAAAAGATTAAGTAGAAGAGAGTGAAGAGGAAGACGAACCAGTTGGAAAGGAGCAAGAGAAGGATGGGAATACAGGTGTGATGACAGTTGCAAAGGTGGAGAGAAAGGAAAGGATATACGGGGTGGGGAAAGAACTAGAGTCAAGTGGTTAATAGATGAGTATTGACATTGCATTTAAATTCCTGGATGTTGTAGCCGTCAGGAAAGCAAGAATATGAAAGCGAGTTCCACAGGCGAGAAGTGCGAAAGAAGAAGCTGCAGGAGTAGAATTGTCGTCTGCATTTGGTTAATCAAACTGTGAATGGGTGGGACCCAGTTGCCAATCTGGTTGCACGAGTAAGCACCTGTTGCAGAGGCACCAGTGACTTAAGTCCGTTGAAGCAGAAGCCATGAAAGTATTTATAGAATTATTATTTCCTTTTATTTATTTTCGGCTCCCAATCATAGAGGTAGAGCCAGAAATGGCTTCATAAGATTTTCCACTGATCCTTTTTTCAGAAAAAAAATCTAAGTTCATACACATTTTACATATACACAGCTCTTTGTAATGTGTAAGCTTTACTTTGGGTTGCAATCTTTTAGTATTTCTTTAAAGAATGGGTTACTAAGGAATCCTTTCAATGAGTCTATCGAAATCTTTTCCCGTCAATTCGAGAACTCCAATTCCATCTCCAACTGGAATTATTGATGTCCACATGTGCCACATTTTTGAGATTTCCACTTCAAGAAACTTGTATTTTTTATAGTTTTGGAAGATATTCCAAGATACGTTACAATCTGCAGGGAATGTCATGTGAATAAGACAGCACATTCTGTTTTGTGGGTTTTTGATCACGATGTCTGGGCGATTAGCGTAATTGTTCTATTACGAAGTCTGATGAAATTGTTAAAGCTCCTGTCTCTCTAACCATGTCTGGGTGATGTTCATATCAATTTCTTTCCCGTAAAAATATCATATTCTCTTGTGCAGATATTAACCCACTCTATCATGCCGACTTTCATTTACAGTGGGTGCTAACACTGTGCAATCAGATACAAGATGATCAATTGTTTCTAGATATTTTTTTACAAAATGCATTTTTTAATCGTTTCACCCCAAACAAGGCGGTACTGCCACTGTTGTGCAGGGGGCTACATAAGAAAAGAATGAAAGTTTAGGCAAGGGGAGGGCGAAGAGAAAGACGAATCGGTTACAGGGCGTGTCGGAGAAAAGGCAAGAGAAGGATTGGAATACCAGTGTGAAGACAGTTGCGAGGGTAGAGTGAGAAACAAAAAAGAACAAGATAGACGGGGTGATGGGGAAAGGGCGAGGGAAGTAGTGGAGTCAAGTGGATAAGAGATGGGAATAGACATTGTATTTAAATTCTTGAAGATTGTAACCGCCAGGGAAGCAAGTATACAGAAAGGAGTTCCACAGGCGGGTGTGAGAGAAAAGAAGCTGATGGAGTAGAAGTGGCGGCTGCATTTAGTCGATTTAACGGAAAAAGGGTGGGACATTGTTGCCAGTCTGGTCGCTCGAGTAAATTCTTGTGGAGGGGGTATCAGTGAGCTAAGCTCGTCGGAGCAGAAGCCATGAAAATATTTGTAGAATAGACAGAGGGAAGTCACAACCCACCGGTGAGAAAGTGGCTGGAGTTGAGCTGCCAGGTCCGGGCCGATCACATTACAAATTCTCCACTGGAGCCTGTCGAGAATCCTGAGATGAATAGCAGGGGCGCCTGACCAGATATAACAACAGTATTCAATGTTTCAGATTAATAATTTTTCAGTATGTTTGCTTGTAATTCCTGCTTAGTATTGGTCCTACAGAGCAAGAATAAAACTCGGTTTCAGCATTTAACGCTTCACCGCGAAACCACTGACGGGCACGGGATTTGTCTACATTAGCTCGTTTGGTACGGGCAGAGTATTGATCATGAAGAGGCTTAGCTTGCCATCATTTATTATTATTATTATTATTATTATTAAAACAATTCTTATCATTATTAATATTGTTATTACGAAATTTATCAGCGTTAACTTGTGGAATTCATTGCGGAGGAAATAAAAAAAAATCTCTTCATATAAGCAACTCATCTCCTTAAGGCTCCCGACGACTTTTAACAATTTTGTACTCTTCCACACGCCACAGTCTTTTTGTCACTCTCTGCTTGTTACAATTTTTTTTTTTTTGCAATGATCCTCTTCTTCTATGTGCCCTGTCCCTTCAGGACGTAGGCGATCATGGCTTTCCACGTTTCCCTATCTCTGTTGGCTCTGAGCACGCCTTCTCCTGTTACATCATGCAATTCTCGTTCCGTCATCCACCTGATTAGGTCCTTCAAACATGTTATCCGTTCCTTTCCCATACCTCTTTTTCCCTCTATCTGGCCTGTTAGTATCAGATTCTCCAAGCCCTCCTTCCTCATTGCGTGTCCCAGAAACTTCAGCTGTCTCTTCCTGAGGCTCATTATTAATTTCCTTTTTGTTTCCATCATTTCCAAGATTGCTCACATGCTTGATCCATGATATTCGCAGCATCTTTCTGTAGAACCACATTTCAGTTGCACCAAGTTTTTCCTTCATCTTTTATGGTACTGTCCAGCATTCACTGCCATATTGAAGGACGGACATCACGTAGCAATCCAGTACTCTCTTCCTAGTTTCTAGCAAAATTGTCCTCTTTCTTAATACCTTACTCAACTTCTGGAATGCTTCCTTCGCCATACCAATTCGCCTTCGGATCTCTGTGTCGCACTTTCCCTCTTCTGTTATAACGCTTCCCAGGTATTTAAATTTTTGTACCTGTTTGATTCTGGTATCCCCTACCTGTATTTGGCATTTTGGGCTACCCTTTTTACTGATGACCATGCATTCAGTTTTCGTGCAGTTTATTTGTAGTCCTTTTTTGTTACTTTCTTCTGCTACCTTATGTAAGAGATCATGTAGTTTCCTTTCTGTGTCTGCTATGAGCACTGTATCATCTGCGTATCTTAGGTTGTTTAAATTGTGGCCTCCGATGACAAATCCAGGCATAACTTCTAGGGTCCTCAAAATATTCTCACTGTACAATTTGAACAGATCCGTTGAAAAGACACATCCTTGTCTTAGGCTCCTTTCTATCTTTGTAAATCTGCTGATTTCGTTACCTGTCCGTATACAAGCGGTTTACTGTCAGTAAAGATTCTTGATTACTTTCAAGTCTTTCCCAAATATGTCTAAGCTGACGAGCATCTCCATCAATTCCATGTGGCGTATTTTGTCAAACGCCTTCGCATAATCAATAAAGCACAGGTATAAGTCCTTCTTCATTTGTATTGCCCTTTCGGAGAGCATCCTAATCATAAATATGGCGTTCCTTGTTCCCATGTCTTTAACGAAACCACACTGTTCTTGTCCTATCTCTGGCCTGATTCTGCTTCTCCCTCTGTTCATCAGGATTTTGACAATCAGTTTTGTTACAATTTTTTTTTTTTTTTGCAATGATCTTATAAAACTTAATTTCGGAATTTACCGTGATAGACATGATCACCTAATTTCAGGCTCTATTTCATTTGGCTCCTTTAGTCTTCAGAAAAGAAAAAAATACATTTTTCTTTAAAACAAATTCATAACATCCTGATTATGCTAGAATGACCTGTCCTAGTTGCTAAATTCTTCTAAATATGCTGCTTTTTTTTTTACCCTCCGGGAGGGCTTCTGTTATATTTTGTTCATATTTTTTTCTTTACCGAAAACTATGTTTGCACAGTTTCCCGTGAATTTCTATTCAATACTCTTATATTTTTTAGCAATCTATAAAATAATCACAAGTTGTAATTTCATTCTCTGCTTAATTAAAGCGATTCGGATCCAATATGGTCGCACTACGAGACAAAATAAGTAACATAACCTAATCAAGGGAATACATGTCGCAAATACCGTTAACGTCACAAATCACGTGTTCCACTATGCGTTTATGTTGATTTATCAATGAAACACATCTGCAAAGCGACTAGTAAGCATTCTCTGCAGCATATACGCTCAGTTCATTTTCAATTGCTTCTAAACGTTGAAAGTAGTCAGACAATTTGGAATAATGAAACCTTGTCTCTTGTCAGTCATTTAAGTACCATACGTGATACACTCTTTGGGCGATTATGTATCGATTACTAGCAATGGCTTGCGAGATTGGTGCACCAACCATTCTTATTTGCTATATAAAAAGCAGCAGCTTGCGACATAGGATTGGTGTTTATTTTAAGATATCCTCATAGCCAACAAATACGGAACGATGTCGAGAGGTTGCATTTTTATAGCGTGAATATATATATATATATATATATATATATATATATATATATATATATATGAATATATACATATATATGAATATATATATACATATGAATATATATATATATATATATATATCTACTTCAGGATCATATATATATATATATATATATATTCATATCTACATATATATGAATATACATATACATATGAATATATATATATATATATATATATATATATATATATATAAACATTTATATGCAAACACATGTTATGATTTTGCATTTTTATAGCGTGTATATGTATGAATATATATATATATATATTCATATATATATATATTCATATATACATATATATGAATATACATATACATATGAATATATATATATATATATATACTTTCAGGATCATATATATATATATATATATATATATATATATATATATATATAAACATTTATATGCAAACACTTGTCATGATTTTGCATCAAGAAACGCTAGAAACACATAAATGTATAGCTTTAAATTTCAAATTTTCGCCGTAAAATGCATCTAGATGTATAAACAATGCGACTCAATTCAGTTTTCTATCGTTTCTATTTATATTTTTATGTTTATTGTTGTTTTTTGTTGCTGTAATTTTTTTTTTAATATGCGACATTTTAATTGCATTAGTTTTTGTTAGGAACAGAGATGCAGCTATGTTGTATGATCCTGAAAGTATGCTTCCCGTGGAAGATTCCGAAATGAATGCATTTTCGTTCTTATCAATCATTTATTCTTTTCATTCAATCGACTCGGAACGAGAAATCAGGGAGTCAAATTCGAATTCCAGTTGAATTCCTTGCATTCACTTGCGCTCAAATACCATTGGGAAAGGTATTAATCCGTCACTTCCCTCTAGTGATGGGTTAAATAACAGATGGGTTCTATAGCTTTGGTTGGCAACCAGTCTACAGCAGAAAGCAATGTCAACCTACTACGGGATAATCTTCTGCCCAGTCAGTCATGTGTATCTCGTATGGCATTTAACAAGACTGACTGATTCTTTTCATTAAATTTTCTTCTTTATATCAAAACTACAAATTTGTTTCCACGCGAAACTGAGCGTAATAAATATCAATATAAAATTAGATTTAAGCTTTATGCTTCACACTTAAATTATATACATGATTAATTTACACGTTTTGAATTAATTGTCTGGTATGTAATTTGAACATTTCTTTGCATTTTATTCTCATCTATTTTCATATAACGCCATCAGAAAATTTAATGATGAAAAGTTAAATTAATCTCTCGTCGATATGTTTGAGAATTTCATATGCTTAATAATTCCTTGCACCTTTGCCAGACTCACCGACGCCCAATGTTAAGCTTTTCTCGGGGAAGTTTTTTATTGTAGGGTATTCTATTATTAGGAATTCTATTATAAAGAATTATATACCCTAGACTGTTTCTTGTCCTCCAATCTTACGAAAATATCGAAATACTCATCTTCATTGAATGCCTATTCTTGTAGTATTGCTTCGACTGTTACTATTGAAGTGACTGGGTTCTTGTACATGGATTGACGCTAGACTAAATAAGCGTAATATGGAAGAATTTGAAAAGTTTCTTCGTATTATACACTCGTCTTTATTTCTTATGAGTTATTCATCAAACAAAAAGCTCGGAAGAACGAACCCAAAGCTAATGTTGGGCGATATTCCTCGAATTCAGTCAAACGTCTATTATGTTTAAGGTTTTCCATTACCTTTTTCTTCACCTTATATTTCAAGGGTTTTATATATACTTGTTTGAAGTTTCGTATGCCGTTTATGATATTGTATCAAATATTTTCAAGAAAGTTGTATGTGATAGACATTATTACAACTTCTGAGTGTATATATATATATATATATATATATATATATACACATACATATGTATATATATATTGTGTGCGCACGTGTTTGTGCGTGTGTGTACGTATATATACACACACACACACACACACACACACACATATATATATATATATATATGGATCTATGTGTGTATATTAAATAAAACTCCGAATACTACATTCGTTGTATGACCATTTCGACAAGAAAAATTTCGCTTCCTCAGCAACAGGAAAAAAATTTATTGCAAATATGGTACAAAAATTCATATACTGGAAGGTTACTCAAATACATTTCCATACAAAGGAAGTTTACATTTAAAAAAAAAAAAAAGAGAAGAGAGAGGAAGTTAAGAAAGAAAATATATTAAGTTAAAAATTTGTCACCCAGACATTGATACAGAGGGTAAGGAAGAAAGGGAAAAAAGAGACAGAGAAAGGGATTCAAGACAATAAAAATTTTGTTTAAATATATATGGCCTGACTAGTGTAGTAGGCTTAAAATTTCCTCATAGAATAAAAATGTTTTGATCAACATAAGAAACAAACATTGGATCAAGTGCATTAACATGAAGAAGATTATTCCGAAAAATAAATACATTTTTCATTAAAATATTTACTTGATATCTATACATATATATGCGTGTGTGTATGCGTGTGCATGAATGTATTATATATATATATATATATATATATATATATATATATATATGTGTGTGTGTGTGTGTGTGTGTGTGTGTGTGTGTGTGTGTGTGTGTGTGTGTGTGTGTGTGTAAAAAGAAAGAAAAATTAGAAAGATGAACAACAAATAATCTAAGACAATGAAAGAAAGATTAGTCCGGAAAAATAATTCTGGTTTTCACTCCGTTCATTAATAAGTTAGCACGTGCTTTACTTGCTGCCATTAACTGAGGTAAGTAATAGACCGTTTCGTTTTTGTTTACGAGGAAAGACGGAATGTAACGATGCATCAGTCATAGTGTTTGGTTTTCGTAAAAGAAAGAAAGAAAGAAAGAATAGGATAACAAACAAACAAATAATAAAAGACAAAGAAAGAAAGTAACAAAGAGATACGAGATGAAATAATATTTGCTAGAACTGTCAACGCACTTAGTTGAACAATTCCAAATTCTGAGTCATAATATTACTCGGACAAAAAACAACCAAGAAAGGCATAAATTCACCTCTCCCTTCGTGCAATCCTATCACCAAATATGTTGATGTAGATTGTCATTCCTTTTATGAAATAAAAACTAATAAGGAAAAATAGTCACTTGAACAAACCACTCGACCATAATTATATTATCTGCCCAAGAAGCAGCCGGTGAATTATGTTATTCATATCAACTCTGACACTATTCAGACTTATAAAGGTAGTCTTACAGAACATTATTAGAGAGTACGATTTATACTAAATGCTCTAAAAATGAGGCCTATAGCCAAAACCATACAAAAAATATCTATTAATCCAGAATAATTTGATTATCTTTATTTTCCCAACGAGTTTTATTATTTTGGCTTTCCATTTTATATTAGGCATTAAAACAACTTCTTTTATAGAAATTATTAAAACCATAACTTCAGCATGTTCTCTAATATTTAAAACATTTATGTGCGTTGTGGTGCGTTGGATATCGGCTCGGAACGAGAAATCGGGGAGCCGAGTTCGAATTCCAGCCGAATTCATTGCCTTCAGTTACGCGCAAATGCCCTTGGGAAAGGTATTAATCCGTCTCTTCCTTCCAGTTATGGGTTAAATAACAGGACAGATTGGGTTTTATAGCCTTGGTCGGCAACCAGTCTACCGCAGAAAGCAATGGCAAACTATTGCGGGATAATCTTCTGCCCAGTCAGTCATGTTTCAAAAGAGACATGACGCCCAAGCGTGTATCACGTATGGCACTTAACTGACTGACTAGAAAAACCTTCACACTTAATAATATATATATATGTGTGTGTGTGTGTGTGTGTGTGTGTGTGTGTGTGTGTGTGTGTGTGTGTGTGTGTGTCACCTGCAAGATCAAAACTGCAGAGAACAAATATTATTTACAAATTTACTAGTCTTTGAAGAACTGTTCTTGATCAATCCAAGTTCGTCAATAATTACACTGGATCCATCAAAACCCGTTTCACTTACGTTGCATCTCTCTGAACACAGTTCAATTCATTCTCATCTAAACACCCGTGGAGACCTACAAAACTCTATTCGTAACTTGATGATAATACAAATAGGCGCAAGCAAAAATGTCTAAAAATAAAACAAGCATTATAAATATAAAAAAATAAGAAATATGCAACGCATGTTAATATCAACAACGAACACTGCAAAAATGTGCTTACCATGTTCGGAATATAAAATATACACATGACTCTAAACACATGTACATAAACACTAGGCATACTTAGTTGCAAGTAAAATCAAATTTATACTTGAAAACGGCTAAAAGTATAGCCGAAAGGTCCCGTACACCGTACAGCATTTGGACATTTTTTATAAGATTCATGTTCTGAATAAAACGAAAGTTATAAGGTCGCATGAAAAGACGATACAAAAAAATTAGGTATAATAATTTGTGAGACATTTTTAATGAAACCTGCATATATATATATATATATATATATATATATATATATATATATATATATTCTAAACATATACTGATAAATATAACAGAAATTAAAGCTAAAATGCGATGTTTAGAACGGCTCATGATTAAACATAGTTGACATTCATTTTCTCTTATATTTAACAGTACATGTTTAGAAAATTATCTGCTACCTCGATACAATATATATATATATATATATATATATATATATATGGTATATTGGTAGGTATTTAAACACTATCACAATGCGTTTAGTAAAATAAAGGAAGGTAAAAAGAAAAGAGTGCTGGATTGCTACGTGATGTCAGTTCTTCAATACGGCAGCGAATGCTGGACAATATAATCGAAAATGAGGACAAAACTGGAAGCAGCGGAAATGTGGTTCTACAGAAGGATGCTGCGGATATCATGGACTGAGCATGCAAGCAACGATGAGGTGTTGGAAAGAATGGCAACAAAGAGGAAATTGATACTGAGCATCAAGAAGAGACAACTGAAGTTCCTGGGACACGCAATGAGGAAGGAGAGCCTGGAGAACCTGATACTGACTTGCCAGATAGAAGGAAAGAGAGACAGAGGAAGGCAGCGGATAACATATTTGCAGGGCCTGATCAGGAGGATGACGGAACGGAGGTTGCCAGGAGCAACAGGAGCAAACATACTAGGAGCCACAAAGGATAGGGAGACGTGGAGAACCATGATCGCCTACGTCCTGAAAGGACAGAGCACATAGAAGAAGAAGAAAAAAGGTGTTGGGTATTAGCTATTTATTATTCATTAATATTTCGGGATCAGAATCTCATCTTCAGAATGATAAATGAGCTTGATTTGATAGCCTTCAAATACCTACCGAAACCTCTTACATACACAATGCTTCAAGCAAATTACAAAACTCTCCTCTATATATAAATATATATTCCTTCTTTGTTATATACAACGAAACATGTTTTTAAAAAAGTGGGTGTCCAAATATATATATATATATATATATATATATATATATATATATTAAAAAAGAATTAATTCAATGATGTTGAATGGCCATTTCGATATGAAGATCCCCACGGGGGATAATACATCACCTCAGCAACAGAAAATCTCCCTGTATCATTTTTTAGTATTAAAATAAAATTTTTAATATTAATTAGGATCGGGTTTTTGGAATTTACCTTCCTGCTTTTTTCCCTTGGATTGAAGTATCTGAATTAAAATAATATATATATATATATATATATATATATATATATATATGTGTGTGTGTGTGTGTGTGTGTGTGTGTGTGTGTGTGTGTGTGTTCACTCATCAGAGCTAGGTTATTTTTGTAAAACAAAAACAGCCCCAACAAGTGAAAACATTATATATATATATATATTATAAACGCAAATAGTGATTGATCCACCGAGAGAAATTGATATAAAAGAAAAAGTGAGAGAAGCAGTGAACGTTTTCTTTAAAATATAGATTTATTGTTGCTATTATTATTAAAATAACTCATATATATCATTTCTGGGGAAAACTGTACGGGCTTTTTCAGGTTATTACTTTTTATTTTTACTTTTCTGGATTATTTACTTTTACAAAGAAAAAATTATATAAGCCTTCACCGATCTAAATCATAGTAATTGACATTAAAACGTAAACTATCAACACTGTCAAGTAGTTATGCCGAGTTCTTGGTAAAATTTTCTGCCTATGTATTTTATTGACAGTCTGTTCTTTTATATATATATATATATATATATATATATATAATCAGAAGAAAGAAACGATTAGAATAACATTAAAATATTTTAAATTAAAAGTGGCGTAGATAGACTAAACTATCGCCCGGTTCACACTCCACCCATGTCTATTGAACAGGTGTAGAGACTCATCCCTTGTTCCCTGTTTAGGATGTGGTTTCCGGCTTTCTTTTTTCCAATCTTTTCATTGTTTTATTTTTTTATTTTTATTTTTTTTCAATTGAAGTAGATAGACTAAACTATCGCCCGGTTCACACTCCACCCACGTCTATTGAACAGGAGTAGAGGCTCATCCCTTGTTCCCTGTTTAGGATGTGATTTCCGGCTTTCTTTTTTCCAATCTTTTCATTGTTTTATTTTTATTTTTTTTATTTTATTTTATTTTTTTTTCAATTGGAGTAGATAGACTAAACTATCGCCCGGTTCACACTCCACCCACGTCTATTGAACAGGTGTAGAGGCTCATCCCTTGTTCCCTGTTTAGGATGTGATTTCCGGCTTTCTTTGTTCCAATCTTTTCACTCTTATGTAGCCCCCTGCACATCAGTGGCGTTACCGCCTTGCTTGGGGTGATATGATTGAAAAAAAAAATGTTTTCATCATCTTTTATTTTTTTTAGATCTTTTAGTTCTGTTAAACTCTATATATGCATGGCCGTATTTGACTACCGGGCACGGGTCCGGGCCAATCCGTGCAATCATTGTGAAACTCTGGGCAAGGAAAAATGTCTTCGCCAGAAATCAAACTAAACAATTCACAAAGAATGAAAGAAAGAAAGAAAGATATCATCCGAATGAACGCAGTAAAAATCTGTTTGTTTATTAATTTTGGGAGAAAAGACTGGTTATACTCAGAAAGTCCGAACCCAATTTCCTGCTTTCGTTCACGTTCTGTGCCTAATTTCCATTGGAATAGCCGAAAGAATCCGCAAAAATCATAGTTTCTGGAAACGGATGACACTGATGACGTCATGACATTGTCAACTAATAAATCCGGTCAATTTTCTCTGTGCCCGGTGTTTTTTAGCATCAGCTACGGCCCTGTATACAAGTATACATGCTTATATATATATATATATATCTATATATATATATATATATATATATAGAGAGAGAGAGAGAGAGAGAGAGAGAAACAGTGATATATATATATATATATATATATATATATATATATATATATATATATATATAGGGCTTGCAAAAGTAGGTATACATTAAGTATTATTGCAGTTTTATTTGTATAATCAATTCATTTTGTGCTAACGTTTTACTTCTTTATTACTGTATACTGTCTACCTACATTTGTATCCGATATAAACTGCGTCTAGAGATTATATGCAAGTTATGAATTCGTATAAAGAACTGCATCTTTAATGTTAAAAGTTCTATTATGATGTTGTTTAGATTCTACTCAATATTATTAACTTAGAAATATAGTGATAGAGAAAACTATTGTTTGGAAAGAAATTTACTAAGTTAACAAAACAGACTAATTTGACTGTCAGTAGTTTATTTGCAACTATTTATTCTGATACTTTTACATTATTATATCTTGTAAAACTAGTGTAAAAAATAATATGAAGAGATTTTAGAACAAATTCAATTTCTTAAAGGAAAAACATAAAAAAAAACATTTTATTTTAAAAATAAAAGATATATTAACAAAAAATAATAAGCACCTCCTAAAATTTATTGCACAAATGCTCCTTTCTTATCAACAACTCTTAGCATCTTATTGTCAACATCTGGTGTCAGGTTTGCAATTTTAGCGGCTGGTAAGTTGTTTGCAGCAACTTTAACTGCACTCCCAGAGGTCAGACTTGCTGTTGAATTGCCTTCCATTAGAATAAATATCTCTCTTCAGGATGCTCCACAGGTTCTCAATGGGATTCAAGTCACAGCTATTTGAAGGCCAGTCCATAAGAGAATCTACAACAAATCCCTTTTCTTTCAACCCGGATTTAGTAAACTTTGATGCGTGACTTGGTGCGTTGTCTTGCATAAAGATCATAGATCTACGCTTGGCTAAAGACTGGTTATCAAGTCAGTCAAAGAAATAATACTATAGAAAATCACAGTAATTTTTGGAATTCATTTTAACCTCGACTTTCAATTTAAATAGACCCATGAGCTCATTACCAATAATCCCCGCCCATATCATGATCCTACCGCCGCCTTGTTGGCGTTTAAAAATCTTTCTTGAGTCATGTTGCTTGCAAGCCCATCATCGAACCCATCCATTGGGCCCATCGAGGGTGATCCTTGATGTTTTTGTAAAAAGCACATTATTGAAATCAGTTTTCATGTATTTTTTGCCCACTGCAAGCTTCTTTCCTTATGTTTTTGTTGTTTTTTTTTTTGTTAAAATGGGTTCTTTATTTGATTTTTTACATCAGCAAACTTCCTTAATGATTTACACCTTGTTTCCCTTGACACCATAGGAGCTCCAGCGGCCTCAATTATGAACGCACTTGACGCATTTGGGTTTCTTAATAATTCTCTTCGGATATATGATAGATCTCGCATTGTTAAATTCCTGAATTCAACCTGAGAGTTTTTTTCCATAGTTGAATTCTCATTTGACACATTTCCTTGATTTTTCGATGATCTCTTTTCAAATCCTTAGAAATTTGCGCAAAGACTTTCCTTTGCTAATTTCTTTGATTATATAGTTTTCATTCATTGTTAGTTCTTTTTTACTAGATACTAAATTCTAGTTCTTGCAAATAATCTCTTGACACCGCAAATTGCTATAATTACTGAAAAAATACTAAATATCAATCTGAAATTGAAAATTGGGACTTAATTGCTTTCCTGCTTACTCGCTATACATAATCGTACAAATTATTTCATTGGATAACACATATCTATGAATTTTACATAAAATATTTGACAATACCTCTTTTGCATATAATCTCTAGACGCAGTTTGTAAATATATATATATATATATATATATATATATATGTGTGTGTGTGTGTGTGTGTGTGTTTGGGATACGTATCTGTTATCAACGCAATAGACGAAATCAACGTGTCGAGTTAAAATGTCGGCCGAATCTATCGCGATTACTTTCAAATATACCTTTAGAAAAGGCATCGATCCATATATTTTCCTCCAGTTATATTTAAACAGAACATGTCGATTGAGCTCTTAGCCTTCACTAGCAAAACCAATCTTGCAGAAAGAAAACTAAATTCAAACCCGCTACCAATACGGCATAGGCCAGCGACGGCCAATTGCTTTCTAAGACAGACTGTAAGTCCTCAAACCCTGAAATAGACAAAAGCTTACACACACACACACACACACATATATATATATATATATATATATAGGCATATTACTTCAAACTATATTATTTAGTGGATACTCGAATTTGAAAAAGACGCCTCATTTTAAAATGTCTGTTTGTTGTCTATAAGCCTGTGTATTCGAGAAATCTTTAAAAATAAGATGCGCACTCTGGCAGATATCGAACTTGCGTCTTCGTTGAATCCGAAATGCTTTAACTCTCGACTACAGAGAGCGTGACTTTCTACTTTGAGATTTCTACTTCGTCATCAGACAATGTTAGATTTAATATTGCCTAATGACGAGGTAGCAATCTCGAAACAGAAATTTTCGTGTCGCAATGTATTTCTAATTAAAAAACAAATTTAATTATATGATTATATTATGCTCTACAATATTTATTGCATTGATCAATTTTTTTAAAAATGTAAATAGCTCAGATCTCGGAATTGTAAAACTGTTCCTTGTCTTATATATATATATATATATATATATATATATATATATATATATACACACACACATATGATTCTTTTTTTATCTACTTAAGTAGACAATAACACTAAAGTTTTTCCCAAAATTCAAAGTATGAAAATGAAGCAAAAATGTCATATAATAAAATAAAAATAAATGCAATTAGCTAAAATAAAAAAAAAAGAAACTGTTTTAGAGAGGGCAGCAATAGAAAGAAAGAACATACTAAGTTCCTACTTGGAAAAGTCCTGAGAAATTATTATTTTGGTAAAGCCACTTTCAGACCCACAGATCAACATGGAAATAAACACAGTAGTGTAAAACAAAAACAGTAAATTCGAGAAAAAAAAAGTTGCATTTATTTTTATTTTATTATATGACATTTTTGCTTCATTTTCATACTTTGAATTTTGGGAAAAATATACACACACACACACACACACACACACACACACACACACACACACATATATATATATATATATATATATATATATATATATATATATATAATGTTTATCGATCTAAGATATTCTCTTTTATTAGAGACTTGTCAAAGACTGAAATATGGAGGAAAAAAAAGAAAAAAAGAAATAACACTAGAATAAATTGTGGCGTTCGGAGTTCAAGGAGAGATGACACGTCCATCCTTTGTTTTAAACTAATGTTGTCAAATGCATGTGATACAGGATTGACCAATGAAAATCAAACAGCACAAAAATTTTAAAAATACCAAAAACTTTCACTTTTTTTCCGTATCTCAGTCTTGACGAAGCTTTAATAAATGGGAAATAAGTTAGATTGATAAACGTTTCCAATTTGTCCTTTATTTTAACATGTATGTGCCTGTGTGAGTGAGTGTGTATGTGTGTTTGATCTTTTATTTTATTGTACTCTAGTGAAACAATCAATTTTTAATGCAACCTCCCACAAACATTCATACACAAGTGAGTGCACAAAATCAATAAGGCGAAAACCGAAAAATACATATATATCAAAAAGCTTGTCAAGTACGATTGTCAAATATCACTGTAACAAATAAATTGATTAATTGAGCCGCGGCTGATTACCAGATAAATTATTTTATTGAATATGGTTGTAATATCGAACATTTTATTGAATATTACCGTCTTAATACTTCGAGACGATTTCTTCTGCACGATCAGAGGCCAGTGTCGATTTTACCAAGATGATGAATTGAGCGGACTGGTATTCTGAGCTTTGTTTCTTTCATTGTTATATATTCAATTCGTCAGCTCTTCAGTTTTCCTTTAATAATCAGTAATCATTCAAAAGAGATACAATAAAGCAAGGCCCGACAAACCCCTCAGATCGTGTAAGACGTATATTAATTTGAAAAAAATTAATTAGATAAATCCTCGCAAAGAACACGTAATTAAAATAAAGCGTATTTAGAGTCTATATTATACGGTCATCTATGGTCTCGTATTAGAAGTGGTATTAACAACTGTAGTATTTTTTAACCTGACCTAATTCGTCTCTTATAGGAACAATAACAGAAACCTTAAATCTGGCAGATTTAAAACGAAAAACATTGCAAATCTTAAGTTCCAACTCAGGACTGGTCATACTAGCATTGAGATATTGATAAGGTGTATTATTTAGAAAGGGACTACTTTGTCGATTCCTATAAAATCGACAAGCTTTTAAAATTATTTTATTGGTTTCGCTAAAATAGATCACCAGGCTATTTTTCCGGTAAATATTTTTATTATAACGAAGGCTGGTAATGTTAAAATAACAAAAGAGACATTAAACGCAGTTCTTTGTTTAACCATCAACTGTTAAAACACAAGTTAAAATCATTCATTTATCATCAATTATTAAAAGAAATATAGAAGTCTCTAAATATTTTAAGCATATCAGGTATAAGAGTCTCTGCAGGTCCAAAACCTGCCAGTAAGCATAGTTCTCTTGCTAATACACTTGAGGTGTCTTCTTCTTTTATGTGTCCTATCCTTTCAGGACGTAAGCGATCATGGCTTTCCACGTCTCCCTATCCCTGGTGGCTCTTCATATGTTTTCTCCTGTTACTCCACGCAACCCCCGCCGTTCTGTCATCCACCTAATCAGGCCCTTCAAATATGTTATCCGCTGCCTTCCTCTGTCTCTTTTTCCTTCTATCTGGCCTGTCAGTATCAGGTTCTCCAAGCCCTCCTTCCTCATTGCAAGTCCCAGGAACTTCAGTTGTATCTTCCTGATGCTCACTATTAGTTTTCGTTTCAATGCCATTCTTTCCAAAACCTCAACCCGGCAAAAACAACAATCACAGACCACATCATCCATGTTGTTCAAGTCCTGCCTGTATTCTTAGTTCTAAAGCACTTCTTCTATCTACCGGCAAAATAAACATGGTGTCTATTTTAACGGGACTGATATAATAGCCTATTCGTATTATTTAAGCGAAAACGAATATATTTTTGAACAAGATTCTTTGTTCGTTTTAAATCACATTTGTCTTGCTGTTGGTCCAAGCTTTGTACATGACAAATAAAATTACAAGAAAAATGTTTCGATCTAACAGGATTTTAATCACCTCTCTTACCAGACTGATCAGCAAGTTCAGCCATCACCGCCATCACCGCCATCACCAATATTAGAATCCCCCATTTATACGTTTTCTGTATGTGACGAACCTCCGTCAGATTCAGCCCGCGAAGCGATTTTAACCGAGCAGATATTTTGGATAATATGCTTATCTGGTTTGCAAACAATTTTTGTTTCTGAGTGTTTCGACCGACGAGACTGTGCTGATAAACCATGCACAGTGCCTTCTTGGGTGCTTTGAGTAGTTTTATTCTTAACCAAAAACTGGTACGATGAACACTCTGAAAGTAAAACCTATTTATTTCTACGCAATCCAAAGTATATACAGGAAACAACACTGTTAGATAAATCAAGTTTTCAGCAACGGCAAGATTTGATTAGTGTCATTTAATATCAGAAAACAAGTTTAATTCTTTTTATCAAGAATTAATTACATGTCTTATATAAATCTTCGATGGAGTGTATTATAGACACAGGGACCAAGGAGTACGTACATTAATTCATTGTCTATCTACTTTAAAACTAGGTAACATTTTTTTTATTCTTCTTCTTCTTCTTATTATTATTATTATTATTATTATTATTATTATTATTATTATTATTTATCTCGTTTCAGTTCCTTATGTTCGGGCTTTGATTTGAAATGTACTGAGACGGTATTTACCAACCTTCCTACGCAAGGTTAGATGTGACACGAGGTCATTTTATAGTGGGTCTTCCCGGCCATATAGCTGGGCCAAAAAGTGTCTGTCTATTATTACCGAGTCGTGATTCTACCCTTCGGCAGAACCACGACTGGGTTAGTGCTCTCTGCTCGGAAGCAGAGAGCGCCCTCTACCCGAAGGCAGAGTGCTGACAGTGTCATAGTAACAGCGGCAAATGCCGACTGAGACTAAACTGATAATTAACAATTTGCTTAAGTACAAATGATTTTCTAAGAAGTGCTCTTCATTGATTTGAAGCAAACTATTTCATAGTATAATCATATGAAAAATTCTTATATTTGAAGCGTTTTATTGATCTGACTCGCCGTTCACTAATTAATACGTGATATGGAGAGATGGGGCTAAAAGGCTGCCGACCCCTGCACTTTAACGAAAAGTTTGAAGTAACTAAAGTTTAGTTACAGTGTAAAAACGTACTCTTTTCAGTGAACTGTTTTTTAAAAAAAAGAAATGGTTTGGTTTAAGAATTGCAATGTATCTGATCAATGCCATTTTCACCTGAAGGCCGGAGAGCTGACTGACGGATTTTTTTAAATTTTTTTTTATTTACCTATTCCTTTATTTCATTTAACATTACAAAGGTGAGAATAAATGCCTGAATAATTTATCAAAATTTGATAACAGATGCAATTTCTGCTGTAAACTTAATTTACCATTTGGTGTATTTAAAAATATATATTTATTTTATTTTTATTGCAAATCTTTGTAGGTAATATTGTATGAGATTTTTTTTTTTTGACACTAAAAGTAAACTCAAACTACTATTTTATCTCACTTTTAATACTTTCTCTTTGTACTTAAAAGAAAAAATGAACGATTTCACAATACTTAACATTTTTTTCATCTTTGTTTTTTTTTTTTTTTTTTTTGACGTAGATTGTACAAAGTGTGATCTAACATCTCAACGTTTTTTGGTTTTTTTTTTTTGTCTTTTTTCTCTTTTCTTCTTTTTTGGGAAAAATATGCAAGAAATTTTGTATTGTTATAAATTTTAAAAATAAAATATTTTTAACATTTGCAACAGTTTGTTATCTTTTTCTGAAATGAAAAATAATTTGTTTTGTTTTTGTTGTAATGAATATGTATACACCTTGGTTCCCCCTCACTGGAATGTGATTGGCTGTTGTCAGCCATAAATACAGACGAAGAAAAGGACGTCCAAAGAGAGAGCGAGAAAGGGAGAGAGAGAGAGAGAGAGATCTTCCACTAGAGATCTACATCTACTATTGACTACGCCTACGTCTCAGGATACTGCATACGACAATTACGCCTACGTAATAGATTGACCTACCCGGCTACATTTGCCTAAACCACTTAACTACCTCGTATTGATATATATATCCCTTTCCTTGAAATATCACAGACTAATTAGTTCAGAGTTTAATAGAAAAAAATTAAATACTAGTCTTCTGTTTTATCATAAAGAAAACTGAGGTCCAAAGTAAGTTTTTTTTTCCAGCACACTATTAGTGTTACTTAGTGTGCATTTAATTATTTATTTACACAAAATGAGGTAAAAGGCCCAACATTAGAACAAGGAAGGCCTGGTCTTTTCTGTTCTATCTGTTAACCTAGCTAGTCACAATCACTAGCCCTAAAGTTATCCCCGATCTTAGTGAATTTATCTAACCGCTGCTTAAAGGAGAAATGGAAAGTGTCGAGAATACTTCTCAGTGCTCATACCCGTTTCAGTATAGACCCATCAGTCTTCTCATTGTTATCAGAAAATTTTTCTAGCTATAATCAACAAGAAGTTTGTTGCTCACCTCAACATCGACAAGCAGTACGGATTTCGATCGGCTCGGTCCACTGCTGATATCTTAAGTGTCATTACTTACGGAAAAAAATGAAGCACTAGACAACAAATAATTCTAATAGCTGAAAACCTTTGGATATTTCTTTGACAAGGTATGGCATAGAGGGTTACTGCACAAACTCTCTAGCTATGGAATCATTAGGGAGATTTATTATCAAGTTCTTCCTGACGAACAGTTTTTTAACGACCAGTTATCAGAAGACCAAACGAACAGTTTTGTTTCAACTCTCTTTCTAATTTGCATAAATGATTCTCTGATCATTGACTATCTATGTTAATGGTACCGCGGTATATGGTTGCACCTCCAAAACTTCAGATGACCAAAGCTTAGTAGCTTATCTCTCCTCTGACCTAGCTTTAACTGCTCAATGGAGAAAAACTGGCTGGTCACATTCAATGCCTCGAAAGTCAAACTGGTGATGTTCCATTATCACTGATCGTACCCTGAATAGTGATGCACGGGTGCTCTCTCAGGAAAGCCTTATGCTTTGAACGCCTATTGGTACTCAAAATCAACCAAGCCATCAAGCGGAACTCGTACATAAATAAAGATATCGGGAAAATGACCGGTTCCCTGTAAAGTTTCAGTAAGTAGCTTTTTCTGATATTCTTTCAGTCATTTAAGTGCTACATGTGATACACGCTTTAGGCGATCATGTCTCTTTCGAGACATGACTGACTGGGCAAAAGATTATCCCGCAGTAGGTTTCCATTGCTTCCTGCGGTAGACTGGTTGCCAACCAAGGCTATAGAACCCAATCTGTTCTGTTATTTAACACATAACTGGAGGGAAGAGATGGATTAATACCTTTCCCAAGGATATTTGTGCGTAAGTGAATGCAAGGAATTCAACTGAAATTCGAACACGGCACCCCGATTTCTCGTTTCGAGTCAATATCCACTGCCTCACAACGCTCATCTCTGTCACTGACTCTACCTTTACAAGACTCTAGACTGACTCTACCTTTACTGTTATATATATATATATATATATATATATATATATATATATATATATATATATATATATATATATATATATAACGTTTTTTTATAATAGTAGAGAATATTGGAACACAAAAGGTTTATTCTAAAATTAGAAATTATTTTCCGAACAGCTTAATATATAAATTCTTATTTTTAGTCGATATAACCCATATTAAAATTTGAAATGTAAAACTCTGTAAAAGTTAAGCCGATCCGAATTCTAAAATGTCTGCACAATACACTTCAGAGGAATTTTTCCAGAATTTCTTAACTAAACGTTATGGGTACAGGAGTGTAGTATACATTAATAATTACAGCATATTCAGTGGAAATGAATTTGTTGAAAATACTTTCATTATTTGGATCTTAAATTTAATTATCTTATCGAATAGCATGCCAATGAAAAGCATCTCATTTCAACAGTTAGTAGTTCTAATTGTGTAAGCTAATTAATTGATCCAGAGCCAATATTATTTACTCGCCTTTTCACTGTGGCAATATGTGACCCGAGTTCTTCGGTCGATCCCTAAATTGCTCAGTCCCGCCAGCACTGTCAGGCTGACGACTATATTCCACGGACCCTCTTTTTCGTGCAGTAAGGGAACTACTACCGCATCGTTGAAAATATTTATTGAATGAAATAACAAATGTGGCACATGGCCAAAAAAAGTGGGTTGGTAGAGAGTGGTCTTCTGTAACTATCCTATACCTAGCTAAACACTTTCACCAACCTATCATTCATTAACAATTAGCACATTCACCACAAGAACTCATCCATCACCTCCCAATCCATTATGCACCACAATACCACATATTTACAAGCGGCACCTAAAAAAGGGAAAACAATGACGTAAAAATTTGCTAATATATACATCACACAAAAATATCTTGAAAAGATTTAATGATAATGAAATGAAAAAGGGAAGGGGAATGACATACCCAAAACAAACTCAAATATAATAAACTATTCAAACTAAAATAAACAAATGTTAGCTACCGCAGAGTTGAATGTGACATGAAATCGTTGTTTTCTTTTTTTCCTGTTTTTAAGTGAGGTGCCCATACACATGGATTATGCATATGGACCAAAGACAAATTAGTACATTCCGCTATCACGCTGGCGTCTATATTACGCTGTCTATCTTATTGCATTGAGGAAGGTACTGTCGCAGGATTGGAAGCACTGAAACCAGGCGCCTTCTTCTATCTCAAATAACAAGAGAACAGATACTAACTTTCATCCTTAACCCTAAAGGTCGAGATACGAAGACGGTAAATTTAATTAGTGAAGATGAGACTCTTCGGTGAAACTACAAAAATTTTTAAGTGGATGGAATATTAGAATCGTCTTGATCAAAATAATGGGAGGGTGACATTTTCTTAAAAAGTTCCCTTTTATATTCAGTGTGCCTATATTCTTATTTGGTCTCGGAAAAACTAGAATAAACTTTCTTTTGCCATTTTTTTTCAATTCTAATCAGTTATTTTCAATATATATATTTCTTATATGTTCTACTAAAAGGCAAAATGAAACTTCTGTTTAAATCTCCAGCAATAATTTCCACAAAGTTATCAGAAGCCACCGGTGAAAATTTGTTATCAAGAATAATCAGGAACAAAATATTCGGTGAAGTGGACCTTGTCGTGGGAATTACAACCCGCGGCAATTTCACATTGAATTAAAAGAAAAATGTCCAGGGTCACTTTGACATGTCAGCCGTATGGCATTTGGCCTCATGGGACTGTGCAGATTTGTCGCTATCTATATATTTGGCTATAGAATAAACAAATTTGGAGTCATAATGTCGTTCATAATAAAAATAAAAAAAAAGGAAAATACTACTTGCGGGCTGTTTACTAAGATAACAAGTGTTTCGAGTTCCGTTGACACATGACAACAATGAAACAAACTTGATCCTGAGGCAACTATTCAATGTAAGAAGAAATGAAAAATCCTGGGTCGCCCTGATGCAATTGTAACACTGGCTGCAAAAACTACGTAATTTTTGTTTACGCTCTCAAATTAAAAAAAAACTTGTGTCAAATTCTATTTTCTTGGGAAATAGATTGAGTATGGTAGCTCGAAAATGTGTTTGGTTACCACTGTCGTTGTTCCATAGTAGGCCAAATCGACTGCCTCGCAATGTCAGTTTCTTGGGCCTTCTTTAAACCATTTTAACAAAGTTGGACTGTCTTTACTTCTGATTGAAAATTTAATTAAACGTCTTTTCACCAGAATTTTTTTCTCTTGTAGGGCTCATTGGCTTTGAGTAATTTATTACTCAAATCCAATGATCCGTTTCGACTGCCTTGGATGTTTTTAGATGGACAAATCTACTAACTATATGCCAGAGTCGGGGAGAGCTTTCCAGTTTTCCTTTTTTTTGTTTTGTTTTTTGTACTTTTTTTTACTGCTATCCTTGCAGCTTCGGGTCTTGTATGTTCGCTAAGAGAGAATATGTGCATTTTAACTGAAAATTTTTGAAGAGTCAAACACCTTTTTTAAAAGAAAATCTGATTATTTGCTGAATCATGGGAGAATTAAAAAAAACCGCCACATACTTCTTTTTTATGATGACCGATGTTAGTCTCTAACTCGAAATTTGTGATTTTCAATTTGAAAAAATATCGAATTTTAGAAACGCACTATATTATCAGCATCTTATGTTCTCTAAATTTTTTCTTTCTTGAATCAATCAGTCAGTTATGTGCCATACGTGAAACACGCTTGAGCGATCATGTCAAGATTATCCCGCAGTAGGTTGCCATTGCTTTCTGCGTTAGACTGGTTGCCAGCCAAGGCTATAGAACCCAATCCGTTCTGTTATTTAACCCATAACTGGAGGGAAGAAATGGATTAATACCTTTCCCAAGGTTATTTGCGCGTAAGTGAATGCATTGAATTCAACTGGAATTCGAACACTGCTCCCCGATTTCTCGTTCCGAACGAAAATCCAATGCACCACAACGTACAACCCTTTCTTGAATACTTAAAATTAACTTACTCACCTTTGCTACTTTCGTTTCATTATTTTACCTCAAACATGGTGTTGGAACCAATGAGACACAAGCGGTTACTGAGAACCAAAGAATGTTAAAAAACTGGGACATCACTGAGGAGAGAGAGGACACTAAAACCGTAATTCAAGAACCTGACGTTACACTTAAATTTTGAACATCGTATTTAGCAGTACACGAAACCGGAAGAGTTCCACAAGTGAGAAGTTCGCGAAAAAAAACCCATCAGTGTACTAGTTACGTTTGCAATTAGTAATTTCAACATTAAATTGATGAGACCGATCTGCCAAACTAATCAGTCAGTCAGTTAAGTTCCGTACGTGATACGCGCTTGGTCAATCATGTCTATTTAGAGACATGAATGACTAGACAGAGCAATTTCCCTCAGTATGTTGCTGTTATCTTCTGCGGTAAACTGGTTACAAACCAGGGCTACAGAAACCAATCTGTCCCGCTATTCAACGAAAGATACTTAATAGTAGGTACATCAATATATATGTTACCGTCATTTTAAATGGCATATCGATATAAATATTTTGCTGTCATGTTTGATGGCAAGGTCTCACTCATATATATATATATATATATATATATATATATATATTCTAAACATATACAGCTAAATATAAGAGACAATGAATGTAATATAAGAGACAAATGATAACACAACCATATATTCAAACGCAATGTAATGTGTTATGACCAGATTCAAACTTGATTTTATTAAGTGTAAGTTGTTTGGAGAATTTTCGTCTTTATTTTCAACTGAAATTAAAGCAAAAATACGACGTTTAGAACGGCTCATGATTAAACATAATAGACATTCATTGTCTCTTATATTTAATAGCATATGTTTAGAAAAAAATTATATATATGACACTATAACTATTAATCTGGAAGATAAATACTTTTTAAATGTTCTTTTCCGACAACCATCTCTAAAATATTTAATATAACTTTTAATCAGCACATCATTTCCCTTTTTCTGTCCAGTCGTTTCCCACTCCATTTGAGACAATGAATGTCTATTATGTTTAATCATGAGCCGTTCTAAACATCGAATTTGGGCTTTAATTTCAGGTGAAAATGAAGACAAAAATTCTCCAACATTTGGATAATGTTTTTATTAAGTTGGTTCTAAGCATTCGGCTCACATGAGCCATCTTCAGAGAGGTTACAAGGACGTTAACATAAAAACATCCACCATCAGCGACGATTTTAAATTGTGTTGACATAAATCTTTGCTAAGCAACGATACTAGTTACCAAAAATATCAAACGCAGTTAGTAAATTTGTAATCCACTTCTTTGTCTCCAGCTTTGGGCTAACTAGTGACGCATAATCAGTAAAGTATCATCTCCAAAATATTCTCACAATCTAAAAACAGTTTCTGGTTTTAAATAACCTGCTAATTGTTGCTAAGCAGTAAAAAAAAATCAGTCAATCAATTCACTTTTTTATCATTTCATTCCAAAAAAGGCGTTAATAAATTACTGAGCGTCAGAGAAAATGAAAAGATTTTAGCTTGGAGAAAGAAATATAAAGAACAGATTTCAGTAAGAGAGTGTCAGTCAGTTAATTTCCATACGAGAAACACGCTTGAGCGATCATGTCTCGAAAGAGACATGACTGACTGGGCAGAAGATTATCCCGCAGTAGGTTGCCATTGATTTCTGCGGTAGACTGGTTGCTAGCCAAGGCTATAGAACCCAATCTGTCCTGTTATTTGACTCGTAGCTAGAGGGAGAAGCGATATATCATTTACGTAGTAATTAGTGGGGGATTAGTTTATTACTTCATAACAATAGAAAACCGATCCCCCACTTTATGACCATTAAAATCCTTAATCATGATTCCAACTATTATATTTAGTCAGTCATTTAAGTGCCATACGAGAAACACGCTTGGGCGATCATGTCTCTTTTGAGACATGACTGACTGTGCAGAACATTATCCCGCAGTAGGTTGCCATTGATTTCTGCGGTAGACTGGTTGCCAGACAAGGCTATAGAACCCAATCTGTCCTATTATTTTACCCATAACTAAAAGGAAGAGACGGATTAATACCTTTCCTAAGGGTGTTTGCGCGTAAGTGAATGCAAGAAATTCAAGGAACTCTCTTTTCTTCTTCACTTTTACAAAGATTCACAATGACGTTTGAAATCCTAATTTTGACAAATAGGAAAAGGATTGACCCTGTGCTGAAAGAAAAACACAAAGCCGGAAGGAAGGGATTTGAAAAACTGGGAGAAAATTCAACAAGTCTACATTAGATGGTCTTTCGGTATAAAAAGCAAGAAAGAACGAAAGAAAGAAAGATATAGATGAACTTATATGAGAAAAGAAATAAAGAAAAAAAGAAGGGCTGATATGCGGAAAGAAAGAAAGAAAGAAAGAAAGAAAGAAAAATATAGATGAACTTATATGAGAAAAGAAATAAAGAAACAAAGAAGGGCTGATATGCGGAAAGAAAGAAAGAAAGAAAGAAAGAAAGCCGAATCAGTCTGTGAGATGGAAGCAGAAGCAACATGTGACAAAAAAAATCATGTGACAAAAAAACATGTCCCGAGACACATTCGTGCTCCTTCTTCACTCCTGCTAATTTCCTTTACTTCTTCTTCTCCATCATCAACATTCCCGAAGTCAACAAAGAAGGTGACAACAACAACAAGATATTTCAATTGACTCTTTAAAACTAAAGTCCGACAAGTTCAGTTTCCTTTATTGCTTCACCTTCCTTTTCACTTTCTCACCCGCCATAAAAAAGAAATGAAACACAGACTTTATTAGTAACCTGTTAATATTTTTACATACACACATTCTGTTACTTACTACTATTTCTTCTTGAACATTTAACTCCTAAAACTGATGTTATTCTGTTTTGTTAATAAAATTCTACTTTAACAAACAAAATACTTTTATTCTTTCACATTTCAACATCCAACCTTCCATCTTCTGATCACCTTCTGATAAACCCTAAGTTGTGGGGAGTTTGGTTATATTTCACAGAAAACTAATTTAATAAACATTCAACCATCTCCCTACTACTTCAAGAGAAGATAACGATTGACTTTGCGTTTAAATATTTAAAGATTGTGCGTTGCAGGGAAGCAAAACCCGAAAACAAGAGACCAAGAGCGTTCCACAAGAGAGAAATGCCAGAAAAGAATCTATAGAACAGAACATACGGAAATCAGTGTGACCTAGTTGCCAATCTAGTGGTATGCACTGTTCATCTCAGTGTTCTCGACAGGCTCTAAAGGAGAATGAGTAATGTGATAGATTGGCTGCTCGACTCCAGCCACTTTTTCACCGATATGATGTGGCTTCCTTCTGTCTGTTCTATAAATATTTTCATGGCATTTGCTCCGACGAACTAAAGTCTCTGGTGCCCCTGCCACATGAGTTTAATCGTGCAACCAGAATGGCAACTGGGTCCCACCCATTCACAGTTTGATCAACCAAATGCAGCCGACAATTCTACTCGCCCAGCTTCTTTTCTTGCACTTCCCGCCTGTGAAACTCTCTTCCATATTCTTGCTTTCCTGACGGCTACAACCTCCAGGAATTTAAATACAATGTTAATACCCATTTCTTAACCATTTGATTCCAGTTCTTTTTAAATCACCCTGTATATCTTTTCCTTTCTCTCTGCCTTTGCAACTGTCATCACACCTGTATTCCCATCCTTCTCTTGCTCCTTTCTCTGACACCTCCTGTAACTGGTTCATCTTTCTCTTTACTCTCCTCCTATCAAATCTTTTTCTCTTATGTATCCCCCTGCGCATCACTGGCGTTACCACCTTGCTTGGGGTGAAACGATTAAAAGAAAGATAGAAGTACCACGGAGGAAAGCTCACATGAAAATATTTGTACAAAAGACAGACGAAAGTCACGTCAAAGCGATGGAAAAATGACTGAAGTCGAGATGCCAGATTCTGGCTAATTACATTAGTTAGTAAAGTGCCATTCGTGATACACGCTTTGAGCGATCATGTCTTGAAAGAGAAATGACTGACTGGACAGAAGACTATCCTGTAGTAGTTAGCCTTTGCTTTCTGCGGTAGACTGGTTACAAATCAAGGCTATAGAACCCAATCTGTCCTATTATTTAACCCATAACTGGAGGGAAGAGACGGATTAATACCTTTTCCAAGGGTATTTGTGCGTAAGTGAATGCAAGGAAGTCAACTGGATTTCGAACTCGGCTCCCCGATTTGTCGTTCCGAGTCGATATCCATTGCACCACAATTCATATATCCCTGATTATATTACATCGTCATAATCTGTCTTGCAGATTTATAAATCTACCATTCCTCCTTGCTGTTGCCATGATTATTTGGTCGGGTGTTCCTACTATTCATCTAGATAATAATAAATAAACTTTTTCTTATTCCTAATGGTGTGTAGGGCAACGTTTTTGCTGTTTCCGTAACAAATTGTTTTTTATGGGGCAGGGTTGTTAGCCCTGCGCCCAACCCCCAAACTCCAAACCTGGAGGAAGGTGATTTTCTAAGCGTATCTTAGAAGTAACACACGGCCGAAAGTAAGGGTTACCCAGTGAGGGTCGAACTCACTACTCAGTTATAATGATTCTAGCGAGACGAGCTTGCTAACCATCACACCACGCTGAGGTGGCCTATTCATCTAGGCGTTATTGACAGATCCAAAGTCTGAGGTGGGGTCTACTATGTAGTCGATCCTGGCTTGGCGTCTCGGTTTCGGTCACTTCCTCACCGATATGGCGTGGTTCTCTCAGTTTTTTCTGTTGTTTTTCTGACGGCTACTCTGGTGAGCTTTTCTTCAATAGTGCCTTGATCGCATGGATTTGCAAGCGCTGATGGGTTGTCATTGAGATCCCACCCTTTTACCGTTAAAATAGTTAAATGTAACCACCACTTATACTCCACTTCCATCCTGTGAAACTCGCTTCTCTCTATTTGCTTTCCTGATAGATACAACGCCCAAAAATTTAAATGCAACGTCTATTACCATCTTCTATCTTCGTGAATCCCGTTCATCTTTTATTCTTTATTCAATACCCACTGTACCCAGTTTTTGTCTCACTGTAAATCCCAGCGCAATAGTGGCGGCTCCGCTTTACTTGGGGTGAAATGATTAAAAACAATCTTCTTTGGATTTTATCAAAAGAAGATTTTAGCACCAGACCGGATATGGCAGCAGTAATGAATGCACAAATGAATGGTAAGTATGCATGGAATAAATGATTGAAAGAAACCACCAAGACAATTACAGGGTGTCCCCAAAAAATGTATACACATTTTAAATAATTGTAAAATCATTGTTTATTAAAGTACATCAGTCAAAATGCCGTACGTAATACACGTTTGGGCGATCATGTCCCTTTCGAGACATAACTAATTGGGCAGAAGATTTTCCCTCAATAGGTTGCCATTACTTTCTGCGGTAGACTGGTTGCCAACCAAGGCTATAGAACCCAATCTGTCCTGTTATTTGACTCGTAGCTAGAGGGAGAAGCGATGTATCATATTATTACGTAGTAATTAGGGGGGATCAGTTTATTACTTCATAACAATAGAAAACCGATCCCCCACTTTATGACCATTACAAGCCTTAATCATGATTCCAACTATTATATTTAGTCAGTCATTTAAGTGTCATACAAGAAACACAATTGGGCGATCATGTCTCGAAAGAGACATGACTGACTGAGCAGAAGATTATCCCGCAGTTGGTTGCCATTGCTTTCTGCGGTAGACTGGTTGCCGAGCAAGGCTGTAGAACCCAATCTGTCCTGCTATTTAACCCATAACTGGATTAATACCTTTCCCAATGGTATTTGCGCGTAAGTGAATACAATGGATTCAGCTGGAATTCGAACTCGGCTCCCCGGTTTCTCGTTCCGAGCCGATATCCACTGTACCACAACGCACAATTTGTGCGTAAGTGAATGCAAGGAATTCAACTGGAATTCAAACTCGGCTATCCTTGTTAAAATGAAACAGGATCTAGACATTATTTTGTTGTTTTGACAACGTCTATTTTCAAACTGACGTCTGTTCTGGTCCAGGCAATGCTGGCAAAGGTGAAGCAATGGAATCGCAAACATCACGAAACAATTTGGTATTTTTCTGCATTTTCTTTTAACATCTGTTCTCAATTAGCGTAGACTTTGCTTTTTAGGTATCCCCATAAAAAAAAATTCTAGTGGTGTGAGGTCTAGTGGACGCAGTGGATATTTTACGAAACTTCTTCGTTCAATCCACGTGTTTGGCAAGATCTCATCAAAGAAATATCTAACATCGTGATGATGTTGTGAATGTGTCCATTTTAGCTGAAAATAAAACTCCTCATCTTTAAATTCCTCTCTAATCCTTGGAATGACAGACTGTTGCAGTGTGTGTATCTATTGTTTTTGTGACACCCTGTATATATCATTCTCACATAACAACTATTGAACAACTATTATCGAATATATATGTCGGGTTGCTACAATATTTATTCAATAAATTATGTCTCACGCCTTTTCGTAAGACAGTTGGGTTGTTTGATAGATAAGATAGCCGACGGCTAAAGCAAGTTCGAGCCTAACCGCACCTCAACATTTTCAATGCTTCTTTTCAAAGCGGAATCTCTGTAGTTTCAAAAATGGGTAAAAGACTTCATGGAATTCTTCCAATTATGATTTGAACTCAGGATTGACTAAGTTAGGATTAATAAGTATCGTATTTCATCTATTTACTTGAAAGACCTTTAACATATTTCTTACGTTCTGTTATAGCCAGCGTAAAATCCAGTTTAAATATTCTCTATCCAGTGGTTACTTAAAATTTCTCGTTTAGACACAGAAGCACTTATCCCCTAAATTCTGATCTTGTCATTTGGTTATAGTTTGAGATGGGATTGGGTTGAAATTTTCTCGGCATTTGCAATTATATTTTCACAATACACACACGCATACACGTGCACACACACACACACACACACACACACACACACACACATTGTGTATTTGGGTTAGCAATCCATTTTTTTATACAAGTATCATTAAAAAGTTCAAATTCCAGTTGAATTCCTTGCATTCACTTACACGCAAACACCCTTGGCAAAGATATTAATCCGTTTCTTCCCTCCAGTTATGGGTTAAATAATAGGACAGATTGGGTTCTGTAGTCTTGGTCGCCAACCAGTCTACCGCAGAAAGCAATGGCAACCTACTGCGGGATAATCTTCTGCCCAGTCAGTCATGTCTCTTTCAAGACATGATCGCCCAAGTGTGTATCACGTATGGCACTTAACTGACTGATCATTAAAGACGACTGACAAGTTAATCCAGTTATGTTTGTTCGGTTCATTTTTCTCGTATTCTTATAATTTTTCTTTATTTCTGGACTTAAATTATGCAGAAATTGCTGGAGTGTTCTTTATGTGGCGAGCGCTTTCGGCTATACTACTAGCCATTAACAAGGATGATTTTATTTTTACTTTTAATTGAATGCATGGATCAATATAAAGATGAATATAAAGTTATAGGAATGTTTTATTTTACAAACACGGTCAGCTCTTTGTAACCATGTTCATAGTTGATATTATTTGAGTGTTGGTATTTTATTTATTAATAATGTAATAATAGCTAAAAGTATAGTCGAAAGCACTTTGGCATAGGGAAAATTTGGACAATTTTCTTTATTATAATAAAGACCATTACGGCTGAAGGGTAGGTTAATGTTACGTTTACGTACTTTCGGCTTATTTCTGCCTTCGCTGTCTTCACCAGACGATTCTCAACCAATGTTGACTTGACTTTTTCTAATGCATTAATGTATTTAATTTTGAAGTTTTCAAAACTGCTTTATTATTATAAACGAATTTGGATTGATTCATGCAGGTTATTAATGATGCTATTGTGATGATGTTTTGTGATGGTACTTGTGATGGTTTTAGACGACATATTGATATAATGATTTTGCCGTCATTTTTGACGACATGGGCCTTCTAGCTTTTACATAATTTATGTTCAGAAAAGAAGAAAATTATAAGAACACAAAAATACACTATTTACATTATTCGGACTATTGTCCTCATCTGTGTTGCTATTTGTACGACGTTTCGGCCGTTGTATGCTCCGGCCTACTTCAAGAGTTAAGAATTTCGAACCGACCACTGGGGTATATTACTCTCATTCCTTGTGCGGACCTCTTTTGGTAGTCATGAGTTATCCCCCTCTAACAGAACTGTCTAAGTTACTTGTTTACCACTTCTGTATTCTGGTATTGCAATCAAAACTTTTTGGGTTAACTCACTGGAACGAACCAACGTCTATATCAGCAAATAGACGTTGTGAGTTTAATAAAGGTTGTAAATACTACCTCATCTTAGAAATATAGACAAATTCACAATAAGAAAAAATTAAATAAAAAGCATAATCGCAGTACTTGTACTTGAGCCACATTTACCCCTGTCTCTATAAGAAATCTGCCTAAACTGACAAAGTAAACCTGGTTGCTGCACTTCAAAAATGGCCTACAATCTGTGATTGAATGGGGGGTAGGAAATGGCTCGAAACAGTGCTACTCTTCTATAACCACCAAAGAGAAACTTTCTAGCCAGGGCTGTGCTTAGGACGCCCACACGGGCTCCACAATTGTTGGGTGGGAGGGGCTGCAACTTCCCTAGGGGCCGAAAGGCACCGGTAATCCGCAATACTCTTTGGCTTCGCAAATCTATTGCAATGAAAAAAATTAACAAAATAATTATTAAGATTAACTAGAAAATTATTATCATATTTGTATGTTGAAATAGACATCTATCAACCCGTCTCGCTCGTTCTCTATCTCTTTATATATATATATATATATATATATATATATATATATATAATCTTTGATAAAAGCCTTCCAGACCCGAAGAGACCGTAAATCATTTGTCATAAACTTGAGAGAGAAATAGATTATAGATATCTGTTTCAACATTCATACAAGAACATAACATGTATAGAAATTCTAGCCTACCATCAGAATGGATGACACTAATCTCCAAGGGAGCAACACACTTAGCCTCCTTAGTCTTAATTTTTCAGATGATCTCAAATAGAAGGACTACATCAAATCTATAACTGTATCTACTTCTAAGAAGATTGGGTCACTGTGTAGGGGTAGGATTTTTTCTCCTTAGAATTCATTTTTCACATTTATAAATCTACCATTCGTCCGTGCATTGAATACTTTTACCCTATCTAGTCGGGTGCTCCTGCTATTCATTCTGAGGTTCCCGACAAAATCCAAAGGAGGATCTGCAATATAACAGATCCTGACTTATGAGCTCACCTTCAGTCACTTTCTCACAGATGTGATGTATCTTCTCGCTGACTTTTCTACAAGTATTTTCATGAAAACTACTCTGACGAGCTTTTTCCCCTTGTACTCGAACCACATGTCCACATAATCGGGCTACAAGTCTGACATCAAAGTCTCACGCTTTTACCATCGAAATACTTAAATGTATCCGCTTCTTCTACTATAATACTTTCATTTTCTTGTACTTACCGTTTTTGGAACTCACTACCGTTTACTTGTTTCCCTGATAGCTACAACCTCTAAAGTATTACATGCAACGTCAATTACCGTCTTCTATTTATTTGATCTCCATCCATCTCTTATCCTTTATTCGACATCCAAATACCTTCTTGTAAACCCCTGCGTACCAGTAGCGGTTTCACTTTGCTTGAGATGAAATGATTATATCAGTTGCTTTTAATAGAACTCGTGTATATATATATATATATTAATACAGGTTTCATTGAATAATATAGAAAAGTTCTGTCTATTTATTTTATGTAAGATCCGTTCGTACGAACTGAATAGCTTGATAGTGTTGTCATGGAAAGACGACAAGAAATCGCAATAATTGTTGACTTTTTTATCAGGTCTGAGCTTTCGGCTTACATAAGCCATTATCAAAGGATGAACATTTAATGTTGTTATTAACAGAGTGGAGTTATACGAAATCCTACAACTTCAAAAACAGTTTGAGGATAACTCAGTCCTAAAATTCACCTATGAACTCAGCAATGACAACAAAATTCCTTTCCTCGATATACTAATCAACACTAATGGCAATAAGTTCACTATCTCACAATATAAAAAACCCACTAACAAAAATCCCTCCACACTCAATTATATTAGCGAATGCCCCACTATTACAAATTAGCAATCATAAAAAATCTACTACATCGTGAAACCTGTATTAATGAAAAAATGCTGCCAAAATACACACAATATATATATATATATATATATATATATATATATATATATATATATTCTAAACATATTCTGTTAAATATAAGAGACGATGAATGTCTATTATGTTTAATCATGAGCCAATCAAAACATCGTATTTTGGCTTTAATTTCAGTTGAAAATAAAGACAAAAATTCTCCAACATTTGGATAATTTTTTATTAATTTGATTCTAAGCTTTCGGCTCACATGATCCATCTTCAGAGAGGTTATTAAGATGGTAACATAAGAACATACACTATCAGCGACGATTTTATTTTGTGTTGGCATAAAACTCCGCTAGGCAACGGCAATAGTTACCAAAAATGACAAACGCAGTTCGCAAATTTGCAACGCGGTTCTATAACGTCACACCACGTGATAGCACGAAATTCCAACAGAACCATGTAGTCAAATGCAATGTAATGTGTGATGATTTATATATATATATATATATATATATATATATATATATATATATATATAGTTATTTAGTTTTTGATCATAATTAAATTAGACCAGTGCACTGATATTAAAAAGTGTTCAGTATTTTTATATTGTAGAACTTTTGTATATTTTTCACCTAGGTTTCAACCATTTGGTATCTTCAGGCGATTTACAAATAATCGATTTTACCATTTTTAAAACGCTCGAACAGAGAAAATTTTACGAACGCCCTACTGGAATTTCCAAGCAATCGAAAAATTTTCAAATATAGTGAGGAGTTATTTAAAGATCTTAGAACACTTTCATCCATGTTTGTATGATCATAGTAAGTATTTATTGGTATGATTACATTTGAACATAATTTCTGATCTTTCATTTAGTAATTTTTTTTCTTTCTGGGAAAAACATAGCAGCTAATTTTACCTCCTGGTACAATCTGCATACGTTGCCACCGTTGTATGGTTTGTCTATTTTCACTCTGCTCCAAATGATATCAGGGTCTTTTCCAGATTTCAGTTTTAATTTCCACGCGTGACTAGTTGAGCATATATATATATATATATATATATATATATATATATATATATATATAGCTCATTCAGTAATGAATTAGAGCACTCTGGCTACTGGCGTATGATACATCATACGACGACTGACGCCAATTCGGTCTGGTTTCAATCCTGGGTTAAAAGCAATCGGATATCTAACCGTACTGATGAGCTGTGATACAGCGAAACAGATCTGTCTGCGGATGACTATATATATATATATATATATATATATATATTCATTCGATGGTGAGTTCAACCTTATTGAGTTTCATTATTATGTTTAATAGGCTAGTATCTTGTGGATAAAAAAGAGGGTGTCCTCTATGTATTTTAGGTAAGTAGAGCTGTTATGTAGAATGTGCTTGATTCAAGTAATTCTAGAAAGAAACAAGAGAGAATTAATACGAGTTAAAGATTGTCACTCAGCTGATCGATGTTAACTTTAGCATCCCGACTCCGAGGTTTTGCAGGCGGAATATTTGTTCACTCTGGTGTCAGGAGTCTGAAGTTAACATCAAACAACTAAGTGACAACCTTTTACTCTTAGTAATTTTATTAATGGTGTATCCTTGATATCGTGCACTTTATTTCAAAGTCTGCTTGCCTTAAATGCATTTCTATTAATATTCTACTAACTGCCAGCAATTTTAGCTTCACACAGCCTTCCAAATCACTAGTATATATATATATATATATATATATATATATAGAGAGAGAGAGAGAGAGGGGGGGGTGTTTTACAATTTTTGAAACTAAATGATCACTAGTATATATATATATATATATATATATAGAGAGAGAGAGAGAGAGAGAGAGAGAGAGAGGGTGTTTTACAATTTTTGAAACTAAATGATCGGGTACAAATTAAGGATCACAAATGATAGTGTAATGAAAATTACATTTTTTAAAAGGTAAAAGGATAACGTTTTAAGTTTTATGTTTTTCTATCGATGATAAGACGAGTTAAATTCACTTGTTGAAATGGTCATACTTTTTTTGAAAGTTTGAATGTTTTAATATGTAATATATATATATATATATATATATATATGTATTTCAACTTATCAACAGATGAGGGGCACACGTAGTTCCGAAGTGTAGTGATACTATGCTTTTATAAACCATTGTAACAACCAGCACAATATATATATATATATATATATATATATATATATATATATATATATATATATTGTGACGAGCCGTAGTGTGAAACCGCGGTAGTTTTTGGCTAGCTTGAGATTCTTTGTATATATATATATATATATATATAATCAAGAACAAAAGTTGCATGTTTTTATAAACCCATAGGTAATATTATATTTCGCGGCTCTCTTATCACCGCTTGTCAGACCAAATTCATATAACAATGAATGGGTCAAATTTATCCAGAAAAGGTCAAGTGAAAAAGAAAAAGAAAAAGAAAAGAAAGAAAAAAGGAAAGAAAAGAAAAGAAATGGGGAAAGGGAGTTTCACTTAACTGCTAAATTTTAACAATAACTTTTAACATTGAGTTCTTCTGGGATTTAATCTCCTGTGGAATTTACCTTACCAAGTACCAAGAACTCTACAACGTCGAGCGCTTGAAAATGCTAAGTGCCGTAAGCTTGAATGTGCCGATGGTCTCTGCTCATAATGAGTGTAAGAGGATTCTGAATAACGCCAGGCTGTTGTTTGCTGAGAGAATAAAGCAGCGCATACCTGACCGAAAGTTCGGCTCCAAGGACTATTGGCGTCTGTGCAAACGTGTGCTGAACAACAGCAAATCCTCCATCCCTCCCTTAACTAATAAATTCGAGGTCCTCACGGCACCTGTGGACAAGGCTGGGTGCTTTGCTCGTAGATTCTCATCAAACTCCGTCAGGAGTACCCTCACCCGACTTCCCTCTTAAAACCGAGGCTCAACTGAAAGATGTTTACAAAATTTCGTCTCTGGTATCTAAGATAATATCAAAGCTTAACCCCCACAAGGCGAGCGGAGGGGATGGAATCCCGGTCATTGTCATGAAGTGTGAACTCGGGGGAACTCTCTGACCCATCCAGTTATCGCCCTATCAGCCTTCTACCAATTTTCGGAAGAGTGTTCGAGGCTTTGATTAATGCTGAGATAGTTCAACATGCTCATAAACAGACAGTATGGATTCCGCTTTGCCAGGTCTACTGCCGATATGTGAACGACCATCATGGAGTACATATACCAAGCCCTCGGTAAGTCTGACAAGAATCGTGCTGCTGCCCTGAATATCTCCAAGGCTTTTGATAGGGTTTGAAACGCTGGCCTCCCACGCAAGCTTTGAGGCTATGGTATCACTGGACTCTTGCTTGATCTGAGGCAATCATTTTTATCTAACCGCATAATGAATATAGTCTTGAATGGACATGCCACCACATCCTACCGCACAAACGCTGGTGTTTCCCAGGGCTCTATCCTAAGCCAGACGCTCTTTCTAATCTTCATAAATGATCTCCCAGACGTGATAAAATCTGAAGTAGGCAACTATGCAGATGACACCACTATCTACTCCCGCATCAGTAAGACATCTAGCGTGGCGGACAAACATGACCACTCTTCTGATCTCGAGAAGGACCTCCACTCAGTGGTGGATTGAGGTAAGAAGTGTCTCGTAAATTTCAATGCCTCTAAAACAAAACTCCTATCTGTCAACCATCACAGGCAATCTATCCTGACACCCCATAAATATGGACCAAGCAAGTCTCTCCGAAAGTAATACACGTAATATATTATTCAATGAAACCTGTATTAATGAAAAAATGCTGCCAAAATACACAATATATATATGTATATATATATATATATATATTGTAAACATATTCTGTTAAATATAAGAGACAATGAATGTCTATTATGTTTAATCATGAGCCAATCTAAACGTCGTATTTTGGCTTTAATTTCAGTTGAAAATAAAGACAAAAATTCTCCATCATTTGGATAATTTTTTATTAATTTGATTCTAGGCTTTCGGCTCACATGATCCATCTTCAGAGAGGTTATTAAGATGGTAACATAAGAACATACACTATCAGCGACGATTTTATTTTGTGTTGACATAAAACTCCGCTAGGCAACGACAATAGTCCTTACCCGTCCTTACCCTTTCTTCCGACTTCATATGGAATCATTACACAGAATTAATAGATAAATCCACTGCTAGGAAGTTTGGGTCACTGTGTAGGGCCAGGAAGATTTTTCCGCCTGAATCCATCTTGCACATATACAAATCAACCATTCGATCGTGCATGGAATACTGTTGCCATATCTAGTCAGGCGCCCCTGCTGTTCGTCTTAGTGTTCTTGACAATGGCTATAACCTCCAAGAATTTCAATTCAAAATCAATTCCCATCCCTTATCCACTTAACTCCAACCCTTTCCACATCACCCCGTGTGTCTTGTTCTTTTCCTTTCTCTCTACCTTCGTAACTGTCTTCACTCCTGTGTTTATATCCTTCTCTTGCCCTTTCTCTTTTCTTCCCCCGCCCCGTAGGTGGTTCTTCTTTTCCTGTCTAAAACTTTAACTCTCTTATGTAGCCCCCTGCTCTTTAGTGGCGGTACTGGGTTGCTTGGGGAGAAATTATTTTAAAAAAATAAATAACCGCTTCGAATTGTTCCAGTTTCAGTTGGCTTCGTTACGTTCACTTATGCGCAGATACACTTGAGGAAAGCATAAATACACATCTTCTCCCCTAGCTATGGGTGAACTAGTAAGACTTTTATCACTAAATCATTTTTATAAATAAGATAACTTAAAATATTATTATTAATTCTGCAACTGAAGGACAATGCAGCAATTTCATGGTTGTAGACAGAGTTATTAATTATTGTTACATAGTATACTATAGAAAAAGGTAGTCTGTGTCATGTCAAAAATGGTGAATATTTATGTTGTATATTTTGTCATAAGCAAATGGAAATATATTTTCAATGGTTTATTTTTCATTCTGAATAAAACTATTTTATAATGATAAAAATATGTTTCAATTACTTGATTTTTAAATCCCTAAGTAATTTCCAGGAATCCATATATATATATATATATATATATATATATATATACTAGCAGTATAGCCCGGCATTGCTCGGGTGTAATGAAAGCTTTAAAACTAATCCATAGTCCTGGAGCTCAGACTCAGCCTAAAGAATATTTGTGTGAAGTTTGGTGAGAATCGGATAAAAATTGTGGATTTGTATAAAGGAAATATAGACAGATAAACAGACACACACACACACACACACACACAAACATCTTGCCTTTTATATATATATATATATATATATATATATATATATATATATATTATCGATTTTCTGCACTATTTTAAGAACTGCAACCTTGAAACTTCTGAATATCGTTTCTTATGTCTTTGTGTATGAGTGTATCAAATTTGATTAAAATCAGACCACTCCTTCTATAATTCAATTTTTTCGATTATCGATTTTCGATATTTATCGGGTGTACCTCGACACAAAACCTAGCTATGAACACTCACAGACGCTTATAGTACAGCTGTGTAAATTTTCAAGAAAATCGGTTCAGCCGTTTCGGAATCTATAGATAACGGACACACACACACACACACACACAAAGTTACATTTATAAATAAGTTTAGATTAGATTCAAAAGCAAGCACATTGGTGCCGTATGAGTTGAAGCCGAGAGACATTGTCACGTGTGAACAACTGCTTCAACGGCAAAAAGGAAACTTTTTTTTTTAATTATATCGTGACCGGCATTGAAAAATGGATACACTACGATAAATCTAAGCGTAAAGAATCGTAGGGTAAGACTGGCCATGCTCTGCATTTGATGAAATCAGATGGGTTTAGTTTATTATGAGCTGCTCAGACCGACCAAACCTATCACTGGAGATCACTATTGACTTCAACTGATGCGTTTGGATTGAACATTGGAGAATAGACGGCCGTTATACGAGCAGAGATACGACAATGTGATTTTGCAACATGACAGACGTTAGGCGACATGCTGCAAAACGGGTGAAAACCTAATTGGAAATGTTTAAATGGATGTCCTATCCACCCACCGTATTCACTAGACATTGCCCCATCCAATTATCCCTTGGTCCGATCGATGACACATGACCTGGATGAGTACCACTTTTTATAAAGATGCCAAAAAATGGGTTGACTCGTAGTTAGCCTCAAAAGACGCATCATTTTTTTCGATGTAGAATAGAAATACTGCCAAAAAATTGAAAAGATTAGTGGCTATAAATGAGCAATACTTTCACTGACATGTTTCTCATAGACAATTGAAGGAAATGGTAGTGATATGAAAAATATAATGAAAGAGGCGAAATGAAAGACGGAAGGATGCATAAAGAAAGATACAGCAATGGAAATTAAGGAGTAAAGGCAAGAATTAAACTAAAATAAAAACTATAAAGAGCAGTACTGCAAACCTTCTCCAAGACAAAACCGACAACAGCGATTAAAAAGAGATGATTATTAAAACAAGAAAGAATAACAGCAATGGACTTGATCGCTCCCAAGTGTGAAAATACAAAAATGAATTCGATCACTCTCAAAATTAAATTCATACTTAACATCAAACGGGGTGTAATTTAGAATTTAAAAGGATCTAGGAGAAAGAATGCTGTATTTGGCATTTGAAAGGTAAAAATGTAAATTTTAGTAATAAAAGAAGTAAAATAGCTCAAAAAGATTATTCCGTGTCAGATCGAATCCAAAATCTAATCAGTTTGTGATAGTCAATAGGATAATCATCTCTGAATGTTTCACCAAAATCAATCAAGCGGGTCTTGAGATATCTTGACCACGGACAAACAAACAACCAAGCAAACAGACAAATGCGACTGAATACAAAAAAAAAGAAAATAAAAATGAAATAGAATAAAGGAGAAAAAGAAAAATGAAAGAGAATGAAAGCGAGAAGGAAAACAAAAAACTAAAAAACAAAGAGCAAAAGAAAAAAGAAAGAAGAAAAGCAAGAAGAAAAATGAAAAATAATAAATGCGAGAAGAAAATAAAAAAGGTTAAAAGAAAAGAAAGTGAGATGACTCATTTACACAGGAAGTCGATAAGTGAATTCATTGCTACATCTATTTCTACCCATGTGCGTTGTGGTGCAGTGGATATCGGCTTGCAGTGGGAAATCGGGGAGCCGAGTTCGAATTCCAGTTGAATTCATTGCATTCACATACGCGCAAATACCCTTGAGAAAGGTATTAATCCGTCTCTTTCCTTCAGTTATGGGTTAAATAATAGGATAGATTGTGTTCTGTAGCCATGGCTGGCAACCAGTCTGCCGTAGAAAGTAATGGCAATCTACTGCAGGATAATCATCTTCCCAGTCAGTCATGTCTCGAAAGAGACACGATCACCTAAGCGTGTATCACGTATGGCATTTAACTGACGGATTACCCATGAGGCAGTCGAATGCCTACTAGTTCCCATGTGTTAGTATCATTACACTACAGTAAATAAGCAAGAAAAAAACTTAGAAAATTAAAAAATAGAGAGAGAAAGAGAGAGAGAGAGAGAGAGAGAAAGAACAACGACTAGAAAAGAACGGAATTAAACAGCAAAGAAACTTCTTGAATATAAAAGTCTAAAAACGTGAAAATTGTCAGTGCCAAATTTTTCGCTAAATTTTAACATAATTTTTCATTATTTTCCTTTACGATTTTTATTCTTCTTTGCGAAATAAAAATTTAAATCCTTTTTTTTTTTTTCCTGTTATCATAAAGGATATATTGCTTTTAATGGACTTTGTCTCATTGAAATCGAAAATAGGCATTTGCTTCAGTCATGTCTCTGCAAAATTCGATTACTTTATTTCGTCTATTTGTCTTCGGTCTACTCTGTGTTTTATAATAGAATCTGCCGAACATCATTATGAATCTGTCATCCATTAATCTCTGGAATTCTGCCAGAAGATATCTACAATATCTGAATTCCGTTGACATTGAAGGTGCTCATAAACGCGCACACACACACACACACACACACACACACACACATATATATATATATATAAGTAGGCATGTACGCTGACGACACCACCGTTTACTCTCGCCTCGAGCAAAAATCTGCTGAGGTTGACAAAGCGAATCTCGCTGCCGAGCTTGAGAAAGACCTCCAATCCGTGATGGACTGGGGTAAGAAATAGCTTGTAAAATGTAATGCTTTCAAAGCAAAGCTGCTATTTATTAACCATCATAGACAATCACTCCTACCCACCCCCATTAACATGAAACCGGCTAGCCTCCCTGAGAGTAAAACACTACGCCTCCTTGGCCTCACACTCTCAGCAGACTTCAAATGGAATGACTATATTGAATCCATTGCTAAATCCGTTGCTAAGAAGGTCGGTTCACTGTGCAAGGACAGGAAGTTTTTCCTGTCTGAGTCCATCCTGCACATATATAAATCTACCATCCGCCCGTGTACTGAATACTGCTGCCACATCTGGTCGGGTGCCCCTGCTATTCACTTCGGAGTTCTTGACAAAATCCAACGGAGAATCTGTAATGTGATCGATACCGACTTGGCAGCTCGGCTGCAGTCACTATCTCACCGGCGTGACGTGGCTTCCCTGTGCCTCTTCTATAAATACTTTCACGGCTTCTGCTCCAATGAACTTAGATCACTAGTGCCTCCTAGGTATGAATTTACACGAGCTACTATATTAGCAACTAGGTCCCAGCCTTTTACAGTGAAACCGATAAAATGTAACCTCAAATTTTACTCTAACAGCTTCTTTTCACACACTTCCCACCTATGAAATTCCATTCCATATACTTGCTTCTCTCTACAATATCCAGGAATTTAAATGCAAGGTCAATAGACATCTCTTATCTCACTAACTCGCATCCATTCTCACAAGCTCTTTTTTCATCTACTCCACCCCCATTCCTCGGTACCCTCATCCGTCTATTACTCTTCTCCTGACATTTCCTATAACTAACACCCTCTTTCTCGTCATTTTCCCTTATGCAACATTTTCCCTGCGCAACAGTGGCAGTAGAATGCCTTGCTTGCAGTAAGATGATTAAAAAAATACAAGCAAAACACACATCTGTATACAAACACACACCCACATGTACACATATATATAAAACACACACACACACACACACACACACACACACACACACACACACACACACACACACGCACACACACACACGCACTACCTGGCATAATTATTAGGCCAACCCCAGTTTTTTGAAAGAAATTATTTAATTCATACTATTTATTTTTAGTATTTATTGCCAAGTGGATAATTCTAAATGAAAATAGAACGGTTCTTTTGTTATTATTACTTTGCAAAATTTGACAAGATAAACTCGTCCGAATCACCCTAAATTTTCTTCATTCTTTCATTGATGAAATATAGGTAATTATTAAATATTTATAAATTCATTTGATACACATGTTATTGTGCAGTATTAACAAAAGAACCATTCTATTTTCATTTACAATTATTCACTTGGCAACAAATACTAAAAAATAGTATGAAATACATCATTTTTTAAAACACTGGGGTGGCCTCATAATTATGGCCGGTAGTGTGTGTGTATATATATATATATATATATATATATATAGAGAGAGAGAGAGAGAGAGATAGCCACAAAACACGATAACTAATGTTTAAAATGAATTTTTAATAATGAACATTTTTCTTGAATTTTATTTTAATTTTAAGCTGAGAGAGTAAATTTCATATTTCATTAAACAAAATACTATGTCGTATTTCAAAACTAATTTTTGATTGAAAAGCGTTTTCTATGAAATTTATAATATTTTCTATATAGCGCCTTTTTTAGTAATGTATTATTATTATTGTTATTTTTATTATTCGTAATGTATTATAAAAATGTAAATGTCTTTATTAAATAAAAAAAAATTTCCAGAAACAAAATATACGTTTCTGAAACTTTATTTGAGAAATATTAACTGATCTAAAGTATAATTAATTTGATTTGAAACGAGTATTTTTTAACACGACAGTAGCTTGTTTATTTGAAAACTTTTTAACAACTCCGTAACTGCTGGATGATAGATCGATTTTTCCTGATGTTGTTCTAAGTGAGCTTTAACCATAAAATAATTGATGAATATAACGTGTACGACTTTTAAGTTTCCTGTAATCTTGAAAATTTAGAAAATATTCTACCGTAATTTAAGGTTTTATTGGATTTTAGCAAATTTTTGCTCTAAATTTACTATAGCTTATTTTTTTTTGAAAGTGTCTTGTATAGGTGACCGTATCTATAAAGTTCGGTAGGTTGTACGCATACAAAAACTATTCATAATTATTTTACAACCGCAAACATCATTACAACCGCAAACATATATTAGAAAAAATAACAGATATATAATGATACCTAATAACTTCATAAGATCTACTATCCAAAACAATCTATCCACTATAAACAACCTCAAAATTAATTACAACCACATCCAAAATGATTATGGATATGATCAGAAACCAAAATATTCATAATATTATATATAAAATTAAATTCCGAAGACCATATTTTGTCCACGTTTAAAAGAAAACTTTTAAGGATCTCTCAGTTCTACTCAGTCCTTTCTTCATTTATGTCGATAGTTTTTTAAGAACGTTTTGCACAAAATTTTAATTTATTTTGGCGGGAGGGGACCCATCGCTTAATATAAAAGACATATTAGTCACTGTTTACTCAGGCTTATCCTCAGAAAACTGCATCAGAATCTATAAAGATAAATCAATGAATTTTGTGGTAATTGTTCAGTAGGAGTAAACATGTTTGGAAATGATCTGGAATGTGAACTTTAAAAAAGATGTTTTGACTTCAGCATCGATAAACTTCATGAAAGAGCTTAGAAGCTGAAACTACAGCGAGATCTTAAGAGAAATTCCTTGTGGAACATTCAGAAGCTAGAAACTGAGTTGAACATCTAATCATGGAAAGGACTTATTGGTCAGTGTTAAATATTTCTATTCTTGCTCGATACATTTTTCGACAGCATTGTAATGGCAAGATTAGCCATTTCATTATGCGAAGACATTTTGGCATTCATTGACCGTGAAGGCAGCGCTACACGAATTCAGCATTTACTACCGGCCAGAATATTTCGTTAAAACTTGTTAGAAAAATAACGTAATAATTAATGCAGAGTGTGCCTATTTTTCTAACGATTTTCCCAAGGGTGGATGTAAATAAATAAATATATTGTTTAATAATTAAAAAAACAAACAGATCATCTCCTCAAATATGTTATCCATTAAAAATAATGATTAATCAATTAAATTATATATATATATATATATATATATATATATATATATATATATATATATTCTCACTATTATCATTATCATTATCAGGGTTACTTTTACATTTTACTTAGTAATTTATTATTTAATTGAAAGATTCTAACCGTTTATATTTTTATAGTAATTTATATATATGGTTCTTATTTATATAGTATTACTTAATTATATTATTATAATAATTTTAATGCATAGTTATTTTTTGTTTCATTGAAAGATACTAACCGTTAACATTATTTAGTAATTTATTATTTCATTATAACTGTTAACATTATTTTCACTAGAATTTAAACAGAAATATATTTCGTTTATGATTCGTATGTGATTCTCACGTTATTTAGAATGAAAATCGTTCCATCACTTGATTTCTCTCAACGCATGCATTCATAACTGTCTTCTCTTATTTTAACTAAAAAAAATTTGAATAAATTAAAAACTTAAATAACTTTTTTCTATTAATATATTTTTATTTCTTTTTTCAGAATTATTAAATAGAATCTTTGGACATTTTTGGTATGGATAAGTTTACAAGAAAACAACGAGTGAAGATAATTGAATTTTACTTTGAAAATAGACGGTCAATTGTTGCAACGCAAAGATCTTATATGCGCCATTTCAATGTTTGACATCCTCCTAGTAGGCCTGCAATAATGAACTTAGTGACGCGTTTTCAAGAACAGGGTTCTGTAAATGATAGGTCTAGACGTGGACGAGGTCGCTCAGTACGTACACCTGAAAATACTGAAGGATGTGAGGCGTGGCATTGAAAAGAACCCAACCACATCCACCATTTTGCAGAGCCGCCTTTGCAACCAAATTTACAGGCTGCTATACGTTGCTTCATTCTATGAGCAAACAGCAGCTTAGCATCATTTAGGATCCTCTTGCACATATTGCGAGCACAAACAAAAATGCGCCTATTATAGTCAGACGCGTTGCTCCAGTAAAACCGGAAGAAGTGATTCGTGTGGGCAATGAAGGCCAAGGAAACAGGAGAGAACCAAGGGGATGAAGCAGGTTAAAGTAAAAACTTCCTAGCTGTGATGAAAGCATTGGGGCCAGTTTTCACCCAGGAAGAGACCTCAGAGGCGCAGTTTTCAACAGGGGCACTAAACACTTTGTTCCAAGGGACGTCACAAAGGAAATTGCGGAACGACTCCCAATTCACTCTTTGATAGCAGTAAGATATTCTGCTAATAGGAGGTTCCTAAGGTGGAGAGAGGAGAGATATATTAACGGAAACCACAGCATGATCATAGTTGCCAAGTGAGCAGAGTCGCATGGCATGGCAGGAGTCAGGGATAAAATTGAAACAGAGATCTAAAGGACAGACGCGTCTTTCGGGGATACTGGGGAAGCGTATGGGGAAATCCACCACTTGCGTGAGAGACTGAGTGATTGCAAAGTTAATTTATATGAAGACAAAAACTCTTATATTAACGTGTATCATTCTTTGATGATCTTTATCAAGGTAAATACAATGATTTATATTACATATTTATAAATATGAAACAGGTAAAAATATCGTTTCGTTTTCAAACTTTTAAATTTAAGAACGCTGAAAAATATTAAGGATAGCTGCGAAAGTAAAGATGAACTATGGAGGACTCTAAATCATGCAATTTAATAAACGAGTGTAAGTAAATCTGTTGTCGATCTTTTTATTTTCTTTTTCATTAAATTTGATAAATTATTTATATATCTATATATATATATATATATATTTTGAATAATGCAAGGTTTTGATTTAATCATTTTCTTCATGTCGTCGACATATTTATTGTCATGTAAGTTGGCTTGGAAAAGGAGCGTTTAAAATTTTGAAAGCCTAGTCATATATTTTATACATGTGACAAAATAAAGTCATTACATTCAATTTGATGATGTTCATCAGAGGACGAAACGCACTGGTAAAGGAAAGCACTCATTTGTGTCGTTATTCATGGTGTCTTTTCACATATATATTTTATATTTTATATGTGAACTTTTACCATACACAAACACACACGCAAGAACCCCCCGACACACACACATATATATATATATATATATATATATATATATATATATATATATATATAGTTGCAACAAAGTTGTGAAACTTGTAGGCTTTTTAACCTGCTGTTCATGCATTTACTTTTATAAAGAGTGCTCGATACAAACGTAGAGCGTTATATTGTAATAGTTGTTACAATGGTTTATAAATTCATAGCATCACTACACAAAATTTTCGCTTCGCTATGAATTTATAAACCATTGTAACAACTATTACAATATAATTATAGATAATGAATTGGAGCACTCTAGCTATTGGGCGTGTTCATACGCGCTAAAAAGCCTGCCTTCTTCTACTGGACGCTCGTGGCCTAGGGGTAGAATCGCCGACTGACGCTGATTCGGTCGGGTTTCAATCCTGGGTTAGGAAGCGATAGGAGTCTAAGCCGTACTGATGAGCTGTAATACAGCGAAACAGATCTGTCTGCGGATGACTATAGTGTATATATATATATATATACTACTTCAATCTATCAAACCCAAAATTCTCAAAACATAATTCCACGCCTGCACTACTAAAGCCTGTCCTATATGACCATAATAGCATATATTATAATTATACACGCCCAATAGCTGAGAGTGTTCTAATTCATTGCTGAATAAACGATGCGTGGATGCCAGAGTAGCTACCTTTTTTTCAAAGTCTATCATTCTTCCAGAGTGCTCAGTCAGGGTGTGAGAGCGTAAATAGTCATCCGCATTTATGCTCTCACACCCTGATTGAGCACTCTGGAAGAATAGTAGACTTTGAAAAACAGTAGATACTCTGTCATATATATATATGTGTGCGTGTGTGTGTGTGTGTGTGTAACATTTATGTTATATATATGTCATATTTAGAAGGAACACGTAGACATGTAAATTTTCTTTTCTTAGGTACCGACATTAATATTTCCGGCCCTGTATAATCAAAAATCATATTAAAAGAAACTTCCTTTTTATTTTTTTATTTTTATTTTTATGTTTTTTTTTTTCCTATTTTGTTATTTTTTTTTTTTTTTTGCGTTGATTTCTTTTTTTTTTCTTTTTTTTTTTTTAGTCATTTTGCTTCTTTTTTATCTTCTTGTAGTTTTTGTTTTTTATTTTTCTGGCAAATTTTTTTCTCCGCACATAATTGTAGACATCAGGTAAAGATCATACGTTAAAATCTTGCCTGTTTCCTTCTTTTGAGATAATTTTGTAACTCGGTTTCATCTTCCTGGGCCATTTGTCTTCTGCTGCCCATTTCTTCTTTTTTTTTTTTTTTTTTGTCTGTGGTAATTTTTCAAACTCTTTACCTGGCAATCCAGATCTATTCTGAGTTTTCTTGTACATCTGCACGTGGTCACGGCAACCAATTAATATCTTGTAACGTCGTGTCAAAGAAACGCTCAACCCTACTTCCTCTCTTCTGTTTACCTATGTATGTCAACAGCAATTAGTATCATAATCTTTTCTTTCGGCTCTCTTTTTCCGGCTACTGTACACCTTGTACCAAAATTGATCTTCTTTTACATTCCGTGTCCCTTCAAAGCGTAGGTGATCATGGCCCTCCACATCTTCCTGTCCCTTGTAGCTCTTAAGAAGTTTTGTATTTTTGTTATTTCTCCCAAACCCTGTTCTACCAATCGACTTAAGTCCATCAAGTATGTTACATGCTACTTTCTTCTGTTTCCTCTTTCCCCCAATTAAGACACCTATCTCATGACGCACCTAGAAATTTTAACTGCCTCTTCATGATGTTACGTATAAGTTTGCTTTTTGTTTCCATTTTCTTTAAAACCCAGTCATTTCTCATATGTTCAGTTGATGGTATTCTCAGCATCTTCCAGTAGAACCATATTTTTGTTACTTATTTCAAGTCTCTTCTTCCTCTTTGAAAAAAGATTGTCCAGCATTTGCTGCCATATAGGAGAACAGATATCCCATACGTGGAATACCAGCCTGAATTATGAATAAGTAGCAACATATTAAAATGAAAAACTACAATTCAGTGGATTTTCTTCTTTTATAGCCCGTGTCCCTTCAGGACATAGGCAATCAAAGACCTTGACATCTTCCTGTCCCTTGTAGCTCTTAATAAGTTTTATCTTTTTGTCATTTCTCCCAAACTCTGTTCTGCCATTCATTTACTCAAGTCCATCAAGTATGTTACATGCTCTTTCCCTCAATCTTTCCTGTGAGTATCAGACTTTCCAAGCTCTCCTTCCTCATTACATACCCATGAAATTTAAACTGCCCCTTATTTTTCTTTTTGTTTCCATTTTCTCTGAAACCTCGTCGTTGCTCACATGTTCAGTCCATGGCATTATCAGCATCTATTTTTGTAGAACCGAAATTCTGTTGCTTCAAGTCTAATATATCCCGGGAAGGAATATCAGGGAAAAGGATAGTGTAAGAATTATACTTAAACCTGAAGATAGATTAGAAGAGATTTATTATACAGCAGTACAATAAACCAATAGCCGTACAAGAACAATCAACGAACAGGAATAACGATCAAGTAGCAAATGTCTCCGCCTATGACGTATGCATCGGTCTAGTGACGTATGCTGACGCATGCCCACAGTTCGCGCTAGTCACAGTCTTTTATAGACTAGACCATATCCATTACAGGGTACGATAGGATGTTTCTCTACAACAAAGTCTCTTCTTCATCTTTGAGGAGATTTGGACAATTCGCTTCCATACAGAAGGGCAAATATCTCGTAAAAGTTCAATAATCATTTCTTTGCTTCCAACAAAGTTTTTCTATTTCTTAATACTCTGCTTAGCTTCTGGAATGCATCTTTAGTTATCCAAATACGTCTTCGCATCAAAATGTCACAATTTCGCTTTTTAGTTCTCCTCTTCAACAATGCTTTTTTATCTAAACTCATTTATAAATGGAACTTTGTCTCTGTGTGTATGTGCGTGTGTGTCTGTGCCCGTTACCTATAGACTCCTAAATGGCTGAAATGATTTTCTAGAAAGTTTACACAGTTGTACTATAACCGTCTGCGAGTGTTCTTAGCTAGGTCTTGTGTTGAAGTACCTCCGATAAATATCGAAAATCGATAATCGAAAAAATCGGGTTATAAAAGGATTGGACCGATTTTAATCAAATTTGAAACACTCATAAACAAAGACATAAGAAACGATATTCAGAAGTTTCAAGGTTGTACTTCTTACAATAGTGCAGAAAATCGATAATATATATAAATATATAAAAAGCATGATGTTTGTGTGTGTGTCTGTTTATCTGCCTGTATGTCTGTAGTTTTTTCAGCCCTTTTATTTTAGTTTTTGATTCAGGTTTGGCACTAAGTAGGTATAATTGTAGTTCTTAGTCTCAGCCATGATACCATTAACTCAGAGGAACTTATTTAGCCTTCAAAATTCAGTTTACGACGAAAAACTTATTTGATATTGATACCAGGAATTCAAAATTTGACTTACATCCATTCATTTTTCTTTCAGTCTACGGTTTCGCTTTAACTGGAAGCAACTATTGCTTTTTAGTCTTTCGTGTCAACGTCCAAAGAGACTGAGCTCCAGGACCATGGATTAGTTTTAAAGCTTTCATTACATTCGAGAAACGCCGGGCTATAATGCTAGTATAAAATCATTTCCCCACAAGCAAGGCAGGACCGCCACTAGTGCGCAAGGGGCTACAGTGAGTGAAAAAAATGTACAGGGGATGTCGAAGAAAGGATAAGAGATGGATGGGAATAAAGTAGATAGATGACAACTGACGTTGCATTTATACTTTTGGAGATTGTATCTATCAGAGAAGCAAGCAAACAGAAATCGATTTCCACCAATGGAAAGTGCAAAAAAAAACAGAAATGTAAGAGTAAAATAGAACTTAATTCGATTTCATTCTATGATGCATGCACAACTCTTTCCTTTAATTTTCACGTCTTAAGCTACAAAACAGCGGTTTTATTTGCCTCCCAATTCACTTTTTTAAAGTCCGCGATGAAGACGAAATAAATCGGCAGGTTCTTATTTATTGCGATGAAGAACGCTGAATCACTTGTCTTTCTAAGATAGAATTTTCTCAAAACTTTGACGTGCTATATGATATCGCAGAAGGTTCAAATCAGTTGTTAGGTCATGAGTGAGCAGAGTACGGTCCGCGATCCGTAGGCTGTCCACAAGAGCGCAACAATTTTATATTTTAAATGCCCGTTAAAAAATATTCTGGTACTTTTTATTATTATTACATAAATGTAAACTTACGTGGAGATCTCGCTGCCCACGTGCCATCCAACTGGAGATAAACATATGACATCGTTTCTGTGTTTTGCTATGAACGTCTCACGAGATATGTCAAGAATTTCTCATTGCAAAATACTTGTCTCAGCTGCTCAAATCAAATTTATATTAATAAATGTATAAATATTAAATTAATTGCTCATACATTCGCGAATCTTGTTCACAAAATGTTCGCAATGAGAAAATAAATATACAAATAAGAAAAAAAAGAGATACGCTCGGTTGTCATTTACAGTGCCATTGGGAAAATCGTGTTGCTATTGTGCTTCAGTCCGCTTTATACAGGGTACGCAATAATGCGGCCTGTATGAAAAACGTTTCTCCACTCCCATGTTAGAAGAAGCGAAATTTCCCCGCAAAGGCGTTTTCCGTCTCTCTTATTCGTTTTATCATCTACCTGATGTTAACCAGTCAAAAATCTCCATTTTCTGATTATCTATAATTTCTATGCCACTTCGTTTGAGAAAGTATATATATATATATATATATATATATATATATATATATATATATATATATCGCTCATTCAGTAAAATTAATTAGAGCACTCTAGCTATTAGGCGCGTATAATGATAATATATGCGCTAAAAAGTCTGACGTCTTTCACCGAACACCCATGGCTCAGACGTAGAATCGCCGACTGACGCCAGTTCGGTCGGTTTTCAATCCTGGGTTAAAAAGCAATCGGAGTCTAACCGTACTGATGAGCTGTGATACAGCGAAACAGATCTGTCTGCGGATGACAATATATGTATATATATAATCATATCGCCACAAGCAAGGCATTTTACACCACTGTTTTGCAGGGGTTTACAAAGGAGGAAAGTTATGAGAAAGAGTGACAGGTTATAGGGGGGGGTCAGGAAGTGGGTAAGAAGGAGCTGAGAGTATACTTAAGAGTGGAGTGGACGGAAAATAGAGCATGAGAGAGGGGATGCAGGTTAGTGAGATAGGAGATCACTATTGACTTTACATTTAAATTCTTGAAGATTGTAGCTGTCGGGTAAGCAAATAAATGGAAGGGAATTTCACGAGTGGGAAGTGCGAGAAAAAAAGCTACTGGAGTAGAATTTCGTATAGAATATATATATATATATATATATATATATATATATATATATATGTGTGTGTGTGTGTGTGTGTGTGTGTGTGTGTGTGTGTAATTTGTAAACGAGTTATTACGCAACCCAGGTTTCTACCTTTTTGATGTCTTCAGAGGATTTATAAAAACTGATTTTACCGTATTTTTAAACGTTCACCTAACAGAGATTTTTAAGACACTTTTAAAACTAGATAGAATAATCATAGATTTACATTTAAACTAGAAAACTTTAAAAATTGTACAAAATTATCTATGTAAGAAAACTGAAATTAAAATATGTAAAAAAAACCAGACATAAATTGCAGTATTATAAAAACAGCCAAGCCTTCTTCTTCTTTTATGTGCCCTGTCCCTTCAGGACGTAGGCGATCATGGCTTTCCACGTTTCCCTATCCCTGGTGTCTCTAAGCACGCCTTCTCCTGTTACACCATACAACACTCGTTCCGTCATCCACCTGATTAGGTCCTTCAAATATGTTATCCGTAGCTTTCCTCTGTCTCTTTTTCTCTCTATCTGGCCTGTTGGTATCAGACTCTCCAAGCCCACCTTCCTCATTGCGTGTCCCATGAACTTCAGCTGTCTCTTCCTGATGCTCAGTATTAATTTCCTTTTTGTTTCCATCCTTTCCAATGCCTCATCATTGCTCACATGCTCGATCCATGATATTCGCAGCATCGTTCTGTAGAACCACATTTCAGTTGCTTCAAGTTTTTCCTTCATCTTTGACAATATTGTCCAGCATTCACTGCCATATTGAAGCACGGACAACACATAGCAATCCAGTACTCTCTTCCTTGTTCCTAGCAAAAATTGTCCTATTTCTTAATACCTTACTCAACTTCTGGAATGCTTCCTTCGCCATGCCAATTTGTCTTCGGATCTCTGTGTCGCACTTTCCGTCTTCTGTTATAACACTTCCCGGGTATTTCAATTTTTGTACCTGCTTGATTCTGGTATCCCCGACCTGTATTTGGCATATTAGGATGCCCTTTTAACTGATGACCATGCATTTGGTTTTATTGCAGTTTATTTGTAGTCCTTTTTTGTTATTTTCTTCTGCTACCTTCTGTAGGAGGTCTTGTAGTTTCCTTTCTGTGTCTGCTATCAGCACTCTATCATCTGCGTATCTTAGGTTGTTTAAATTGTGGCCTCCGATTACGAATTCAGGCATAACTTCTAGGGTCCTCAAAATATTCTCGCTGTACAAGTTGAACAGATCCGGTGAAAAGACACATCCTTGTCTTACGCCCCTTTCTATCTTTGTATATCTACTCAATTCATTACATGTCCGTATGCAACCGGTTTGCTGCCGGTAAAGATTCTTGATAACTCTCAAGTCTTTCCCAAATATGTCCAGGCTGCCGAGCATCTCCATCAATTCTTTGTGGCGTATTTTGTCAAACGCCTTCACATAATCAATAAAGCACAGGTATAAGTCCTTCTTCATTTGTATAGCCCTTTCAGAGAGCAACCTAATCATAAATATGGCATTCTTTGTTCCCGTGTCTTTAACGAAACCACACTGTTCTTGTCCTATCTCTGGCCTGATTCTGCTTCTCGCTCTATTCATCAGTATTCGGACGATCAGTTTTGTTGTATGGCTCATTAAACTGATGGTTCTGTGAAGTTCGCACTCGTTTACTCCTGGCTTTTTAGGTAGTGCTATGAAGATAGACTTGCTGAGGTTATCTGGTATTACCCCAACTATTGTAAATTTCATTTATTATTTCAGTAATTTTCTCTATACCATATTCTTCCAGGGATATCAGCTGCTCTATGACTACGCCGTCTGGTCCCGCTGCTTTGTTTCTATTCAGTTTGGCTATTGCAGATTCCACTTCAGACTTTAATATTTCCGGTCCGTCCTTATCTTTGCGTATTATTGGTTGCTCTCTCTTGTCGTGGAAAAGATCTTTTATATATTCTTCCCATCGTTGGGGTATTTTCTTCTTTCTTTAAAATGATTGTTCCATCCTTAGATTTTAGACATCCTATTGAAGAGCAGGTTTTTTGTCCTGTCAGTTCTTTTAATTTCCTTATGCAAGTCTGCTTTATTATTCCTGCTCAATCTCTCTACTTCTGCACATTTGTCATTGAGCCATTCCTCTTTAGCCTGTCTACATTTTCTTATTTCCTTGTGCAGTTCTCTGTACTCCATTCCATGTCTTGATATCATTTTCTGCCTCCTTTGTATCATGTTCAGAATCTCTTCAGTCATCCACTCGTTTTTCTTTCTGCGCCTAATTTCCTTTGGGGGAAATGTTGTTTGGTGATGTCACTATTGCTTCCTTTAGCGCGTCCCATTTCGAGTATCCTTTCCCAATTTGTTCTTCATATTTGCTTTTCACGCTGTTAGTGTATTCTTTCTGTAGGTTGAGGTCATTCACGAGTGCGTTGTATATCAGTTTTGGTGCTGCACTAGGCTTCTTCAATCTCCGGAGTTTCAATTTTAATTAGAAGATGACTGGGACGTGGTCGCTTCCACAGTCATCCTGGATAGGCTTTGCTTTGCCTGCATTTCTGAAGCTGCTGTTTATGGATATGTAGTCCATCTGGTTTTTTGTGTCACCCCCTTGTCTTCTTGAAACCAGGTGTTAGTTATTACCTGGTCATTTGCTATGCACCATTGGACCCATTTTTCTCCTCGTTCGTTGCGGATTCCTAAACCAAAGTTGCCAGTTGTCATACCTTCCCTCTCCTTGCCTACTTTGGCATTCGAATCTCCCATGATGATCCTGATTTCTTGGCATTTACATTGAGCCTTGGCCTTCTCTAGAGTGGAATAAAAAGATTCTATTTCTTCCTCGGTTGCTTTGTGTTGCTGGTGCATAGATGACTACAATTGCTATGTTGAACGATCTCCCTTTCCAGTTTGACCAGGAGAAATCTTTCGGAGAACTGGTAGTATCCAAAAACACATTTCTTCATTCTTTTGTCCGACTCCATTTTCATTATTTTTGCCTCCGGCGTATATTATCCTATGGTTGTCGCTGCTGAAGTCTCCATTATTTGGCCACCTGGTTTCGCATATTCCCAGAATATTGATTTTTAGACAGCGGTCAAAATAGTAAATTAATAATAAATTTAATAAATAATTAATATTAAATAATAAATTTAATAAATAATCTGCAAATGCTGTAAAAAATAGAAGTAATCTTTTTCGAATGAATTTACTACAAGTGACTTACAAAACAGTGTCGCTTGCAGTTGCATTGTTGGAAAACAATATTAGGTTAAGCTTCGCATCGCTTTTTCTTTCTTCTTCTTCTTCTTCTTCTTCTTCTTCTTCTTCTTCTATGCTCTTTATCCTTTCAAAACGTAGATGATCATGGCTTTCTACGTGTCCCTATCCTTGGTGGCTTTAAGCACGCTTTCTTCTGTTACACCACACAACCCCACTTCTGTCATCTACCTACTCAGGCCCTTCAAATATGTTATCCGCTGCTTTCCTCTGTCTCTTTTTTCGTCTATCTGGCCTGTTAGTATCAGGTTCTCCAAGCCCTCCTTCCTCCTCTTTTTGTTTTCATCCTTTTCAAAACCACCTCTTTGCTCACATGCTCGATCCATGATATCCACAGCATCCTTCTGTAGAACCACATTTCAGTTGCTTGGCACATGAACAAATAAGGTGGGAATGTGCAGGAAGCTTATGTTTACGCCAATCTTTCAAAGGGTGGCGTTTGAAAATGCTTATTTTAACTTTGTCGGAACACCGCACTACACAGGTGGGGTAATAGGTGAAGATCTCAGACGAAATATATTGTGATATGTTTTACTATAGGAATGAATTTATAGTAATTTTTACTATAAGATTGCCAGTGTAAGTACTACAGAGATGCATTGCATGTAATTTTACTATAGGAATGCATTGAGAGTAATATTGCTGTAAAGATGCATTGCCTGTGAAATATTTAGAATAATTCATTGCTAGTGATACTACTACAGGAGTGCATTGCATGTGATTTTACTATAGCAATGCATTGCTAGTGAAATTACTATAGAAATGAATTGCATGTGATTTTCTTATAGAAATGCATTACCTGTGATTTTACTCTCGGGATGCATTTCAAGTCGTTTTTAGTATAGAAATGTGCTGTAAGTGGTTTTATACTATACATATGCATTGCAAGTCGTTTTTGCTGTAGAGACGCATTGCAAGTTCTTAATATATACTCAAAAGAGTCGACTTAAAACACATCGTACTAAGAGTTCGGCAAGAATTCGAAATTTTCGGTCAAGCTTTCTGTCTTTGAGAAGAGAACGACTAAATTGAGGCTATGTCTACGGAGAAAGACTCGACTGTGAAAAGTAGTCATTCTCTCTATCTTTGGGCAAAGTTAGACTCATTCGAGGCTCGGTCTGCGAACCGAGACTCAGCAGAGAAAAACAGAAAAACATAGTGCCCAATACCACGCCTGCGGGGACGGGTTAAATTTTGACACGTAAGCCTAGTGTACCTGATTAAGTTTCTCACGTTACACCCGACCTTGTTGAATATTTATGCGTTAGTGAAAATAAAAAACAAACACGCCTAAATTGGACCTCGGCTCTCCGATTAACAAATCCGAGTCGTATCCATTACATCACCCGCACATCCAAGCATGCAGTACTTGGTATTCACAAATGGTCACCTGGTCAGGCTCGACATTGCTTAACTTCGGTGATCGTTTTACTAACTAATATAACTAGTGTTTCTTGGTGTGTATTATGGACGTAAGCCATTGCAAAAAAAGAAATTCAGAAAAATATCAGAAACAGGTGCAAAATCTTTCATCTTCACCTCTAAAAAACGAATAACGTTGTCGTCAATTTATTTCCGCCTCAGTTTTTTTTAACGCATATGCGCTAACAGAGGGACACATACTGTTAAACCAAGTATGGAGCTATTTCCCTTAATCAAAGATTTGGCACCAGCAAAGAAAGCCAAATAAATGATTCTAGCAGAGTATCCGTCATTTTTCGACGCCTGTGACATGACAGTCAGATGCTTACGTTTGAACCAAGTATAAAACTATTTCACTTCACATGTTCTTTGGCACCAACAAAGATTGCCAAAGTAAAAAGATATCATCTATATTATCATTGTACTTGTCAAGTATGACGAGGTTAATATATAGGTTATTATATATCTTTAGGATCAAATTATCTGCGCTCTGCCAAGGATCAAAGAACAGCTTCCAGGCATTTCTGCTTCGGATGACTAATATCAGTTTAATTTGTTCTGCCTTGCGTCTAAAGTGAGTAATTCCAACTTGTGCCAGATTGCAGTATTTGGACCTTGGCAAAATTTCAGGATTACATATGCGTTCAAAAGGAAAGTTGGATGCTCTTCACTATGAATACTGGTCGTACACGGTACTAGGACAGTAGCGTAGCAGGACATTTACCTCCCTAGACTAATCCATCCCTGAAAAATTGCGTACTTCTGGTAATTTTTTGAAGTTACCTTATTTTCTTAAGCCTTGCTAATAGCAAACCAACTTTTAATTATTCAAAAAAGTAAAAAGATATTTAACATAACTACTCTGTAATCAAAGATAATCTAAACTTATTTATGAATGGAACTTTGTCTCTGTGTGTTTGTGTGTCTCTGTGTGTGTGTCCGTTACCTATAGAATCCGAAACAGCTGAACCGATTTTCTTGAAAATTTGCACAGTTGTACTATAAGCGTCTGCGAGTGTTCTTAGATAGATTTTGTGTCGAAGTACCTTCGATAAATATCGAAAATCGATAATCGAAAAAATCGGGTTATAAAAGGATTGGTCCGATTTTAATCAAATTTGATACACTCATAAACAAAGACATAAGAAACGATATTCATAAGTTTCAAAGTTTCAGGTTTTACAATAGTGCCGAAAATCGATAGTATATATATATATATATATATATATATATATATATATATATATATATAAGGCAAGATGTTTGTGTGTGTGTGTCTGTTTATCTGTCTGTATGTCCTTTATACAAATCCACAATTTTTATCCGATTCTCACCAAACTTCACACAAATAATCTTTAGGCGGAGTCTGAGCTCCAGGACCGTGGATTAGTTTTAAAGCTTTCATTACACCCGAGCAACGCCGGGCTATACTGCTAGTACTGAAAATAAGAGAATGATTGTGCTATTAGATAAGTATACTACTGAAAACAAGATAAATTGCTTAAAAAGGATAGCGCACCAAGATTCATAATTTTTTTAAATTGTGAAAATATAATAATTTTCAATTTTTAAAATATTTTTAAACACTATTAATTTTTCATTGCATTTATAACAAAAATATACTTGTAATTTTTATTTTCTTTTGTTCCTTTTATTTTTTATTTAAAAATTTGCGATTATTGCCTATGCTTTTTTCGAAACGTATCGTAATTGCCTTTAAATGCTTCAAAATTACGCAATTACGCAATTATCCAGGGGCGCATTTGTCTAGAGACGCAAATGTTCTGGTACGCAGTTGTCTGATACGCAATCGTCCATGACGCAAATGTTCGTTACGCAACTGTTCTAATACTGTGCTACACAATCTTCCTACTTTCATTGACTTTAGGCTTATCTATATTTAAGCTAAATTAAATCAGTAAGTTAAATGTCATACGTGATACACGCTTTGGGCGATCACGTCTCTTTTAAGAAATGACTGACTGAACAGAAAATTATCCCGCAGTAGGTTGCCAGTGCTTTCTGTGGTAGACTGGTTGCCAGCCAAGGCTAAATAACCCAATCTGTCCTGTTATTTAATTCCATAACTGGAAGGAAGAGACGGATGAATACCTTTCCCAAGGATATTTGTGCGAAAGTGAATGCAAAGAGTTCAACTGGAATTCGAACTCGGTTTCCCGATTTGTCGTTCCGAGCCGATATCCACTGCACCACAAACTCAAAAAAAGAAGGAAAGCATTCATTTTCTTCCTTATGTACCGTGTCTCCTCTGGACGTAGGTGTCTTACTTCTCCTGCTATCTCCTGCCTTTACTAGCATCAGATCAGTTCGAAATGGGTTAGTACTGTTATACGATAGTATATATATATATATATATATTTCCATTTTCACTTTGCAATATCGATAGAGACCAAAAACATTTACCCGCTCTTTTCGGTGATAAATTATCTTCCAACCTACAGCCCTTTTCCCACAGACAAAACTTTGCAAACCTCTCGCTGCTCTATCGCTATCTCCTTGAAAAGTCTTCAGACGAACTACACTCCTTAGTTCCAGTCATAAACTCCACGGCTTAGACCAGCCGTGCCAGGTACATTTTAGCGAACCACCCTCAGTCTCTTTGTATTCAATTGTTGAAATGTAAGTTCCACTCAAACAGCTTCTTCCCACGAACTATTGCATTGTAGAATCGAATCCCGCGAGGATGCTTCCTCCGATCACTACAATCTTAATCTGTTCGTTTCATAAGTTAACAGTTATCTTCCTCACATATCCTCATAAACTGCATCTCTTAACCCTTCTTATTACTCTCATAACTCAGACTCATTCATTAATCCTCTACATTGAGTTGCACTTGGGCCTTGTGTTGGCTTAACGATTAATATAAAAAGATATAGGACAGAAATTAAAAAAAGAAAAGATTAATGATATAATCTATATTCACCTACATCGAGTGACTCTTTCAACTTATACAGAGCGAACGTTATTGTAAAAAAATAAAAAATAAATAAAATGCTTTAAATTCAAACCCATAACTATGGATCTAATTTGTCAGCAATGGTCATATTCGACAACTAACGTTTATATATGTAGTATCTACTGTATACATGCTACATACACATTATCATGATGTTAGTTGTCGACACATTAAACGAATATGATTTTTGCTAACATTAAATTTACGCAAAATCCAGTCTATATACAAGCTGTAGCAAGACATCTGCATACAATTACGTATGTACATACGTACGCATATACACCCTCATTCATATATCCATTCATGCAACCATCCTGAGGATATACGGTGAACTTTTTGCCTCTGTGTTATTCAGGTTACCTGTCATAATAGAGTCAAACTCGACCAGGTCGCAAGTGAATCTCCAAACTGATCGGATATCGATACCACATCTTCACGTCAATCATATGAGCTATGGGAAGTGATCACTGACGTGAGGCTAATGGTGTCATAAAAGAGATCGATACCTGACAGCTCTGGCCGATCGATATGAATTTGAAATAGATTCTCTTTTTAACAAAAAATTGTATTTCAGTGCCAATGAGTGTTTACGTGTTCTCATATTTTGATGTCTGTATAGAAATAAATGTCTGCAACGTGGTGTATTGCCAGGTACTGTGGAATAATGGTTAGTGACTCGGATTGTGGAATCGGAGAGTTGAGTTCGAATTTCAGTCAAGTTCATTACATTCACTAGGGGAAGTTATGAATACATAACTTCTCTCTCCAGTTATGAGTAAAACAGGAGAAAACATTGGCTTTATATATATATATATATATATATATATATATATATATGGGGGGGGGGATGTTTGTCACTTTAACCGAGCAGGGTCAGGCCGACATCGAAGTTACGTGGGAACACTGTTAAGGTTTTCTCACTTGTCAGGGCTGGTTAGTTTAACGGTGTCTTCACGAAACTTCGAAGTCGGCATGAACCTGCTCAGTTAAAGTGACAAACTTTGTTCTTATCAACTCCATATCTCCACCCCGATATCGAGCACTTTACGATAAAAAAAAGACTGCTTGCCATTTTATCAGTAAAACCACTGAAAAAACAACCTTGGCGCTAAATATTATCACAACTCAACACTATATATGAATGTATGTATGTGTATATGTATGTATGTTTGTATATGTATGTATATATGTATATATGTAAGTGTGTATGGATGTACGTATGTATGTATGTGTATGTATGTACGTATGTATGTTTCTATTTATGTGTGTATGTCTGTGTGCGTATGTGTGTGTATATATGTATGTATGTATGTATATATGTATGTATATATGTATGCATGTATGTGTGTATGTGTGTATGTATGTATGTATGTATGTATATATGTATGTATGCATGTATGTGTGTATGTATGTATATATGTATGTGTGTATGTATATATGTGTGTATGTGTGTGTATGTGTGTATGTATGTGTGTATGTATGTATGTATGCATGCCTGTGTGTATGTATGTATATATGTATGCTTGTATGTATGCATGTATGTGTGTGTGTATGTGTGTATGTATGTATGTGCTTATGCATATATGTATGTGTGCATGCATGTATGTATGCATGTATGTATGTATGTATGCATGTATGTATGTATGTATGTAATTGGCGCTCACAGCCGAAAGAGAAATGAAAGAAAATTAATAAAGAAATAATATAAGGAGACAAGAAAATGTTGAAAAAGATAAATAGCCATCGTAATCGATACATACGAACATGGAAGAGAACAACTGAGCCTAACACCAATAATTAGCGAATAAATTCAATCTTAATTTTGTATAAAAACAACGAAAATAATAAAATCTGCTGTCAATTGTTGATATCTTTAGACAGGGCAGTTACAAAAAAGTTCCGTCTACAAAACTGCAGAGACGGGGAGGTGAATGAATATATCATCTAAGTGACAAATTTTGTTTATATTGATCCTATTGAGTTCTCTCGGTGACTGGCGTCTGTATACACTGCTTATATGCAAGAGGTTAAAATTTCCCTTTTCGGATTTCATGCGCTGATGGCTTAGGGAGTAGCGACTCCGACTGACACCAAATCGGTTGAGTTTCGATCCCGGCCAGAAACGGGTGGATGTGTCTAGTCACACTGATGAGCTGTGATACAGCGAAACAGGCTTGTATGTGGATGACTAATATATTATGCTATCATTACGATTGAGCTCTCTGGAGAAGAGAATTTTAAAAACAGTTTCCACTTCTGCTATATGCGTGACTCTTCAGAAATGAATTGAGTTCTCTCGGTGACTGACGTCTGTATACACTACTTATATGCAAGACGTTAAAATTTCCCTTCTCTGATTCCATGTGCTGATGGCTTAGGGAGTAGCGACTCCGAATGACACCAAATCGGTTGAGTTTCGATCCCGGCCAGAAGCGGGTGGATGTGTCTAGCCACACTGATGAGCTGCGAAACAGGCTTGTAGATGACTAATATATATATATATAGAGAGAGAGAGATAGTAATATCAGCTGTTTTACTATAAGGAAGCATTTAACATACATTAACCGACTGAAATTTATAAAAGAAGTTATCAAAATAATTGTTTAGGAAAATAGGTTTTATTACTATGAATCGCATATTTATATATATATATTTCTAAACATATACTGTTAAATAAAAGAGAAAATTAATGTCTATTATGTTTAATCCTCAGCCGTTCTAAACATCGTATTTTGGTTATAATTTCAGATGAAAATAAAGACAAAAATTCTCCAACCAAAATTTGGATAATTTTTTTAATAAGATGGTTCTAAGCATTTGGCTCACATGAGCCATTTATAGAGAGGTTACAAGGACGTTAACATAAAAACATCCATCATCAGCGACGATTTTATCTAATGTTGACATAAAACTTTACTAAACAAGAATAAGTTACCAAAAATAACAAACGCTGTTCGTAAATTTGTAATGCGGTTTAATGACGTCACAGCTAAAATTAAAGCCAAAATACGATGTTTAGAAAGGTTCATGATTAAACATAATACACATTCATTGTCTCATATATTTAGCAGTATTTGTTTAGAATATTATGTGCTGCCTCGATACACTATATATATATATATATATATATATATATATATATATATATATACTAGCAGTATAGCCCGGCGTTGCTTGTAATGAAAGCTTTAAAACTAATTCATGGTGCTGGAGCTCAGACTCTTTGGACGTTGGCACGAAAGACTAAAACGCAATAGTTGTTTCCAGTTAAAAAAGAAACCGTAGACTGAAAGAAAAATGAATGGATGTAAGTCAAATTTTGATTTCCTGTTATCGATATCAAATAAGGTTTTTTCGTCGTAAACTGATTTTTGAAGGCTAAATAAGTCGTCTGAGTAAATGGTATCATGGCTGAGACTAAGAACTACAATCATACCTATGATTTTAAGCAAAAACTAACATAAAAAGGCTGAAAAAAATACAGATATACAGGCAGATAAACAGACACACACACAAACATCTTGCCTTTTATATATATATATATATATTATCGATTTTCTGCACTATTGTAAGAACTGCAACCTTGAAACTTCTGAATATCCTTTCTTATGTCTTTGTCTATGAGTGTATCAAATTTGATTAAAATCGGACCACTCCATGTATAACCCCATATATTCGATAATCGATTTTCGATATTTATCGGGGGTTACCTCGAGGCAAAACCTAGCTAAGAACACTCACAGACGCTTATAGAACAACTGTCTAAATTTTCAAGAAAATCGGTTCAGCCGTTTCGAAGTCTATAGGTAATGGACACACACACACACACACACAGAGACACACACACAGAGACAAAGTTCCATTTATAAATAAGTTTAGATGTCTAAATATATAGAAGATAACAATATTAAAATCAAACAATTAACAATCCTGATATAAACAAAAATTTTTAAAAATCTACACTCCCGTTCAAAAATTTAACACCACTTAAAAATCTTTAAAAAGAAATTTTTTTTTACAGACAGATTTTAAACTCTTACCACTTAAGGTTACCAATACTACAATCTAAAAGGTTATGGAAACAAAAAGCTACATTCAAAACATTTTATTTAGAAATTTACATTTAATCATTTCCATTTAAATTTCCACATATCGTGAATAAATTAACGAAATCTGATAAACTGCGAATGTCTGCAAGTTTTTTTTATTTATTACAATCCAGACATCTAGTAATAACAACGGCGAACGTCCATTATTTAATTGCTGCTCCAATGTCATCCAATGCCACGTGACGAACATCTACTTCCGTGTTGCATTTTGTTGGAAGATGCCATCAACAGAGAATATTTGTTCATTGCTTTTATTTTAGTCGTTTCATGTAATTTATATTCATTTTTTGTGTGTGTGTGTGTGTGTGTGTGTGTGTGTGTGTGTGTGTGTGTATACTGCCCTTCATCTTGACTTTCTTCTTTTCTACATTACTTTTTCTTTTATTAATCGTTTTAACCCAAGCAAGGCGATAATGATACTAGAATGCAGGAGATCACAAAAAATGAACAAGAACGGGAATATTTTAGTGAGAATGATTGCGGAAAAGACAAAAAAACAAAGGGTTCAAGAAGGCAGAAGATGGCGATTGGCTTTGCATTTAAAATTTTAGAGATTGTAATCTGGGAAGCCAGAAATCGGAAGATAGTTCTGAAGCTGAGAAGTGTGATAGAAGAAATTTAGAGTAGAAGTGGTGGTTGAATTTAGCTAGTTCAGCAGTAAAACGGTGAGACCTAATTACCAATCGAGTAACACGTTTAAAGTTATGATGTTAAGGCACCAGAGAAAAATCCTAATCAGAAGAGTTGCCATGAAAATATTTGTAGAAAAGACAGAAGAGAACAAAATCTTTGAAAAACTGATTGAAGTCGTGATGTTTGGTCAGGACCGATTACATTAGAGACGATTCTTTAAATGATGTCCGGAATCTCGAGATGCACAGCAGAAGCGCCGGATTTGATATGCCAACAATATTCAAAGAACGGCGTTTTTATTACTTCTTTTTTTTTTTCGTTAATGTTTTGTTTGTTTTTGTTTAATGGCCTACGAGATACGCTTTTATAAATATCGTGCTGCGGTAGGTGTCAATCATTAATTAAGAATCTCTTTCCAGGTCCAAAGCCGTGCTTGTCTAATTTAAACAAAACCTACACGTAATGGCCTACAGGAAGAGCTTGATCATCACAGCACTACAGTTTTTTTTTTTGGCGGGGGGGGGGGGGGGTAATCTTGCTGAGAACCATTTCTTCTGTCTTCTTATAATTGATACTTAGTCCTGTTTTCTTTCTATCTCTAATTCGTAGTTTGCATCTTGGGCTATTTATCTTGTTTCCTGAACCCAGACAAGAAACCAATAAATCAAAACCTGCTTTTAATGCAAATATGTAGTCTGTTCTCGCGCTTTAGATGTTAGTATACGCCTAATAATTTTCCTAGGTATGATGATAAACTATATCCGGCAGCAAGGAGATTAGTAGAGATTGCTGTTGTTCCTAGATCTACCCTGACCCGGAATGGCAGCACCTCTTAGAGTTCCAAATATGGACGAATAGTTAATCCCCAAACTGGTCTCAAAATACTATGAAAGTATAAAAATACATTTTTATAGTAAAAAAAAAACAGCAATACATTTTCATAGTAACAAAATTACCAGAAATACATTTTTGTAAAACATAAAAACATTTACCAATAATACATTTTGTAAAAATAATTACTAATTTTCCAAGAAAATCAAATTTAGGCATTAAAGATGTTCATATTCTGCTATACAAACAGTAAGCTTAATAAATACCAATAGGATGTACACAACTAAAACATCCTTCATATTTGTCAAAGTGGTGAACTCGTTAATCTTACTCTGAAACAATACTCGTGGATTTTTATCACACGAAACTAAGCTCAGTAAATGTCTATAAAATTATAAAAGTGTCTAAAAGAATAAACCATAGGGATTTTCTTTTTAATTTTACTCTCTAACATGCAAGATAATTATTTTTCATTTTATTCTGCTTCTTTGTAAAATATTCAGACTTTTCGTGTCCAATTCTTCACATTCTGACAGTTTGTTGGCCACTCGTTGATTCTTTGATTCTTTCTAAAACCACCACAGTTTTCCTTCATCAATCACTTTCATTTTTCTTTTTTTTCTTTTGTTTATCAAATTTTATTCTACAGCGTTCTGATATATTGGTAACCCAACACAATAAGCTAGAACAAAAGAAAATAATAAATCACTTTTCAGAGTTTTGCGTATAGACAAAATTCTTACCAAACAGATGTAGACTTTTTTTTATATTGTAACGGAATATAAAAATATTTATTTAAGACAATTATGGATATAAAAGTGGGTACCTCCAAATATTTTCTAAAAAAAAGAGCATAACATGTTAAAAAAAAAGTCCACAAACTTGATAAAAGTAAACTTTTATTGTCAAAATGTTTATGTTATTATTAAAAGAAAAGACCAAAATATTTTTAAATTATTTAACTGAATTTTAAATTTTTTTTTCTAGCACATTCGAAATTTTGTTGAAAAATCTTGTTTTTCATGGTCAGCGACTGAGCCAAATTTCAGCGGTATGAAAAATTTCTCGTTTTTTTTTTTGTAATAAAAAACATTGTTTTTGAAATTTTTGCAGAAACCAAATAATTGTTGGATTTTAATTAGATTTTCAGGATATATTCACAAATGTTTGAAAGTTGTTTTTGTTTTTTGTGTTTTTAATATTCGTAAAAATGTTTTTCGCTTTTTGCATCTGTTAAACCCACTTACATAATTTTATGAAATTTAGATAAATTAGAATTTCAGTATCTTTTTATTACCATTAGTTAAAAGCAGAACTCGTTGAAAAATTTAAATCAATTTATTTTTGTAAAACAGAAACATCATTTGCTGAAAGTCTGCTCTGAATCCTAAAATAAGAATGCAATAAAACAGATTTTTATAAAATAAAAAAACCCTTTCCAGTCAATTTAAATTACTTTTCAATTAATTTTTAAATATTAAATTGAATCCATTAGCATGAAATTAAAACTAAAATAAAAGCTTCAATAAAGGTTATTAATTTTTTGGAATTAATTTTAAAACTTTATCATCCTTTTTTTTTTTTTTTTGTTTTTGCTTCTTGGGGATTTTTTGCGGTTTCTTGGTATCTTGGCAGGTAATTGGATTTCTAGCTTTCCCCTTTCTTGCACTATGTCCTGTGGGGGCTATTTTTCCCCGGTTCCATTTCTTCATTAAATTTCCTAGAAATTTCAGCTGTCATTTCCACATTCTGAATGTTCATTCTGTTGTCACTTTCCTTAAGACTACCTTGTTGTTTACTCATTCCTTCTATGAAAATTTCAGCATCCTTCTGTAGAACCGTATTTCTCCTCATCGTTTGTGTAAATGACCAGCCTTCATCATAAAAGGATTGATATCACATAGCGATCTTGAAGTATTTTCTTTGCTGCTAACAAAATTAATCCATTTCTCAACACCTTGCTTAACCCTTTGCAATGCTTTTTTTTTTTTGCTAGTACAATGCTTGTTCCGATCTCGGTGTCACATTTTCCATCCTCTCCTAAAACGCTTCCCAGATATTTGAATTTCTACACCTGCTTGATGCTGACATCCCTAATTAGTAACTGGCATCTTGTGCTTTTTTTCTCTTGCAGATGATCGTAGGTTTTGTCGTCAGAGAGTTGATGATTGATAACAGAATCACGTGTAGCTAAGAACGGGCTGATACATTTATTTGCCAGAAATCCAGAACCCTAATAATGCATTTCCTTTCTGGTTTTCATGGCATTTTTTCACACGATTTATTTACAATGCAGTTTCCACTTGCAAAGCTTTTCTGCCATAAAACATTACGTCTTTATATTATAGATATGTAAACCTTATTCTATCAGTAACGATTGACTAATATACAGCCCAATAACAAATCTTTCCTTTCACATTTAAATGCATCTTTCTGTCTTAAAATCATTTACAATGTATTTCTAAAGAAATTTAAGGCAATGCACTTACGTTAAATACATAAGAGATCTATTTTGTCAGTAAGGATTGCATTAATTTCTGACAACTCGGACAAAATTTTCGAAGTGAAAAATAGGCACTGAAATATGCTTAAGCACACGTTATGTGAAAAACTACAAAGTTTGATACTGCATCATCGTTTCTTCTAATTTATTTTTGGTGTTTTAGATTAAGAATTCTTACTATTATAGGCCTTATTAATTGGTAGGAGACTGAGTTAAATCATTGGCATTTCATGGGAACCTGCTTTTGAATCTCACCACAGTCGTTTTGTCTGGGAAATAAACTTAATAATATCGGCTTGGGAAAAAGAACTTGGCCGATAACACAGTTATGAAGTGATTAAGCACCATATCATTGGTAGATTCAAGCCTTGTGAGTAAAAGAATTGTTAGAGAGCCGTTCCATGCTTGTGTTAGAACGAAGTTACAAGTCATCATGACAGAGAGTTTTAGCGCACGCGGCTTCTTGATATTCTTGCTTACCCCAGATTCTTTCACAGAAACCGTAAGTAAGGTTTGCTCAGTATAGTTACAGGAAAAGCGGGTTCAGTTCTAAAAGCGTTGAAAAAACACAAATTTGCCTGGTTGGGTTATCCTCTACATCATAAGGACATAGACGGTTACGAGCAGCCAGCATTACATACACTTAATGTTTTAATAATTTTCCCCTCAGCAAGGTAACAAAGCCACCAACATACAGGAGATTACTGTGTGCGAAAGAATATGAAAAGAACACCAAGTAGAGAGAAAAATAAAAAACAGACATTAAGACATGTAAATACAGATGGGGAATACTAAATATCAAGCAGGTACAAAAATTTAAATACCTGGAAAATGTTATAACAGAAGACGGAAAGTGCGACACAGAGATCCGAATTTGAATTGGCATGGCAAAGGACGCGTTCCAGAAGCTGAGAGGAGTATTAAGAGACAAGAAAATTTCGCTAGAGACAAAAAAAAAAGAGTATTGGATTGCTATATGACGTCAGTTCTTCAATATGGCAGTGAATGTTGGACAATATCTTCGAAGATGAAGGAAAAAATTGAAGCAACCAAAATGTGGTTCTACAGAGGCATACTGGATATAAGGTGGGGGATCAATTCTATATTACAATCAATATAGAAACTGACCCCTCACTTTGTGCTCAGATCAGTTTCGATACATTTATATTCCTGAGATCCAAAAGCACAACGATGTATTCCGGGAGCTGAGTAGAGTATTAAGAGACAGGAAAATTTCGCTAGAAACAAAAAAAAAAAAGAAGAGTATTGGATTGCTATGTGACGTCAGTTCTTCAATATGGCAGTGAATGTTGGACAATATCTTCGAAGTTGAAGGAAAAACTTGAATCAGCTGAAGTGTGGTTCTAAAAAAGGATGCTGCGGATATCATGGACCGAGCATATGAGCAATGATGAGGTTTTGGAAAGGATGGATACGAAAAGAAAACTAAAACTGGGCATCAGGAAAAGACAGCTAAATATCTTGGGACATGCAATGAGGAAAGAGGGCTTGGAGAATCTGATACTAACAGGCCGGATAGAAGGAAAAAGAAACAGGGGATAGCAGCGGATAAGATATTTTAAGGGCCTGGGCAGGTGGATGACAGAACGGGGGTTGCGTGGTGTAACAGAAGAAAGCATGCTAAGAGCCTCCAGTGATAGGAAGGCGTGGAAAGCCATGATCGCCTACGTTCTGAAAGGACATGGAAGAAGAAGAGAAGAAATATGTCAGATAGATTCGGGCGAGAAACAATTATCTCACGCGAAACAAAGAAGCAACTTTCCCACCAGCAGACCTAGCAACTGAATCGTTATATTCTTTCCACTAAATGTTAGCGAAAAACGTTAGCCCGTTAATCATTTCAACGCAAGCAAGGCAACAAAAAACGCGTGGAGTTGCTGGGTGTGAAAAAAATATAAGAAAAATAAAACCTTCTGTAGAAAGAACAATAAAAGAACAGAATTTAAGAAGACAAGAACAGAATTTAAGAAGACAAGAACAGAATTTAAGAAAACGATTCACATTGCATTTAAATTTTTTAAGATCAAACTTGGCTGGAAAGCAAGAAGCCGATTCGACAAGCGAAAAGTGTGACAGAAGAAACTGTCAGCATAGAACTTACGGTTACACCTAGCTATTTCAACTGTTCCATACCTTTGTCCCTGATCCAGAAAAGTGGAAACTATAAATTAGTCATTATCAATCTAGTCTCACAGACTATTTAAACAGTCAGTCAGTTAAGTGTCATACCTGATACACGTTTTGGGCGATGATGTCTCGAAAGATTATCTCGCAGTAGGTTGCTATTTTTTTCTGCGGAAGACTGGTGGGCAGACAAGGCTATAGAAACCAATCTGTCCTATTATTTAACCCATAACTGGAGGGAAGAGACGGATTTGTCCGTACGTAAAGGTAAGGAATTCAACCGGATTTCGAACTCGCCACCACGACTTGTCGTTTCGAGTCGATATCATCTGCACCTCAACGCACATCCACATTTAAACAGTAATATTCGATTTTCACAATGACCTTAGCGTTCCCGTTCTTATACAAGACTCTCCTACGCGTTGTATATATAAGTGGCACACCTCTTAATTTCTTTTAAGTTTATTTGTTACAGGCATGAATCGTTTTAGACCTGAAACTTTGTTACAGACAATACTTTTAGTTTCCAAGGCAACCTTGTCGTTGTCATTAACTGACTGAGTTGGTGCAGTCATATCATTTAATCTGTACCGCTTCCGGGAACTTAGCAGAGGCTTTATGGCGTTGGTAAGGGAGGGTTAGACCCACGAGACCGCTCCTTAGAAACGCCCGTGATTCATAATCCGATCAGGAGAGGTAAACAAATGAAAAAATCAGTTTTATTTCGATGATTGCCATCATGTGTTAAATCTAGGTTTATTCAGTGGGCACGGGGTCGGTGCAGAGCGTCTTACATTGACGTCCGGTTTCATATGGCGGTCGCAGCAAGTGATTGTTTTTTGATTACATTTAAAAAAAAAGATAATAAAAAACACCGATAAACTTGGTTTTAATAAAATGGTAATAACTCTCCTATCGCGCATCACTTATGGATTTAGTTCGTGTGAAATCTTTTTGGAAAAGAATGTAGTGTTAAGTGGAGATGCAGCATCTGAGCATTTTGTATTTCTATTTCTGTAATGTAGAAAAACAATTGTGTTTTTTCATGATGTTGACAGCTTTCGCAAATGGCTGCAAGTGTTTAAAATAATTCATAGGAACTGAAAAATGTGTATAATCACAGCTGACGGCACCTTCTTTGCTTTTTTTTTTTTTTTTTTTTTTCATTAACTGTTTCTCTTTAAGGATAACATCTGTCTGACTTTGATATTATGCCAAAGGCTTTTTGTGTCAAAATATGCTATGGTGACTTAGTGTAACCTAAACTTAAAAAAATTGAATGAGCTTGAAGTTTTGACAGCTGAAAATATTTTTTTTTATATCTTCCTTATCTACATATAGGTAATGAATGTCGTCTAAGGATGATAAAAAACCATTTATTTTACACAACAAATATTTAGTTTTCATCGTTCCCTCTTCATCGTGCGCATGTGGTGTTAATCAACGTAAACATCATTCTTACCGGAGGAGTCCTAAAGGGCGAAATGCGTCTATGGAAATAAATTTTTCACTTTGTCGTTAATTTTCCTAAAATTGTTCTGACATATAAATATATACAAATAAATGATATATAAATTATAACTATATATATATATATATATATATATATATATATATATATATATATATATATATATATATATATATATATATATATATACTTATTTTATGAATTGAACTTCGTCTCTGTGTGTATGTGTGTGTGTGTGTGTCCGTTACCTATAGACACCGTTTCGGAGTCTATAGGCAACGGACACACACACACACACACACACACACACACACACACACACACACAGTTCTATTTATAAATAAGTTTAGATATTGTTTTAGAATCCGTTCAGTTACCTTTCTCCGTCGGCTATCAACACAATATCATTTCGGGTAACATAAGTTGCCAAGAATATAACTTCTTTTTTATGTGCCGTGTCTCTTCAGGACGTAGGCGATCATGAACCTCCACTATTCCTTGTAGCTCTTAACATTATTCCTCTTTGTATCTCTCCTAAACCCTGCTCCGCTATACACTTGCTAAAACCCATTTAGTAAGTCTCGGGTTGATTTCCTCTGAAACTCTTTCTCTCTATCCGTCCCGTGAGTATTAGACTCTCCAAGCTCTCCTTCCTCATTGCGTGTCCCAAAACTTCAGCTGTCTTTTCCTGATGTTAAGTATACATTTTCTTTTGTTTGCATCCTCTCCAAAACTTTGTTCATGCGCATATTTTCTGTCCGTGGTATCTTCTGTAGAAGCATCCATCTGTGGCTTTGAGTTTCCTTCATTTTTGAGGAGATTGTCCGGCATTCAATGCCATATAGACGGACAGATATCACATAACAGTCCAGTACTCTTTTCTTTGTTTCCAATGAAATTTTTCTGTCGGTTTTTTTCTTCGCATTGTCTAGCTGCAGAGTGTAATAAACAAATACGGCAAGTGGACATATACTGTGTATTCTCTTAACTCCTCTTCTGTCTGTGCAAGAGTGTTGGTTCCCAAGTTAATTATATTAAAATGAACGGTGGTAAACTGAAAGGAAAGGACACTCTATATATCAGCAGATAGCAATATGAATACTTAAAAATACATAAAAATAGCGACGTTGTTCACCTTAGATCGAGCAGCTGTAACAAATTATGTATTAAAGTAGAATAGGTAGCAGTCAAGACAGATATCAATAAACCGCTTAAGATAGTGATTTTTTAAGCGTACAAGGCCGAAAGCATAAGGCACCTAGTGAGAAACGAACTCAATATTGAATCGTAATTTTTCTATTGAGAAGCTTTCTAACCATTACACCACGTCAAGTTGCCCAACTACCTTAGATGTGAAAAAACTGAGATAGATAGATAGATAGATAGATAGATAGATAGATAGATTAAATTAAATTAGGTCAGATAGATAGATAGATAGATAGATAGATAGATAGATAGATAGATAGATAGACTGAGATCACATTGGGTCAGATAGATAGATAGATAGATAGATAGATAGATAGATAGATAGATAGATAGATAGATAGATAGATAGAAACAAAAGACACAAAATTTGAAATTTGACAGACTTTTAAGCTGTTAAGTAGATACTTAAGACGAACATCAATAAGTTTAACGTCGTTGGCTTGAAGACGAAAGCCAAACTGAAAGATTCGAGTCTTCAAAACAAACAGATGGAAATAAAGAGATTGACTTGAAGAAAAAATATTATTGCCACAAAGAATCTATAAAGTGAATAGAGGGAAATAGAATGGAAAAAAGAATGGAAAGAAACAGAAGAGACGTTTTGTCAAAGAAAGAAAGAAAGAAAGAAAGAAAGAAAGAAAGAAAGAAAGAATAAACGGATATATAGCAAAAAATAACTTATAAAATGACAATTATGAAAAGAAAGAAAAAAAGAAACAATGAAAAGATGAAAGAAAAGAGAAAGAATAAATGAAAGAAAAGAAGAATGAAAAAAGAACAAACGTAGAAAATAAGTAGCAATGTTAAATATTAAAAGAATGAAAAAATATTAAAGAAATTAAAAACGATATAATTTAGAATGAAAAAAGAATGAAATAATGAATACTCATATTTCCTTCCGAATATAAAGAAAACAGAAATAAAGGGAAAAAAACAGTAATGGCCAAGGGAAAAAATGGTTCAGAGAAACAAAGAAAGATAGAAGGAAAGAAAAACAGCCATTTATAAAAACGGAAATTATTCAGAATGAAAAGAGAAAGATTAAAGTAATTAAAAGATATTTATTTCCAAAGACATAAATAAATGAAGAATTCCTTCGGAATATATAGAACAGAATAATAAAGTATATAGAGAGCAATGCCTCAGGAAGAAAGGGTTTAAGGAAAGATAGAAATAAAAATTGAGAATGCTTCAATTTTCTTCAGAATATAAAAAACAAGAAAGAAAGCGTTAAAAAAAAACGAACAAAGAAATGAAAGCAATAATATCTATATAAAAAAAGCTAAAAATCATTCAGAATTTAAAAAAAAAGATTAAGAAATTAAAAATGTCATTTAGAAAGAAAAATGAAAAATCAGGAATACTCATATTTCTTTCTGAATATAAGTAGACAGTAATGCCGAAGAAAAAACAGTTCAAAGAAGAAAAGAAAGAAAGGCGAGAATATATTTAATATTTTATTACCTAGAAATTGCCAATTCAAGATAAGAAAACATAAAATCTGCTGTAAATCAATCAAGGAATGGAATTTAAGAAATGAAAACGCTAGGAACATATGAAGATTATTGTCAATAGAATTCCTATCCAATTCGATATGTATACAATTTAAACATGACCAAATATGTTTACATATGCGCGCGTACAAAAACACTTATTTGCAGGCAAAGATTAGCGTGTGTCTATTTATATAGCCTAGTAGATTAAACAAATCAACTGTTCATGTTTGTATTAACTTGAGGAAATACAAACAAAATCTAATCTAAACTTATAAATGGAACTTTGTCTGTGTGTGTGTCTGTGTGCGTTTGTGTGTTACCTATAGACTCTGAAACGGCTGAACCGATTTTCTTGAAAATTTACACAGTTGTACTATAAGCGTCTGCGAGTGTTCTTAGCTAGGTTTTGTGTCGAGGTACCCCGATAAATATCGAAAATCGATAATCGAAAAAATCGGGTTATACATGGAGTAGTCCGATTTTAATCAAATTTGATACACTCATAGACAAAGACATAAGAAACGATATTCAGAATTTTCAAGGTTGCAATTCTTACAATAGTGCAGAAAATCGATAATATATATATATATATATATATATATATATATAAAAGGCAAAATGTTTGTGTGTGTGTCTGTTTATCTGTCTGTATGTCCTTTATACAAATCCACAATTTTTATCTGATTCTCACCAAACTTCACACAAATATTCTTTAGGCTGAGTCTGAGCTCCAGGACCATGGATTAGTTTTAAAGCTTTCATTACACCCGAGCAACGCCGGGCTATACTGCTAGTCTTTTAAAAAAAAATACTAAACTTAGATTTATTCCAAACTTGATCCTAATGTGAGTTTAAATCTAGCCTTCTACTTTCTTTCAAGTCGTGGCCGATTATGGCTCTCCATCAATTTGATATTCTGTTAATCAAAATAGTTCACTTACTATCTCGTGATCTCCTTCTTACTTACTGATCAGTTTCCTCATTTTTTTCCATTGCTCCTCTTGCTTTCAATATGTCCTGTGGGTCCTATTTTCTCCAATTCGTCTTTCCTCGTTATATTTACACACAGATTTTTTTATTATAAGCATATGTTTCCTTGAAGTTCATCTCCACCTTGCAACTTCCTCACTAACCCCACGCTTTCTCCAAGCGTATCTTAGATGTGGCACAAGGTCGAAAGTATGGACATCACATTGAGGATTGAACTCATTACACAGTCGTAGTTAAACTAGCGAAACTAGATTGTTAAACATTGAAACACGTCGAAACGTCCATTTTTAGTTTATTTAAGTGATTTTATGTCTTATTAGCGGACTTAATTTTTTTAACTTTAGCTGAAAGTGTGCAACAACCAGTGAGGATCGAACTCACGACTCGTAATTGATCTAGCGAGACAGTCTTGTTAACCATTACATGATATCGAAGCACCCATTTTTTGTCAAATTATAGTTATTTTTTAAGTGTAACTTTGATATAGCAAGAGGCAGAAAGTGCGAAGCACCCAGTGAGGGTCGAACTCACTACTCAGTCGTAATTGATCTAGCGAGACAGGCTTGTTAACCATTACATGATGTCGAAGCACCCATTTTTTGTCAAATTATAGTTATTTTTTAAGTGTAACTTTGATATAGCAAGTGGCAGAAAGTGCTAAGCACCCAGTGAGGATCGAACTCACTACTCAGTCGTAATTGATCTAGCGAGACAGGCTTGTTAACCATTACATGATGTCGAAGCACCCATTTTTTGTCAAATTATAGTTATTTTTTAAGTGTAACTTTGATATAGCAAGAGGCAGAAAGTGCAAAGCACCCAGTGAGGATCGAACTCACTACTCAGTTGTAATTGATCTATCGAGACAAGCTTGTACGCTACCACATATTCCGAACCACAGCTCTCATCAGTTCCCACTATAGCATTAGTAGCAACTGGTCCTGGAAGTTTCGCTCACCAAACAACGATGCGTTCAATTTCCAATAGTCATCCATCCTAACCTTAGGATTATTTTACTTTACACAAACCCAGACGAGCATGTAGTCCGAGTAATCTATAGAATGAAAACTTGGGTAACCTGAGAATCCTACATCGACTCTCTTAACTAACACTAGAGGTAACTAGAACGTGCCACCGAAGCTGACTTGAATCAATTAGTTGAAGTTCATATTACATCCCGGGGATTCTCACAAAGATACTTATCGACAAGATCAAACCTGTCAAAAGTCCCGAAATAGCGTCACATCTGAGCTGTTAATACCCGATATTTCCGCTATATCATCTACATCGGAAGTCAAGGACGGCATACCAATACCCCGCAAAAATTACCCAACGAGACGTCGTCCAAAACGGCTCGATCCACCGAAAAAAATCTGGCCGCAAATCATTGTCATTAAGCGCGTCAATCTCAATGAGAGGAAGAGACTTATTCTTAATGTTAATGTCTAACGTGTATTCGCTGTCACGAGTTGAGAAACAGGTCTACTGTACACAACATACGTTCACCTCGAGACACTGAAGATCGCAAGCGAGTCTTGCTCTGCCAAACTCCAACCTCAGAACCCAGGTATTTAAACTAACCTATCTATGAATCGATTGGGTGTGCGTTGTGGTGCAGTGGCTATCGGCTCGGAGCGAGAAATCGGGGAGCCGAGTTCGAATTCCAGTTGAATTCATTACATTCACTTACGCGCAAATACCCCTTGGAAAGGTATTAATCCGTCTCTTCTTTCCAGTTATGGTTTAAATAACAGGACAGATTGGGTTCTATAGCCTTGGCTGGCAACCAGTCTACCGCAGAAAGCAATGGCAACCTACTGTGGGATAATCTTCTGCCCAGTCAGTCATGTCTCTTTCGAGAGAGATTGCCCAAGCGTGTTTCAAGTATGGCACTTAACTGACTGACTGAATATAATAGTTGAACATATGATTAAGGCCTCTACTGGGCATAAAGTGGGGGATCAATTTATTACTTCATAACAATATAAAACTGATCCCCTACTTATTACTATATACTAAGATAATACACGTCTTCCCTTTTAAGCTATGAGTCAAATAACGGGATAGACTGGGTTCTATAGCCTTGGTCGGCAACCAGTCTACCGCAGAAAGCAATGGCAACCTACTGTGGGATAATCTTCTGCCCAGTCAGTCATGTCTCTTTCGAGAGAGATCGCCCAAGCGTGTTTCAAGTATGGCACTTAACTAACTGACTGATCTATGAATCAGTTTTCCATGCTGTATTTTCTTAGTGCTCTTATATCTTCTATGTAATCGACTGCACTGTTTAGTCAAGGCAACATCCTATACGTTATGTGCTGGGAAAATACTTTGTGCTACGTTTACACCAAAGGGTACCCTTTTACAGTGAAACCGATAAAATGCAACCGCAACTTCTACTCCAACAGTTTCTTTTCTCGTACTTCCCGACTCTGGAATTCCCTTCCACATGACTGCTTCCACGACGGCGTTTAAATGTAAGGTCAATAGACACCTCCTAACACAATAACTCGCTTCCATTCTTTCAAACACTCTTCCCATCCTCCCAACTACCTATCACCCCACTTCTGACATTTCCTATATCTAACCACTCTTTCTATTTACCTTCCCCTATGTAGCCCCAAGCGCAATAGTGGCAGTGGAATGCCTTGCTTGTGGTGAAACGATTTTAAAAAATGTGTATTAATAGTCAAATACATCAGACATTCCTCATCCACTTCGATTTGAAGATATGCTTCAAATAGGTCATTTTTTAAAAACAATTTGCCACCATTTAATTTGGCAAATATATCCTCTGAAGTTGGTAGGGAATATGCATGTGAGAGAAGGCAGTCATTCAACCAAGTCGAAAAATCTGCACAGAACTTAATCTTATCATTTTCCTTTCTAATATAAACCGCTGCCGTCGCCTATTCTGAAAAATCTACTTTGTTCATAACTCCAAGATTTTCTAGCCTATCAGGTTCGGTGTTAATAGACTCCAACGCAGAAAAGGGTATCTTTCATTTGGGTGTAAGAACTGGTATCACATTTTTTTTTAATTTGAAAAATGCCTTTCACTTTGAAAAAATTTCCCAGCTCCTCTGAGAAAATATCAGTGGATTTCTTTCTTAGTTTACTCAGTGTTTCTTCAGCTCTAATCTTTTTCTCTGACGAAAAATTAATTTTTTCCGCAGAATGAATTAATCGGCCAATTTCATAGTTGTAGCCAATCGACGCCTAGTAAATTCGAATTGGAAATTTTAAAGCGTAAATATCTACCTTTTTGGTTTCACCCACAAGAGCGATATTAAACGTAATTAATTTTTCCAAAAAAAAATCAATTACTTGTCCAATATTCCACTTGCAACGGTTTTTTTCAAATTAGACTTATCAATTCTGTTCCAAGTTTGTTACTCAATAATATGAATATTGCTACCGGTGTCCAATTGAAATTTTTCAATTGAAGAAGCAAGAGAAATGCAGTTTGACAGAAGGGTGTTAAGATTATTGTGGACAGAACGTGTGAACAATGACTAAGTATTAGAGAAACTGGAAACAAAAAGGACACTTACACTGGACATCAGGAAGTGACCGTTATAATTTCTAGGGCACATAATGAGAAAAGATGGCCTGGAACTTTTGAGACTCACAGCACAGATTAAAGACAAGAAAGGTAGAGGAAACAATGCTCAACCTACCTAGAGAGCATAAGTAAGTGAATGACGGAACAGGTTTTAGGAGAAATAAAGAAAAGACCAAATTTATTGAGCTACAAAGGACAGGAAATTGTAGAGACCTATAATCGCCTACGTCTTAAAGATGTACGACATACAGCAGAAGCAGAATCGATTTTCACTCAAATGATTTCAAATTTTAACAAAATGCTGAAACGCTAAGATTACTGTGATGATTTACCTCAATGGAAATCTATCAGTGACAATGATAATGTACTGATGAAATGGCCACCACGTTCACTAGATTTGACACCTTGTGATTTTTTTCTATTAGGCGAATGTGAAAGAATAGGTTTATATCCCCCTCTTCCTACAAACATAGAGGAACTTAGGAAGAGAATAACTGAAGCGCTTGAGAATGTTACGTAAAGATTGCTACAGTGTTTTTGGCAAGAATTAGACGGGGTCGTGCGCATATTGAAAATTTGTTTAACATAAAACCCATTTACTATCGTTTGTCTAGGATTTGTTTTTTACTCAGATATTCATTCTTCAAATGATGCTAATTTGGTGGAGGGCACAGCCTCCCTTGTTCCCTGTTTAGGATGTGGTTTCCGGCTTTTTCTTTTCAAATCTTCTCACTTTGTTTTTTTTTTCAATTGGAGTAGATAGATCTATCTATCGCCCGGTTCACACTCCACCTTTGTCTATTGAACAGGTTAAGAGGCTCCTCCCTTGTTCCCAGTTTAGGATGTGGTTTCCGGCTTTCTCTTTTCAAATCTTCTCACTTTGTTTTTTTTTTTTTCAATTGGAGTAGATAGATCTATCTATCGCCCGGTTCACACTCCACCCACGTCTATTGAACAGGTGAAGAGGCTCATCCCTTGTTCCCTGTTTAGGATGTGGTTTCCGGCTTTCTCTTTTCAAATCTTCTCACTTTGTTTTTTTTTTTTCAATTGGAGTAGATAAGCTGAACTATCGCCCGGTTCACACTCCACCCTTGTCTATTGAACAGGTTAAGAGGCTCATCCCTTGTTCCCTGTTTAGGATGTGGTTTCCGGCTTTCTCTTTTCCAATCTTTTTACTGTTACGTAGCCCCCTGCACATCAGTGGCGTTACCGCCTTGCTCGTGGTGATACAATTAAAAAAAATATATTTATCTTTTTACATCTTTTATGACGATATTGCCTGAAGAGACACAGTACAGAAGAGTCGGAGAAGAAGAAGGTGTTAAAAATGCTTGATCCTGTAGAAGCCATTACGGCAGACACTAATTTCAATAATTCTAAAAAATCAGTAATTATTACACTGTTATATATCGCCGTATGACGACAAAACAACAAACACGCATATATAAAAATATAAGGTTATATTTTTATTAATGACGACGAACTGTGTGGAATAGAGAACGGAAAGGGTGAGGGGCACATGGGTTGACGGGAGTGTAGTCTTGCCGTGGTGTTTGTCTGCTTCCACTGGCCGTTCTCTGCTACTGGCGAATCCGTGTGACGAGGTCTTTATATAGTCCTCTAGAACCGGGACTTTCCTTCCGGTTTTTTGCCTCGCCCACGCAACGCCCACGTAATTCTAAGAGGCACCTGATCTGTTTGCCTCTGTAGCCATTTCCGCCGCTGTCGGAAATAAGGTCAAAATGACATCCGCTCCGGCTTCGACAGGATGTATTTCACAAACACCTGTCTTGTCGCTTCGCCGCCCCCTTCACCGATGGGAAAACACCATCGCTTGCATCACTTCCTCGGGTGGGGCCAGATTGTTATATTACAACACCAGAAATTCATGACTTTTACGAAAATGTACGGCATCAACTTCCCGCCAGATAATGTAAAGAGCACATTTACTACAATATATCCAGAATTTAATAAAATCTGGATATTTTTGTACCCATTTACGAGCTTCTTCAGTGTATAATTAATTTTCTTTGTTGGGGCGTTGTCTTAGGGATTGGACATTGACAGATTAGAAAGATGGTAATTAAATAATTTCGTGGATGGCGAATGTAAAGCGTTATTTTTACGTTGGTTTCTTATAATTGTTACTGCCAATTATGATGTCACTTATGACTTTTTTTTGTTTTTTGCCTCATTCTTGGAAATGCAATATTACTTTCCAAACGACTTTACTTATTACTTACGTAACTTCTCGATCAATTTTTTTTTTTTATTCGAAGTGTCAGTCAGTCAGTTAAGTGCCATACGTGATACATGCTTTGGCGATCAAGTCTCGAAAAAGGCATAATTGACCGGGTAGATTTTCCCGCAGTAGATTGCCATTATTTTCTGCGGTAGACTGATTGCTAATCAAGGCTATAGAACCCAGTTTATCCTGATGTTCAACCCATAGCTAAAGGAAAGAGACGGATTAATACCTGTCTCAAGAGTATTTGCATGCAAGTGAATGCAATGAATTCAACTGGAATTCGAACTCGGCTCTCAGATTTCTCATTCCGAGCCGATATCTACTGCACGAAAAGTAAATGTTTTAAAACAGTAGATATTTTTCTTCTATATACCGTGTCGCTTCGGGACGTGGCCAATTATATCTTTTCAAAACTTCCTATCCCTTTGTTAGGGTCAGCCATGAAATACCAACTTATCTGTACAAAGCGTAAACATTTCAATACAATAAATAAGTTATTGTATGTATCCATGTGACTTCCGAACGCAGTCAGTTATAATTCTCTACAATTTTTTATCCCTTTGTTAATGTCAGCCATGAAATACCAACTTATTTGTACGAAGAGTAAACATTTCAATACAGTAAATAAATTATTGTATGTACCGATTGCCTTTAGGACGTGGTCGATTATAGCTCTCCACAATTTTCTATCCCTTAGAGTCAGTCATAAAATACCAACTTTATAACTACAGGTGCACGTTTTTGCATATATTAAATTTAGATTATATGCATGCATAAATATTCGTGTCTGAAAACTTCAAAAATTAAACTATGAATAAGATGGTATTTTTCAAATTATTATTTTTTTAAATATTTAATTTGCCATTCAAAGAAAACAAACACTGATATAGAATACCTGTTCAAGGGCGATCATATTTACACCAGGTCAATCGGCTTTAGCAAAAGACCGTCGAGACGGTACCGTGAAGGGGCATATTGTGTGCCGTACCAGAAATGTCACCTACGATGTGGGCGTACAATATTTCATTTGAGTTCGACATACAAACCAAGTACGATTTTCTCAGCGATCAAATATAGGATTCAGTTCTATCATTGGACATTGTGTTAGGAACATTTGATTTGCCTCAGCAATATTCAAGCTGCACATTTCTTTAATTTGTCATATTACCTTCAGGACGTAGGCGATCATGGACCTCTAATAACCCCTATCCTTTGTCGCTCTTTTCTTTTTCTTTTTTTTCTTTTCATATCTTCCAAACTCTTCTCCACCATCCACTTACTGAAGCCCATCAAGTATGTCTGGCGTTGCTTTCCCCTCTCTTTTTCCCCTCTATCCGTATCGTGAGTATTGGATTCTCCAAGCCTTCCTTCCTCATTATGTCACAGAAACTTCAGCTATCTTTTCCTGATGTTATGTATAAGTTTCCTTTTCCTTTGCATCTTCTCCAAAATTTTAACGTTGCTCACACGTTCGGTTCGTGGTATCTACAGCATCTTTTCTGTAGAACCACATTTCTATTGCTCCGAATCTCTCCTTCATCTTTGAAGAGATTGTCCAGCATTTGCTGCCATATAGAAAGAAAAATTTCAAATAGCAGTCCACTAGCTTTTTTTCTTTGTTTGCAATGAAATCTTCCTGTCTCTCAAAACTCTGTTTAGCTTTTGGAAAGCATCTTTGGCTATGTCAATACGTCTTCTTATGTCAGAGTCACACTTTCTGTCCTCTTTCAGAAAACATTTGCAGCTGTTTGATTTTAGTATTCCTGGCCTGCAGTTGGCATTTTGGGCTTCTATTTTTGCTGATAACCATACATTCAGTTTTTTTGTAGTTTGTTTTATTCATTTTTCTGCTTTCTTCAGTTATCTTCCGTAGGATGTCTTGTATTTTCCTTTCCGTGTCTGCTACCAGCAGTGTCGTCTTCATATCTTATAGTGTTAAGATTGTGGCTAGAACTCAAGGAAATGAGCACTAGAGATTCGTATTCGCTAATCAACTAACGATGCATAAGTAAACTCAAGTAAAGGGTATATGTGTTAGTGTCAACCATTAAATAAAAATATATATATAATGAAATGAGAGACGTTCCTTGGGGATTTTGGAGTCATTTTTTTCTGTGGAACCACATTTCTGTTGCCTCAAGTTTCGTTTTCATGTGTGTGGAGATTCTCCAACATTCATGCTATATATATATATATATATATATATATATATATATATATATATATATATATATATATAATGAAGAATGGTAGACTTTGAAAAACAGTAGCTACTCTGGCATCTACGCATCGTTCATTCAGCAATGAATTAGAACACTCTCAGCTATTGGGCGTGTATAATGATAATATACACGCTAAAAATGTCTGCATTCTTCTACCAAGCACCCATAACCCAGAGGTAGAATCGCCGACTGATGCCAATTCGGTTGGGTTTCAATCCTGGGTAAAAGGCAATTGGCTGTCTAACCGTACTCATGAGCTGTGATACAGCGATACAGATCTGTCTGCGGATGACTATATATATATATATATATATATAATTTTATAATCATTTCATCCCAAGCAAGGCAGGACCGCCACTAGTGTGCAGGGGGTTATAGGGAAAGAAAAAAAAACAAAGTACAAGTTATGTCAAAAAAAGATAAAAGAAAGATGGGAATCAAGGAGATAAAAAATGGCAATTGACGTTGAATTTTAAAATTTCTAGGTTGTAGCTATCAAGAAAGCAAAGAAACGGAAGGGAGTTCCACAAACGAGAAAGGCGAGAAAAGGAAACCATTAGAATAGAAGAGGTGATTACATTTAACTATTTCGACAGCAAAAGGGTGGGAACTTGATGCCACTCTAGTCAGTCAGTTAAGTGATACACGCTTGGGTGATCATGTTTCGAAAGACTGACTGGGTAGAGTTTTTTTTTCCCGCAGCAGGTACTAGTAGCACTCGTAAATACATATGGTCGGGACATTAGAGAAATAAAGCTCGTCAGAAAAGACAGGGGGGAAACCACATCATGTCGGTGAGAAAGTCAGGATCAATTACATTGCAGATCCTTCTTTGGATTTTGTCGAGAACCTCAAGAAGAATAGCAGGAGCAGCCGACCAGATATGGCAACAGTATTCAATGAACGGACGAATGGTAGATTTATAAATGTGCAAATGGATTCTGACGAAATAAAGTCCTCGGTTCGACACAGTGACCCATCCTTTCAAGCAGTGGAAGAAGCTATAGATTCGAAAAGTCGATCCGATATTACATAACAATTTAACACTCTTTTCTTTGTTTCTAACGAAATGTTTTTTTTAATATTTTGCTCAGCGTTTGGAAGGCATCTTTCGCTATCTTAATCCTGGAACACTAACCATCAATTGAAGTTACACTACTACTAACCATGTGTATATCATACCCGATTTGAAAATATCAATAAAAAATTAAATATAATCTTTATTTGAAATATTTTACAAGCAGGCACTTAAGCTTTGTATTCTTAGTTAACATTAATAGGAACTGAAAAACATTATTTAGGTAAAAAAATCAGGAACTGAAAATTGTAATTAAATTGTAATTAAATTGGCGTCATTTGCGCTGGGTACTATCTACCCATGGTTAGTGTTCTAGGGTTAATCTAGCTTCGGATTCCGGTGTCACATTTTTGTCATCTGTTAAAGTAGTTCCAGGATATTTTACTTCTGTACTTGTTTGATTTTTGATATCTTTCTTAAAATTAAGAACTGCAAGAGACTAATTTTTTTCTAACTAATCCGAGGATACAAAAAACCCTCTTAAACTGATTTTCACAATTTCTGTAAAGTATAAATATCGGTAATTTACTGCTGATGTATCGAAGGATGTTAAGAATTATGAATGATACAATAGGAGTTTAGAGCCTACAGTTTATCAGGTGCTCTGTTCAATAGAAGCCAGTTTAGCTGATATTTTGCTTAAACGTACAAGTCGATAAATATGCTTCTGTGACAACAGCCTTTGTCAACGGGCTCGGATTAAATTTATCTCAAAATTAGCTTCAGGAATTGCAGCTTCCTTATTTGCTGCCTAGTGGCTGCTCACCTGGATCGTCACGTGCCTAAGATTTCGAACAAAGCCGTCACTACATTCTATCGATCACCACGAAAATATATAACACTTGTATTTCTCTATATTTCTGCGATGAGTTATTGTAATTATTTATACTACTAGCCGTATTGCCCAGCGTTGGTTGGGTGTAATGAAAGCTTTAAACCTAATCAATGGTCCTGGAGCTCAGACTCAGCCTAAAGAATATTTGTGTGAAGTTTGGTGAGAATCGGATATAAATTGTGGATTTGTATAAAGGACATACAGACAGATAAACAAACACACACACAAACATCTTGCCTTATATATATATATATATATATATATATATATATATTATCGATTTTCTGCACTATAATAAGAACTGCAACCTTGAAACTTCTGAATATCGTTTCTTATGTCTTTGTCTATGAGTGTATGAAATTTGATTAAAATCGGACCACTCCTTCTATAACCCGATTTTTTCGATTATCGATTTTCGATATTTATCGGGGGTGCCTCGACACAAAACCTAGCTAAGAAGACTCGCAGGCGCTTATAGTACAACTGTGTAAATTTTCAAGAAAATTGATTCAGCCGTTTCGTAGTCTATAGGTAATGGACACACACACACACACACACACACACACACACACACACACACACACCACACACACACACACACACACACACACACAAAGTTCCATTTATAAATAAGTTTAGATAGATTTACATTGTTCGAACTGTTGTCCTCATCTTTGTTGTCATATTCATTACGTTTCGGCCGTTGTACGATCAGGCCTTTTTTGGAGTGTGTGGAATTTTAAACGAAATAAAGAGTTCAGTTAAAAATTCCAATCACCTAAAGGCCGGAGTGTAACGCCTCTTCCTATTTCATCAAAACCGCAAATAACTTCTTTTTCTCTCTTCGGTCGTCCGAAACGTTCAATACTCTTGGTTGATCAATGGATTGATTTCTTTAGGCCTCTGCCCGTTTTGCTCCACGTGATCAATTGATTGGAGACAAGTCGAGATTATTTTGTGTCGATCGTTGTTCTGCTTTCCTATCTATCTATCTAAATTTATTTATAAATGGAACTTTGTGCGTGTGTGTCTGTGTGTGTGTGTGTGTGTGTGTGTGTGTCCGTTACTTATAGACTCCCAAACGGCTGAACCGATTTTCTTGAAAATTTACACAGTTTTACTATAAGCGTCTGCGAGTGTTTGTAGTTAGGTTTTGTGTCGAGGTATCCCCGATAAATATCGAAAATTGATAATCAAAAAAATCGAATTATAGAAGGAGTGGTCTGATTTTAATCAAATTTGATACACTCATAGACAAAGACATAAGAAACGATATTCAGAAGTTTCAATGTTGCAGTTCTTATAATAGTGCAGAAAATTTGATATCGATATCAAGAAATCAAAATTTGACTTCATTTTTTGAATTTGAATTCATTTTTCTTTCAGTCTACGGTTTCGCTTTAACTGGAAACAATTATTGCTTTTTAGTCTTTCGTGCCAACGTCCAAAGAATCCAGGACCATGGATTAGTTTTAAAGCTTTCATTACACCCGAGCAACGCCGGGCTATAGTGCTAGTTTTGCTAAATCTCTCGCCCTCTGTTCCGCCATATATTCACAATAGCTCGTCAGGTAGATGGTTCGAAGACTTCTTCTATCCGTGTTGTCCTCATTCTGCCCTGGGAAGGTGATATATCCCGGAAAGGAATATCACTGTAAAGATTAGTGGAAGAATGGTACTCGACACATGAATACGATATAACGGATTTATTGGACCAATGTACAATTAACAATAAGATACAGATAAGCAATCAACGAGTAGGAGCGGAATAAACTATCAAATAGAGAATACCTTCGCCTAAGACAGGTTGTATTTACTAGCCATCCCACGTAAGGCCAGATGTGACACATGGTCATTTTATAGTGGGTATTCCCGGCCATATAGCCGGGCCAAAAAATCTCTGTCTATTTTTACCGAGTCGTGGTTCTACCCTTCGGCGGAACCACGACTGGGTTTGTGCTCTCTGCTCGGAAGCAGAGAGCGCCCTCTACCCGAAGGCAAAGGGCTGACAGTGTCATAGCGTCGTCAGGCGAATGCCTAAGACTGTATTTACTAGCCTTCCCACGTAGGCCGGATGTGACACATGGTCATTTTATAGTGGGAATTCCCGGCCATATAGCTGGGCCAAAAAATATCTGTCTATTTTTACCGAGTCACGGCTCTACCCTTCGGCGGAACCACGATTGGGTTATTGCTCTCTGCTCGCAAGCAGAGAGCGCCCTCTACCCGAAGGCAGAGAGCTGACAGTGTCATAGCGTCGTCAGGCGAATGCCTAAGACGGTTGCTCTCGAACCGCTGGCCACCGTCTCTTATAGCCTAGAGCATTCTATTCTCGGGGATGGCAGGATGTTCCACTATAACAGGTCAAGTTTTCCAATTTCTGTTTCTGTGTCACGTGACCAATGAGTTTCAGTTGTCGCTTGCTAATTCTGAGGATAAGCTTTCTTTTTATTGCCATGATTTTTATAACTTCCAAGGCGTTTACTTGCTACAAAAATGGCTTTCTGCAATCGTTCTCCTCTTCCAAGAAATGATTGTCCAATATTCGCGACAACATAAGAGGATGGCTATCACATAGCACTCCAGCACTATTCTACTTTATAAACTTTTCTGTTTTTCAGCACTTTGCTTCCGTTGAATATTATTAAGAAATCTAGGTACCAAAACAAAGAACAATTACCATGAAATTATTTATAGAAAAGGCACAGGGAGGTTACCTCACGGTGGTTGAATAATTGACTGAAGCTGATCTGCAAGATCAGAACCAATAAAATTGGTGGTTTTCTCTGGATTTTTCAAGGATTTGTTTGGATGGGCGTTGTGGTGCAGTGGATATCGGCTCGGAACGAGAAATCACATATACGCAAATACCCTTGGGAAAGGTATCAATCCGTCTCTTCCCTCCAGTTATGGGTTAAATAATAGAACAGATTGAATTCTATAGCCTTGGCTGGCAGCCAGTCTACCACAAAGTAATGTCAATTTACTGCCGGATAATCTTCTGCCCAGTCATTCATGTCTCTTTCGAGACATGATCGCCCAAAGCGTGTATCACGTATGGCCCTTAACTGACTGACTGACTCCTTGTTTACTTAATTGTAGTGTCTTGTGTATTCGTACAGTTTACCAATTTGTTTATTATTAATTTTATTATTTTAAAAATGTTTGTGTTCCGTTTAATCACCAACATCTATCGACTAAATCTTAAGTGAAAAAAGAGAACTTAAAATAAATATGAAATGAAATAATTTTTTTATTAATTCGCCTAAAACTTGCAAGAGACTTTTCTGGCTATCCAACTAATATATATTTCCCTTAAGTGCGATGATAATTTATTTTTTTTTATCAGGAATGTACCACGCGTCTCAGAACCATTTAGTCTTCTTTGTACCGTTGCTGTCTTTCTTTCTCCAGTGCTACTGGTCTGAGTGAGTGCACAAGGTGAATCTTGAGTACGCCTCTTTTCATTAGAGAGTATGAAAACATGCGAATCACTTAGTATTGGGGATTTGCCAGAAGAAGAAGAAGAAGAAGTAGAAAAGTTTGGTTCGCACCAGAAAGAAGTCCAAAGACAAGAAGCAATAAATCAGATTTGACGTGTTTCCATTAACCGATTTATCGTCTGTTATTCGATTCTCCTTGACATCATAGCCAAGAGAATACACTACAGTTAACACTATCGCTCTCACTGCAAGCAACATGGACTTTTTCAATGTCAGGTTCCTTTCACGCTACTAATTTAAACTCTTTTTTAGATGTTGCACTTTATTAATATTACGTTCGGCTTTTACTTTCTGGTCGTTGCAAACAGTCCTACCACCAAAATGTTTTTTAGCTAACAGGAGATGGAAAGTGCGACACGAAGATCCGAAGGCGAATTGGCATGGCAAAGGACGCGTTCCAGAAGATGAGCAAAATACTAACACACAGGAAAATCTCAATAGAAACGAAGAGTGCTAGACTGCTACGTGATGTCAGTTCTTCAATACGGCTGTGAATGCTGGACAATATCATCGAAAATGAGGACAAAACTGGAAGCAGCCGAAATATGGTTCTACAGAAGGATGCTACGGATATCGTGGACTGAGCATACAAGCAACGACGAAGTGTTAGAAAGAATGGCAACAAAAAGGAAATTGATGCTGAGCATCAGGAAGAGACAACTGAAGTTCCTGGGACATGCAATGAGGAAGGAGAGCCTGATACTGACTGGACAGATAGAAGGAAGGAGAGACAGCGGAAGGCAGCGGATAACATATTTGCAGGGTCTGATCAGGTGGATGACGGAACGGGGGTTGCCAGGAGCAACAGGAACAAACATACTAAGAGCCACAACGGATAGGGAGACGTTGAGATCCATGATCGCCTACGTCCTGAAGGGACAGAGCACATAGAAGAAGAAGAAGAAGAAGAAGAAGAAGAAGAAGTGTCTTCAGAGTATACTCACCTATCTACTGGTAATAGGAAATAAAAATATCAAAAACAGGCCTCTGCTGTCGAGTCAGATTGGAGCTGGCCAACTCGCACTTTCCAAACCTGTCAGATTTAAAAATCATTTATGCTGTCTTATAAGAGATGTGCGTTGTGGTGTAATAAATGTCGGCTCAGAGTGCGAATTCGGAGATCCGAGTTCGAATTCCAGTCGAATTCGTTTAATTCACTTGCGCATAAATACACTTGGAAAATGTTTTAATCCATCTCTTCTCCCTCAAACTATAGGTTAAATACAAGACAGATTGTATTCTATAGCTTCGGTTGACAACTAGTCTTTCACAGAATGAAATGACAATCTACTGCAAAAAAAATCTTCTGCCTAGTCTGTTATGAATCGAAAGAGACATGATCGCCCAAGTGTGTATCATGCACAGCAATTAACTGACTGAAAGGGATGACGTTTCTTTCCCTACAAATGCAAAGTTGTTATTTTCATGAAAAACGACTAGTTGATCTTTCATTTTTGAAATTCACTGGTTTAAGGCTACACAATTGGGAAGCGCTACTCTACTTTTACGGAGTCGTATCACCACGTGTTCCATTTGTAAAGACGAAGTTCCACCTTTTTCCTGAAAACTAGTACTTTATAGAATGAACTCCTGCGTAGATGTTTTCCTGAACCCCACAATTTTAACTTCTTCAAGTCAATAAATAGAACAGCGATAGGCTAATGACGTTTTGTCCTGGAAAAAGAGATTGTAGAGTGGAAAATAAATGACCTTACAATGACCGTGTAAACGATTTTGAACTCTTTTCAAAACTAGATAATGGAGACTGAGCAGATTCAACGCTGATATAGCACAAATGATCCATGTTTGCGCTAATGTTGTAAATATAATCCATAATGTTGAATATCTTAAATTATTGAACTTTTTAATAAGAAAAAAATCAAGTTGATGTTAAAAATCGCCAGAAAACTTTGTTGTTGATTTATTTAGCACGTCTATAATTTGTATTTAGTTTCATTGTATTTATTTTCAATTTTTCTAGTTGAATTTTTCACCTACATTTCACATGATCCATTATTATACATAACTAACTTACAATAAAATGTGTATTTTATATGAATACTACCTTAGGAAAATTGAGATGTAGTACAGTGGGATCCCTTATCATAGATTTGGATTGGCACAAGATCCCTGCACTGATCCTCATCAAAACTATTGCGATTAAAATGTGAAATATTTAAAAGCAAAAATAAAAACAGTAGGAAGTCTAAGAAGTCTTTATGTTTCTATAAAAAATGAATTTATTATTGTTATACATACATACATACATACATACATACATACGTACATACATAAAAATATACATATTAATAATTGTTACAATGGTTTATAAAAGCAAAGTATCACTACACAAAAATTCTTGTTGTTTCAGAGCACAAGTGCTTTTCTTCGGAAAAAAAAACTAGAACCTGTAACTCGCTTAACGACATCTGTTCTTTATGCCTGAGTGAAAAGCTGCACATTCTAAAGGTACCCCAACAATGGTGAACTGTTGAACCGTAGGGATGAATTAGCAGTGTTATGTAAACATCGAAAATATTTTTCGTTAAAATTTAATTAACCAAAAGGGATAAGTCATAAAAATCAAATTACAGTTAAAATTATTTACCTATTTGAAGTATTATGTGGCCCCACTAAATACCTCGTTCAGATACAATAATCCTCTCCAAAAGTTAATTAATATCCATGTTTAATTCACAAAATACAAAAATGAATATTATATCAATAAAATAAAATAAACCCATACAAAAAAGTCACTCTATTTCATCCACTCATAGATAGCAGTAAAATAAAAAGTGTCTACCCCGTTTTTTAAAAAAAAACCTAACATCACAATATAAGAATTACCTACACAAAACTAAAAAGTGACCTGTCCAAAACTAAACTACCTCGCCCCACTCTCCTAACCCAAGGCTGTATCTCTATCGTTACAAACTGCCGACAGACCAGCTTAGACATACTAAATGTCCCCCCACATCACCTACATATCAGTCAGTCAGTTAAGTGCCATTGTGAAACACGCTTGGGCAATCATGTCTCGAAAGAGACATGACTGACTGGGCAGAAGATTATCCCGCAGTAGGTTGCCATTGCTTTCTGCGGTAGACTGGTTGCCAGCCAAGGCTATAGAACCCAATCTGTCCTGTTATTTAACCCATAACTGGAAGGAAGAGACGGATTAATGTCTTTCCCAAGGGTATTTGCGCGTAAGTGAATGCAATGAATTCAAATGGAATTCGAACTCGGCTCTCCGATTTCTTGTTCCGAGCCGATATCCACTGGACCACCACGCACACATATCACATTCCCAAAAATAAATCGTTTCCACCATTTATTCCCAGTTCTACTCATCACCCGAAGAAGGGCACTTGTGCTCTGAAACACAAGAATTTTGGTGTAGTGATACTATGCTTTTATGAATCATTGTGACAACTATTACAATATAAAGCTCTACTTTGTATCGAGCACTCTTTATAAAAGTAAATGCTTGAACAGTGGGTTTAAAATCTACGTCTTCTATCATTTACGTACAATAAAATATATATATACATATATACATACAAATATACATGCATACACACACCTTAGAGTGGTGTAATGGTTAGCAAGCTTATCTCGTAAAAATCATTGCAATTGAATAGTGAGTCCGACTTTCCTTGGTGTCTCATACTTATTGGCCTTGTGCCATGAGTAGGCTGCGTTTAGAAAATCAACATACATACATACATAGTGATTAGACTGAGATAGATGTTCGTTCTTATTGGTTATATGTGGGTTCAGTCAGTTAAGTACCATACGTAATACACGCTTGGGCGATCATGTCTCTAAAGAGACATGACTGACTGGACAGAAGATTATCCCGCAGTAGGTTGCCATTGCTTTTTGCGGTAGACTGGTTGCCGAAAAAGGCTATAAAACCCAATCTGTCATGTTATTTAACCCATAACTGGAGGGAAGAGACGGGTTAATACCTTTCCCAAGGGTATTTGTGCGTAAGTGAATGCAAGGAATTCAGCTGGAATTCGAACTCGGCTCTCCGATTTCTTATTCCGAGCTGACATCCACTGCGCCACAACGCACATCCATATGTGGGTTAGTTATTTTTAATCGCTAACGGAGAAACCTATGAACAGTAGGAAAACATTGTAAATTGTTAATGGAAACAAAAGAAATTGAAAAGTGTTGTGAAAGTAAGCTGATTAATTTTAAATTATGTCCCGAGCGTCGAAGAAATACTTGTTCACTCAACATTCGAGACTTGCGGCATTGGGCATTTTAAATGGCTTCGGTAATCTTTACTGACTTCCAATCTATAATAATTATTCTAATGTTTGTTCACAACTACCGGGAAATACACTATTCGATAAAAAGAGAGCCTGAGAATCCCAGACTGATTAAGAAAGGGAGAGTTTGAGAGAGATAAATATGATATAGACAGAGTGACAGTTGAATATGCACATTGCTAGACACATACATACGTACGTACTTGTTGGCCATCGACTCGTTAACCGAGTATTAATAATTCTAATATATTAACAGCGAAATTAAGACAACAGCTGCATGTCAATTTACACTCATTCATAAATGTACAGTTTTTAGATTCTTCTTTTATGAGCCGTGTGCCTTCAGGAGATAGGCGATCATGTCCCTCCGCATCTTCCTGAGACTTGTAGCTCTTAATATGTTTTGTCTTTTTGATATTTCTCCCAAACCCTGTTCTGCCATCCATCCGCTCAGTCCCATCAGGTATATTACTATTCTTTGCCTCTCTTTCCCTCAATCTGTCCTGTGAGTATCAGATTTCCCAAGCTCTCCTTCCTCATTACGTGCTCCGGAAATTTCAAATGCCTCTTCCTGATGTCAAGTATAAATTTCCTTTCAGGTTCCATCCTCTTCAAAAGCACGTATTTTCAACATTTTTCTGTATGAACACATTTCTGCTGGTTCAGGTCTCTTCCTCATCTTTGAGCAGATTGTCTAGAATTCGCTACCATATAGGGATAAGGGCAGATATAACTTAACAATTCAGTAATATTTCCATTTTTTTTTTTTTTCCCCATGGAAACTTTTATGTCACTTAGGGCTTAGAAAACCTGATACTAACAGGCCAGATAGTGCGAAAAAGAGACAGAGGAAAGCATCGGATAAAATATTTGAAGGGCCTGAGCAGGTGGATGACAGAACGGGTGTTGTGTGGTGTAACAGGAGAAAGCGTATTAAGAGCCACCAGGGATAGGGAGACGTGAAAAGCCATGATTGCCAACGCCTTGAAAGGACAAGGTACATAGAAGAAAAATACATTTTTGGCCATCTCAATACATCTTCGGATCTCAGTGTCATACATTCCATTCTCAGTTAAAACATTCCTAGTTATTCAAATGTTTGTACCTGCTTGATTTTTATATCCCCGGCCTGTAATTTGCACTTTGGGCTCTTTTTTTTTTTTTTTTTTTCTGATAATCTTGCATTCTGTCTCATACATCTAAGCGATGCTTAAAAATCATAGCGACACCTCGACGTGGGGTAATGGTTAGCAAGCTTGTCTCGCTAGAATCATTACAACTGAGATGTGAATCCGATCCTCACTGGGTGTCTCATAATTTCGGCTTTGTGCCAAATCCAAGCTGCGTTTAGAAAGTCACCATACATACATACATATATACATACATAATGATTAGACTGAGATAGTTGTTCTTTCCTACTGGTTATATGGGATTAGCATTTTTTTATGCTTATGTGTAACTTGCATGTCATATTAAGATTGTAGACGCTAATAATGAATCCTTGTAGGACTTCTGATTCTCTCAAAATTGTCTCGATGTAGAGATTGAATAGTATTGTGGGGACCTACCTATAAACACTACATAATATGGCTACCAACTCTGAGTGGGAGTCACTGAGTAGTAGCCACAGAGTAAGTGAATGAGTGAGTCAGAACGCCTGCGAGAGAAAGTACTCTCCAGTCCACGTTTATCTTTGTACTACGTTTTCCGAGAATATACTATTCAACCTTATATCCGAGTCCGTGTTATCTTTCTATGGTCCCTTCGGTCATAACAAATAGATTCTGTGAAAAGACACATCCTTAGCTATTTATTATTGTATATCTGCTGAATTCATTTCGTCTCTGTTTGCATACGGTTTACTGTCAGTATAGATTCTTGATTATTCTAATAACTTTCTCGAAAATGTTCAGATTGCTGAGTAGATCTAACAGGCTTGTATAGTGTACTTTATCGAACGCCTTTGCGTAGTTTATAAAACACAGGTATACGTCCTTTTGCATTTGTATTGCTCTTTCTGCTAACATCCTGATCACAAATATCGCGTCCCTTGTTTCGGTGTCTTTGATGAACCCACATTACTCTTGTCCTGTCTCTGGCCTGATTCTGTTGCGCGCGCGAATTATGATAATTTGGATAATGAGTTTTGTTATTTGGCTCATATTTTCCGGTAGAGTTCTCATTCGTTTACGCCTAGTTTCTTAGGCAGCGCTATGAAAATAGATCCGCTTAGGTCTTCTGGTATCTTACCACTGTTTTAGATTTCCTTTAATTATTTCTATGATCTTGTCCCTGTCAAAATCGTCTAAAGCTTCCAGCATCTGTTGTGCAACCCTTCCACTTTTTTTTAAAATTAAATTTGGCCAGTGCAGATTCCATTTTGTTTTTTTAATTTAATATTTCCTTAACATCGATATTTCTGTGTATTGCCGGTTATTTTCTTTGGTCAGAGAAGAGATCTACGATATATTCCTTCTAGCTCTGAACTATTTCTTTCCTCTTTAATATCAATGTTCCGTCCTTGGATTTTATGCTGCTTATTGATGAGCATGTCTTTGTCCTGTTAGTTCTCTTACTTATGCTATTCATATCTCTTTTATCTAATACTAGAAGTATAGCCTGGCGTTGCCCGGGTGTAATGAAAGCTTTAAAACTAATCCATGGTCCTGGAGCTCAGACACTTTGGACGTTGGCACGAAAGACTAAAAAGCAATAGTAGTTTACAATTAAAGCGAAACCGTAGGTATCGATTTCCGATATCGAGGAAAATGAGTCGTCTGAAAAGATCTGCTAATGTTTAAGTCTAAAAACTATAATTTTACCAAGTTAGAGCAGATTCTGCAGCAAGAACCACGATAAAAGGGCCGAAATCCTGATCTTGATTAGACCTGATTGGATATCGGGGTATCGAGTTCCAATATCGGAGAGAAATTGGAAAAAAATAATTCGCTCATGACCTGACCAGAAGCCTAAAGAATATTTGTGTGAAGTTTTGTGAGAATCGGATAAAAATTGTGGATTTGTATAAAGAACATACAAACAGATAAATAGACACACATACAAACATCTTGCCTTTTATATTATCGATTTTCTGCACTATTGTAAGAACTGCAACCTTGAAACTTCTGAATATCGTTTCTTATGTTTTTGTCTCCGAGTGTATCAAATTTGATTAAAATCAGACCACATCTTCTATAACCCGATTATTTCGATTATCGATTTTCGATATTTATCGGGGGTACCTCGAAACAAAAGCTAGCTACGAACACTCGCAGGCGCTTACAGTACAACTGTGTAAATTTTCAAGAAAATCGGTTCAGCCGTTTCGGAGTCTATAGGTAACTGACACACCACACACACAGACACACACACACATACACACACACACACAAAGACAAAGACAAAGTTCCATTTATAAATAAATTTAGATTCATTCTTTCTATTTCTGCACATTTTTCGTTGAGCCATTCATTTTTAGCCTATCTGTATTTGTTATTTATTCCGTTCTATATCTTAGCATTGTTTTCTGTCTGCTTTGTCAAGGATCTCATTTGTCATTCATCCGTTTTTTCTTCTCCGTTCATTTTCCTTTGAGATGATCTTTTTTTTGCTGATGTCACTAACGCTTCTCTTAGTGTTTCCCATTTCGAGTTTCCATTTTCTTTCTCGTATCTTCTTTTCACACTGTCCAGATATTTTTCTTTTAGTTTCGGCTCGTTCAGGGTTAGGGTTATGTTGCAATCTGGGTGCTGCGTTAGACTTCTCCAGTTTCCGTAGTTTCGTTCTTGCTTTACAGAGAGGGGATAGCTACCGCAGTCGGCACTTGGATAAGTTTTGAATTTCTCTTTGTGGTGCAGTGGATATCAGCTCGAAACAAGAAATCGGGGAGCCGAGTTCGAATTCCAGTTGAATTCGTTGAATTCACTTACGCGCAAATAACCTTGGGAAAGGTATTAATCCGTCTCTTCCCTCCAGTTGTCGGTTAAATAACAGAACAGATTGGGTTCTATAGCCTTGGCTGGCAACCAGTCTACCACAGAAAGTAATGGCAACCTACTGTGGGATAATCTTCTGCCCAGTCAGTCATGTCTCTTTCGAGATATGATCGCCTAAGCGTGTATCACGTTTGGCACTTAACTGACTGACTGATGGTTATGTAGTCGATTTGGTTTTTCGTCTCCCCTCCTGGATTTCCCATGTCTATAATTGTCTTGGGTTTTCTTGGTACCAGATTTTGGCTATTTGATCATTCGCCCTGCATCATTAGACCCATATTTCTCCACGTTCGCTGCAAGTTCCTTGTCCAAATTTACCAGTTATTTCCCCATCCCTCTTTTTGCCTACTTTGGTATTCCGATCTCCCATAATAATTATATATATATATATATATATATATATATATATATATATATATATATATTTATGATTTACACTGAGCTTGACGTTGTCTAGCATAACGCAGAAAGTTTCGATTTATTCCGTACTTTGTGCTGCCGGTGCATACAAAGTTATAATAGATATGCAAAAATATTTTCTTCAGGTATCGCAGGGCGCATTTTTTGTCTTTGTTCAATATCAATCCAACTCTTTTTTTTCATTTTTTTTTTCGCTTGTATATATAATCCTGTGCTTGTCATCGTTGTTTGGTCACCAACTTTAAATACTTCTAAAATGTTGATATTTAAACTACTCATCTCCTGTTTTATATTTTTCCAACAGACCTTAGTTGTTTAACGTTTTAATGTTCCATGTCCTGAAAATGGTGAGAACAATCGCTCGGATGATGGTCAGGTGAGACTTATTTCTCATGCCACTTTTACCAGGCAAGGGATTAGTTCTGATAAATTTTATCCCCTTTATGCCATTTATGCTAGCAGTCGTAAGATGACGGTCAGGTGACACATGCCTTTCCTTAACAGGCGAAGAGTTAATTCCCATAGACTTAAACCACTTCACGCCGTTAGCTATCATATTTCGTTTGATAATTTCCATATTTCTTGGGACTGATAATGGAGTGATTTCCCGTTGCCTACTCCATGGTGATTTATTGACACACCGCCTCTGGTTAGCTGGCCGTTGAATCCTCGAGAGTTCTTCCGCCCTTTGATAGGTTTTACTTTTCATCTTATTGGGTTGCTAACCAACCGCCTCATTCGAAAGCAGTTGGAGTAGGTAGGTGGTTTAGTCGCCGACACTCCGACAGTAGCGTATATACTTACATATATATATATATATATATATATATATATATATATATATATTTGTAAGTATATATCATTATATATATATATATATATATATATATATATATGTATAATGAGATGCGGAGCTACACACAAACATATGCATGCATATATGAACGCATAGGCCGGGGTAAAAAAAACTTAGGCCAAGATTTATGCGTCAGTTTAATTGCGAGAAGATTATAAGTTTGCTTTCATTGCTGAGTAAAATTCTCTACGTTTCTTTCTTTCTTTTCTTGGTCAGTATCCAACAAAAAATCCTAATTTAATGCCCCAGCAATTAACATTACATTAATATGCATAGTATCAGTGAGTACCTATACGTACACAAACATATATATATATATATATATATATATATATATATATATATAGTCATCCGCAGACAGATCTGTTTCGCTGTATCACAGCTCATCAGGACGGTTAGACTCCGATTGCTTTTTAACCCAGGATTGAAACCCGACCGAATTGCGTCAGTCAGCGATTCTACCTCTGGGCTATAGGCGTACGGTAGAAGAAGGCAGACTTTTTAGCTTGTATATTATCATTATACGCACTCAATAGCCAGAGTGCCCTAATTCATTTTACTGAATGAGCGATGCGTACATGCCAGATTAGCTACTACTTTTCAAAGTTTACCATTCTTCCAGAGTGCTCAATCAGGGTGTGAGAACGTAAATAGTCATCCGCAGACAGATCTGTTTCGCTGTATCACAGCTCATCAGTACGGTTAGACTCCGATTGCTTTTTAACACAGGATTGAAACCCAACCTAATTGTTACGAGGATGCATTCATATATAAAAAATAATATAAATAATGTCTAAAAAGTTATAGTAAGGGATTCTATTGAGTCCTACTTGTTATTCCAAAAAAGTTTTAATTCATGAAGTAGTTGTTAAAAAGAAATTAGGAATAGAACGTTTTGGAAAATTGTAGAAAATTCTAGTAGATTCGGGAGAATTCGAAAGGTTCTAGAAATATGCAAATTAAGTGTTAGCTCCTATAAAAATAGGTTTTAGGAAGAGAGTATTCAGTTGTTACCAGGATATGCTGACATTATCAACTCCGGCTTTGATTCAAGGATTTCTATCTAGCCAAAAGAATCTATAAGAAAAGTTGCCGAATAACTAATACCTCAAAGAGAACCCCGTGGAACTATATGGTTAAACAGATATTTGTGAATTTTCATTGATCATACTTGAAATTATTCTTTATACACACGTTTAAAGATTTCCGAAGAGTATATCACTTAACTTCTTCGCCAACTTAACTGGGTAAAGATATTTGACACCCTACCTTCCCCTTCTTACCTTGTAGCACTTCGCCTGCCAGTAGTAAACTCTGTTTTTCTTTTTGAATGAAAAAAACTGTATATTGGTAAATACTTTTGTTTATTGATTTTGTAAATTAAATATTTGTTTGTAATTTATCTCTGGGTTTTAATTAATCATTTTTTCTTTTCTTACACTTAACACGTAACAATCCGGGTGAATAAGGAACGAAGAAAAATTTGCAACGTCCAAAACATTAATTTAAAACAGTGAAGAAATTGGGGTAGGTAGGGTATATGAATCAACTATATCCCCTACCTACCCAACTTTCTTCAAAATTCTAAGGACAATTTACAAGACTTATTCCCTTCTTGCTAACCCCCGCCAACATCCCACACACAACTCCCAAATATAAGATGTAGTGTATATATATATATATATATATATGAGAAAGTGGGGTAGATAGGGGATATGAATCAACTATATCCCCTACCTACCCCACTTTCTTCAAAATTCTAAGGAGAATTTACAAGACTTATTCCCTTCTCGCTAACCCCCGCTAACATACCACACACAACTCCCAAATATAAAAAAGTGGTCTTCCATTCCTTTCCACACCGCCTGATGAGACATTAGAAGTCCCATGTCGAAACAAAATGTATAATTTGTAGTGGATATATATATAAAAAAAGTTGTACATGTTCTAAAATATAATTTATAATAAATATATATAAATATAAATATATATATACGTTAAAGCAATATTTACAACAAAAAATAGGGTAGTTGGAGAAGACATTATAAAGAATTAAAACATATTTAAAATAATTAAAATGAAAAAATGAAAACAGAAAAAACTTCAAAAGTGGCTGGGTACCTAAATTAATTTGATGGAATCTTTGATCAAATATAAAGAAATACGGCTAGAATATGCCCTTCGACTTAATAGAAGTTCAGTTTCTCACCAAGAATCCCCACTTCCACTAAGGCGTCGTTATAATGGGCTAGCATGGAGTTTCTTCCCTTTTTTAATATTCATCAGTCAGTCAGTTAAAGTGCCATACGTGAAACACGCTTGGGCGATCATGTGTCGAAAGAGACATGACTGACTGGGCAGAAGATTATCCCGCAGGTAGGTTGCCATTGCTTTCTGCGGTAGACTGGTTGCCAGCCAAGGCTAAAGAACCCAATCTGTCCTGTTATTTAACCCATAACTGGAAGGAAGAGATGGATTAATACCTTTCCCAAGGGTATTTGCGCGTAAGTGAATACAATGAATTCGGCTGGAATTCGAACTCGGCTCCCCGATTTCTCGTTCCGAGCCGATATCCACTGCATCACAACGCACACTGCTCTGAAATACAAGAAATCGAAAATTTGTGTTTATTCGACTTCGTTTAGACTGTGAAATATCTCATGGGCGAACGGTCTTAGACGCATCAGATGAGTTGATGGATTCTCTTATGTTGTTAGGGGTCACAGATTTGAATCCTTTCAAATGATGCATAAAATTCATAACAAAATTTGTCAAAAAATATTCAGACTGGTAGAGTTATATATATATATATATATATATATGTGTGTGTGTGTGTGTGTGTGTGTGTGTGTGTGCTGCTTAATTAAAAACAGATTATTTACTCAAATACGAATATCTATTAAAAATATTCAAACAAATAAATTATATATACACACACAGGCACACACACACACACACACACATATATATATATATATATATATATATACCTATTTGGTGTAAACATTGAAGTCGCTACATATATGAAATATGACCGAGGGAAATTCAGGGAGAATATAGTCAATCCTTTCTGACATTCGATAACCATGCCAAATCCTTATGGGTCACTTAATGCTGAAATTTAATCTTTTTTACGCAAAATTTAATTTAGCACCAGGATCTATTTGAACTGGTAAGAAAACTTGATCAATTCGAAAAGGATGCTGGACATATATATATATATATATATATATATATATATATATATATATATATATATCTTATTATTATTATTATTATTATTATTATTAATTATTATTTGAGAACATGTGTCAAACCATAAACTACTACAAAATTGTACATTTTGGTTCGGCATTGAAAGAACAATGTCTCATCACGTAGTTAATATGGTAGTAGTTTGTACGCGCTCTAAGTAACAATTAATAATAAATATTCATTAATCTTTTTTTACATTGAGCACTATCTTAAATTAATGCTTTGAACGTTGAAAATATTTTCTTCGTTCCTTATTCATTTGGATTATATATATATATATATATATATATATATATATATATATATATATATATAAACGAAGATTTTATATATATATATATATATATAAATGAAGTATATTCAAAAGTACTACAATATAATTGTATTGAACACTTTTTAATACAAATGCGTACTGGTCTAATTTTATTATGACCCAAAACTATATATATATATATATATATATATATATATATATATATATATATATATATAATTTTACCCCAAGCAAGGCGGTACTGCCACTGATGCGCAGGGGGCTACATAGGAGTAAATGTTTAGACAGCTGGAGAGGGAAGAGAAAAACGAGCCAGTTAATGGGGGTGTCGGAGAAAGGACAAGAGAAGGATGGGAACACAGGTTGGAAGACAGTTGCGAAGGTAGAGAGAAAATAAAAGAACAATTATATGAGGTGAAATAGAAAGAGCTGTAGTTAAGTGGATAAGAGATGGGTATTGACATTGCATTTAAATTCCCTGAGGTTACAACCGCCAGGAAAGCAAGTATATGGAAAGGAGTTCCACAGGCGAGAAATGCGAGATGTTATAAGATGTTAAAACTTAACAGTTTTCTTTGGATTTTTTTTATATTTGTGTTGTATAAATACCTAAATACCTAGGAAGTTTTCTAACAGAAGACGGAAAGTAAACTCCAGAGATCCAAAAGAGCATTGGGGTGGCCAATGATGCATTCCAAAGGCTGAATAGAATATTGTGTGTGTCGCATGCACCCTAGGAGGGTTGACCCATCTTCCTCCCCGAGAAAGTTTCAATGGGATTTGTTTAAGAGCAGGGTCCTAAGTCCTACCCTGTTACTTAACCCATAACTGGAGGGAAGGTACGGATTAATACCTTTTCCAAGGTTACTAGCGCGTAAGTGAATGAGGGCATTCAATTGGAATTCGAAATCGGCTCCTCGATTTCTCTTTCCGAGCCGATATCCACTGCACCACAATGCACATCCATCAATAAACGCTTACAGCACCTGGTATTCCCAAGCGGTCACTCATCTAAGTACTGACCAGGCTCAACCTTGCTTAACTTCGGTGATCGAGCGAGAACCAGCGTATTCATTCGTATCGAGGCACCCCCGACAAATATCGAAAATCGACAATCGAAAAAATCGGGCTACAGAAGGAGTGGTCTGACTCCAATCAAATTTGATACACTCACAGACAAAGACACAAGAAATGATATTCAGAAGCTTCAAGGCTGCAGCTCCCACAAAAGTGCAGAAAATCGACAATATATATATATATATATATATATATATACGGCAAGATGCTTGTGTGTGTGTCCGTTTATCTGCCTGTATGTCTGTATTTTTTTCAGCCTTTTATTTCAGTTTTTGCTTCGGGTTTGGCTCTAAGTAGGTAGAATTGTAGTTCTTAGTCTCAGCCATGATACCATTTTCTCAGAGGACTTATTTAGCCTTCAAAATTCAGTTTACGACGAAAAAAATTATTTGATATCGATACCAGGAAATCAAAATTTGACTTACATCCATTCATTTTTCTTTCAGTCTACGGTTTCGCTTTAACTGGAAACAACTATTGCTTTATTGTCTTTCGTGCCAACGTCCAAAGATTCTGAGCTCCAGGACCATGGATCCGTTCTAAAGCCCCCATCACACCCGAGCAACGCCGGGCCATACTGCTAGTACTAAATAAACTAAGGGGAAAAAGACAAAAAGCAGATACTTATCTAAACCCTCATCATCTGTGATTGATGACAAGTGTATTAAGACACGGATAAAAGGCTTCACAACACCCCGTCTTCATTTTGATTATTCATCCCCACCTATGTTCTTGTATAGATTTTCGGTGCTCATCTTGCCAGTCATATTTTCCTAACAAGATTTCTCGAGTATTCTGGCTAGTAGCTATAAATAAGCTATTTAAAAACGAAGAGTATCAGCTCAAATATGAGTATCTATTAAAAATATTAATCAAACAAATAAGCTATAAAAAATACATATATATATATATATATATATATACTAGCAGTATAGCCCGGCGCTGCTCGGGTGCAATGAAAGCCCCAAAGCCAATCCACGGTCCTGGAGCTCAGACTCAGCCTAAAGAATATTTGTATGAAGTTTGGTGAGAATCGGATACAAATTGTGGATTTGTATAAAGGACATACAGACAGATAAACAGACACACACACAAACATCCTGCCCTCCATATATATATATATATATATATATATATTATCGATTCCCTGCACTATTGCAAGAACTGCAACACTGAAACTTTTGAACATCGCCTCCTACGTCCTTGTCCATGAATGTACCAAACCTGATCAAAATCTGACAACCCCCTCCACAACCCGATCCCCTCGACTATCGATTTTCGACACCTATCGGGGGCACCTCGACACAAAACCCAGCCAAGAACACTCGCAGACGCCCACAGTAAAACTGTGCAAACTTTCAAGAAAATCGGCTCAGCCACCTCGGAGTCCATAGGCAACAGACACACACACACAGACAAAGTTCCATTTATAAATAAGTTTATATATATATATATATATATATACTCTAGAAAAAATTTCAGATATTCCACAACTTCATGGGCAACACGAAGGCAAACCTTGCTACTCTACTTTTGGGTCCGACGAGCAGCAAGGTTTGCCTGGAAAACACGCACCACCCATGAAATTGTAGAATATCTAAAAAAATTTTCCAGATTATATTACTGTTAAATTAAATAAATTTAACATTGAGTTCTTTTGAGTTCATCTCTATCGGAATTTACCTGACTTATCTACCAATTATTCTACGTGATGCATATATATATGTGTGTGTGTATGTGTGTGTGGAGGGGGGAGTTCATTAAAAATGACAGACTAAGTTGTTTTTTTTAATCAGCACTTTCTATTATTTAATAGGTGCTCTCAAATGGTGGAACTGTGAGTATTTGGGACAAACTCATTTTGAGGTAAGGTGTGGTTCGTGATCTTAGTGGGGACATGTTGCTTAATTCTCATGGCCAGGCATTGAGTAGTTCTCAGCTGACTGGTTTACTGTTGTGTCCCGGTTGCACTCTGTATTTGATCTTAAGGTGCTAGAGGCTCTTTATATCGGGTCCCGCAAACCTTCCCTGGGTAAACAGCGGGAATATTCGTTTGGACCCACTATTATTAGTCTCTTGCTCTTTGATTTCATTTTTGTTTTCTCCCTCTCTCTTCATCACACATTTCTTTATTTTAATCTAAGTTCAAATCTCCTGTAGGAGCCTGAAAAGTGGGAGCTAAGCCAGTTGCTTCAATTTTATAATGTTGTCACCCTCCTTCTGACATTTCCTATACCCAATCGCTCTATATAACCCCCTGCGCTATAGTGGCAGTGGAATGCCTTGCTTGGAGTGACATGATTAAAAAAGAAAAAAAAAATTATAAAATAATAAAGCTACACACTTTCATCTCTTATACAGTACTGGGCAAAAGTATTAGGACAAGAACTATTTTATCTTTTATGAGGCATCAAAATAAAGTTTAAAATCACCCCTGTCCGGTAGTGTGCAAAAGTATTAGGACAGGGGTGGTTTTCCCAAAAACCTCACCGAAATTCAAATTCAGGGCGAAAAGCCGAGCAAATTGCTAATAAATATTGATCATTTGAAACTAGGCGTAAAAGAAATGTATTAAAAAAAGTTCTATTTGATTCTCCTATTTTCTATTAAACAAATTATTTTGAAACTACTCGTTATTCTATTATCCTTGGATATGACTGACTTTTTTCTTATTTCCCCCTATCGAATTGATAAATGTAATGTTACTTCGCGAGACACATTTTGGGAATAAAGACAAGCTGTTTGGCAAGAGATACTCTTAGATACATTGAAGAAGCTTGTGATGTCAATGCCTGACAGAATGAAGGCTGTGATCAAAGCAAAAGGCCATCATACTAAATATTAAATTTATTTTGTAACAAGTATTTTTTTTTTTGTTAAAGCATTTGTTGAGTAAATCAAATAAAACTACATTAATTAAATTGATTTTTTTTCTCTGTCAATATGCCTCAAAAAGATAAAATAGTTCTCGTCCTAATACTATTGCACAGTCAGTTAAGTGCCATACGTGATACACGCTTGGGCGATCATGTCTCGAAAGAGACATGACTGACTGGGCAGAACATTATCTCACAGTAGGTTGCCATTGCTTTCTGCGGTAGACTGGTTGCCGACCAAGGCTATAGAACCCAATCTGTCCTGTTATTTAACCCGTAACTGGAATGAATAGACGGATTAATACCTTTCCTAAGGGTATTTGCGCGTAAGTGAATGCGATGAATTCAACTCGAATTCGAACTCGGCTCCCCGATTTCTCGTTCCGAGCCAATATCCAACGCTCCACAACGCACATCCTTTTGCACAGTACTGTATATAAATATGTTATGCTACAGTAGTAACTAGAGAAAGCATCCTAAAAATCCTAAGGTTTGCAGTGTCTTCATGCAACATTACAATTTTTGTACGTTTCTTTGGAGTAACGTTCACCGCAAACAATGGCCGCAGGACAACTAATTGACAGTCGAGACAATAGTGTCTGGGCTTGATAAAACTCTGATGCAATCACGGATAATGCAATATTCTTCAAGGTCAAAGAAATTTCATCATACATCTCCGAAGATATTCATATCCCTTCACACCACTGGAAATGACATAATCTGAGAAAAAAAATCAAATACACCCTACTACTCCAGTGGGTCTAAAACTGATCATATGGTAAAATAATGGAAACTAAAGCAGTTGTTTCAATCAATTTGCACAAGGATGGATATATATATATATATATATATATATATATATATATATATATATATATTTTTAATCGTATCACCCCGAGCAAGGCGGTAACACCACTGATGTGCAGGGGGCTAGATAATAGTGAAAAGATCGGAAAAGAGAAAGCCGGAAACCATATCCTAAACAGGAAACAAGGGATGAGCCTCTTAACCTGTTCAATAGACATGGGTGGAGTGTGAACCGGGTGATAGATAGATCTATCTACTCCAATTATATATACAGTATATATATACAGTACTGGGCAAAAGCATCAGTACAAGAACCAAGAATCTTTTATGAGGCATCAAAATAAAGTTTAAAATCAACCCTCTTCTAACATTTTTGCACACTACCGGTAGACAGGGGTGATTTTCCTAAAAACCTCACTGAAATTCAAATACAGGGTGAAAAGCCAAACATTTGTAAGAATTATTTCACTAAAAAGGAAGAGAAAGGAAGGCTTTGGAATTTGAATTGTCTCCCACAAAACCCTGATCTCACTCCTATTAAATATCTATAGGATATTTTGAATAAAAAAATTGATAAATCTAATGTTACTTCGCAAGACACACTTTGGGAACAAATACAAGCTGCTTGGTAGGAGATACCATTAGATACATTGAAGAAGCTTTTGATGTCAATGCCTGACAGAATGAAGGCTGTGATCAAAACAAAAGGCTATCATACTAAATATTGAATGTATTTTGTAACAAGTATTTTTCTTGTCAAAGCATTTGTTGAGTAAATCAAATAAAAATACTTTAATTAAATTGTTTTTTTTTCTGTCAATATGCCTCATAAAAGATAAAAGTTATTGTCCTAATACTTTTGCACAGTACTGTATATATATATATATATATATATATATATATATATACATTGCGACACGGAAACCTCTACGTTTCAAGATCTCCATGTCTTGTTTCTTTACAAAATTCAAAGAAGGATCTGCAATATAATTAATGCTAACTTGGCATCTAGACGTCAGTTACTTTCTTACCGACGTGAAGGGCTCCCTGTCTTAACTACAAATATTTGAATGGCAGTTGTTTTGATGAGCAATCTGTCTTACTATTGAACTATCTAGATGCAACCAGCACTTCTACGTTAACGGTTTTTTTTTTTATCGCGGTTATCACCCGTGGAATTGTCTTTTGTTTTCTTACTTCCCTGATAACTACAACCTTCTAACATTTCGAAGCATCGTCAGTCGCCAAATTCAATCTTTCTTAAATCTGTTCTTTTAATGGCCTTTCGCGTATATATAAATGAATCATGTTCATTATGCTTACATGAAAAACTATTTATTATTAGATCCCTTAAAAATAAAAACTTATTAAATAAACGTAACGAAATTAATGTCATATGTAGACATTGTAAATTATTCACATTAGAAAATGGATAAAACCTAAATTAAATAACATGCTCACCGATGAATTAGGTAAAAATAGAAATGAAAATAAAAATAAAGCCAAATATAGAATAAGTTAGTTGTTCTTTTTTTTAATAGCCCCCCCCCCCCCCACTTTTGTATCAGGATAGTAAACTTTATAGCAAATTGATAGATGTAGCGAAAAAATAGCAGTTCGGGGTTTACTCGAAGGACAGCAAACAAGAGAGGAATAGGGTCAAGGAAAAAGGAAAAAAAGAGGAGGAAAAAAGTTGGTTAGCACGTAAATTCCTCGAGGTCAAACCCCTAAGTGAATCTCCATTCTGATTAGCCGAACACACACACAAAAAAAAACCACTCATATACATTCACAGTAAACCGAAATTAGATGTCATTTAAATGTAAATCGTCTGCACAACCACACCAGCATTGGCCTGATGATGAGAATTAATCTCGAAACATAGAAATTTCCATGTAGCAATGAAAAATTGACATAACCATATAATTATATCATTATATATATATATATATATATATATATATATAAGAAAGTGAAAGAACACGTAGATTAAAAAAACCAATGTTCAGGTATTTACATTTATAAGTGCTCGATACAGAGTAGAGCTTAATATTGTAATTTTGTTATGACAATGGTAATATAATAAAATATAAAATATTAGAATAGTATTATATTATAATAAAAGTATAATATTATGCTTTTATAAACCATTGTAATAACAAAATTACAACATATATATATATATATATATATATATATATATATATATATATATATACGCTCTCAATATTTACGCTCTCACACCCTGATTGAGCAATCTAGAAGATAGGTAGACTTTGAAAAACAGTAGCCACTCTAGCGTGTAAGCATCGCTCATTCAGTTAAATGAATTTGATCACTCTAGCTATTGGGCGCGTAATATGATATGCGCTAAAAGGACTGCCTTCTTCCACCGAACGCCCCTTAACCCAGGGGTAGAGTCGGCGACAGACGCCAATTCGGTCGGGTTTCGAGCCTGGGTTGTGTGGCAATCGGGGTCTAACCGTACTGATGAGCTGTGATACAGTGAAACAGATCTGTCTGCGGATGACAATATATATATATATATATATATATATATATATATATATATATATATGAAACGGTAAATATAATTGGTTTCGTGTCAATCTGGACACTGATTAAGAAATGATCAGACGTGCTAATGAGGTGATAAAACTTTTGCTCCGCATTTATCGGGGAAGGATGTTAGAAAGAAGTCAAGTTTCGCCAGCTGTCCTGTTGCATCCGGGTCTCGGGTGAATTCCTCAATGATCTGGGTCAGATCATAACATGAGCAATGTAGAAGTGTCTGTAATATCATCCTTCCCTATCGGTTTTGTTAAAATAAACTAACCAACTCATTGAAGTCGCTACATATATAAAATATGACCGAGGAAAATTCAGGGAGAATATAGTCAATCCTATCTGATATTCGATAACCATGCCAACTCCTTATGGGTCACTTAATGCTGAAATTTAATCTTTTTTACGCAAAATTTAATTTAGCACCAGGATCTATTTGAACTGCTAAGAAAACTCGATCAATTCGAAAAGGATATATATATATATATATATATATATATATATATATATATATATATATATATAAGCTGGGGTTAAATAGGGACTTAGGTATTTTGAATCTTTATAAATATTTCAATATTTAAGCATCTTTTTAGATACACTTAAAAAGATTTCTTAAACAACATTTAAAAGTATTAATACAGTTAGTTTTACGTTTTAAAATATTCAAAAACCTCTATCGCTTTCTACATCACGTGATGTAAACATCTCACAACAGACGCTTCTCACGACGAACGCTTCTAGTTTAAATTTTAAAATCATTTGTTTCTGATGAAAGCCCAGGCTGGTCTGAAATATCAAATATATATATATATATATATAAATATATATATATATATATATATATATATATATATATATATAAATACTGTCAGAAAAATACATTTTGAAACTTACAACTTTTTAGTAGTTTTTCCTATAAATATTAAAACAGTATACGTGGATCATCATTATGCTATATATATATATATATATATATATATATATATATATATATATATATATATATATATATATGCCTCCTCCACAAGAATTTACTCGTGAAACCAAACAACGTCCCACCCTTGTACAGTTAAATCAACTGAATGCAGCCGACAATTCTACTCCATCAGCTTCTTTAATCGCGCTTCCCGCCTGTGGAACTCCGTTTGATATACTTGCTTTCTTGACGGCTACAACCTCCAGGAATTTAAATGCAAGGTCAATACTCGTGTCTTATCCACTTGACTCCAGTCCTTTCTACATCACCGCGTATATCTTGTTCTTTTTCTTTCTCTCTACCTTCTCAACTCCCTTCACACCTGTGTTCCCATCCTTCTCTTACCTTTTCTCTCGGACCCACTATAACTGATTCGTCTTTCTCTTCGCTCTCCTCCTGCTAAAACTTTTACTCTTTTATGTAACCCCCTGCACATTAGTGGCAGTACAGCCTTGGTTGGTTTGAAATTACATATATATATATCCTGCCACTGTATATACAGGACACTCCTTTGGATTCTTCTATACCCACACTGCATGCTCATATATATATATATATATATATATATATATATATATATATATATATATATGCGCTTTTTTTAGTTTGTCTGTTTAGGGTTATTTTTTGTGTTTGTTTTAGACTGTTCTTTAGGGAGGTTGTTTTGTTTTGTTTTTTAATGCGATCATCATTTTTAAAACAATATATAAAACACTTTCCATATATCTAAATTGCTGTACTTCTTTCATTTTGGTATCTACAATTTGTAATTTGTCGTGTTCTTTTTGCTAACAATCATGAATTCTGCCTTCTTGCAATTAATCATTAGTCTTTTCTTCCCTCTTTTCTTCTGTAGGCGTTCTTGTAGTATTATTTCCGTGTCAACTATCAACACTGCTTCATCTGCATATCTTCTGTTGTTAAGATTGTAGCTGCCAGTAATGAATCCTGGTTGGATTCCTTATTCTCTTAAAATCGCCTCGCTATACCTGTTAAATAAATCTGGTGAAAAGGCATCTCTTTCTCTTACGCTCCTCAATTTACTTTTTCTTTATCTTTGAGGAAATGGTCCAGTATTCACTGCCAGGGCCGTAGCGGATGCTAAAAAAAGACACCGGGTACAGAGAAAATTACCCGGATTTATTCGTTGACAATGTGATGACGTCATCAGTGTCATTCGTTTCCAGAAACTATGATTTTGGCGGATTTTTTCGGTTATTCCAATGGAAATTAGGCACAGAACGTGAACGAAAGCAGGAAATTGGGTTCGGACTTTCTGAGTATAACCAGTTTTTTCTCCCAAAATTAATAAATAATCAGATTTTTACTGCGTACATTCGGATGTTTTCTTCGTTTTTCTTTCTTTCTTTCTTTCTTTCTTTCTTTCTTTCTTCGTGAATTGTTTAGTTCGATTTCTGACGAAGACATTTTTCCTTGCCCGGATTTTTACTATGATTGCACGGATCGGCCCGAACCCGTGCCAGGTGTGCCCGGCAGTCAGATACGGTCATGTCCACTGCTATATAGGAGGACTGATATTCCGTAACAGTTCAGCAATTTGTTCTTTGTTTCCAACGGAATTTTCTTGCAAGAATTTAAATACCTGACGAACTTGTTTTAGTGGATAGCGAAACGTAGTGCGAAGTAGGTGGAAAAGGGGGAACGCTGCGAGAGAAAGGAAGTTGTGTAGAGCTGTGATGACCCACATCTTGAAGGGACACGATACATAGAAGAAGAATTTCAGCTGCAACTCCTTCAATAAGACGTACTTACGAACTCATTCTCGCGGTAATTATTAGCCTTTTCCAGAGTTACTGATGAAGCCCTCCATGTATAAAATAATGACTGCGTTAAGAGTTGTGTACAGCAGAAATTTAACACACTCATTACACTTGGTCAATTCGTCTTGTTACTCTTTCTTCTTTCTTTCCTTTTCCGGACTCGTTTCTTCTTCTTCTTCTTCTTCTTCTTCTTCTTCTTCTTCTTCTTCTTCTTCTTCTTTTCCCCACTCACGCCGCCTCCTTCTATATTTTGCTTTTCGTTCTCTACACGCCATTTGGTTTTTTACATTTTATTCTGCATCGTTGGCTCGTGTTTCTCGTTAACGACGCTAGACTGACCATAAACTTTTCCTCGACTGACTGTGTCTCTTTGGCTTATGGCCGCTATTGAAGTCACGTGATCGTATCGTATGTCAGTTTGATTGAGAGACGAAACCTCTGGAACTAATTAGTGCGAATGAAGGAGATTTACTTCATATCGAGATGACATTAAGAGATATAAAGGGTTTGAAATTTACAGATCTCACCACTGATTTGTACGTCCTTTGGAACATATAAATATTAGAGAAATTGCCACATAAAGAATTCTCCACACACACGCGCGCACACACACACACACACACACACACATATATATATATATATATATATATATATATATATATATATATATATATCAGTTAGGTTAAACGTTATTACAATGGATACATCTTATTAAAAATAAAAGCCAATTCTTATTTACTAAAGAGTTTGTCTATCGTCTTCTGGCCTACGCATTCGAGAACTCTTACCAAAGAAAATGTCTCTTCCGGCACAGATTGAACCTACTTTCACTTTTGTAGGGTTCGATCCAGGCCGGAGGACACATTTTCTGTCAATATATACATAGATTGTATATTTAAACAGCAATCTCTCTTTTATGCAAATTTCGGTTAAAAATAACAGATAAGGTGCCGTGGTTAATTTTGTATGTAATTTTTCATGTGATCTTATATTTCTTTTTCTTTTCAGAAACGGCGTAAAGAAGATAGAATTTCTCGGAGCTGATCCCTCGCCCGGAAAAAAACAACATGAGCAACACATGTCACCAAACCGTTATTCTGCAACTGTTCACACCAAACAAAAAATTACTCTAGGAACATTGGACGTCAGAACGTTGAACAACTGTGAACAGATGGAGAATGTCAAGCCGAAGACGATCAGATTGAATATCAACATATTAGGAATATCCGAAACTAGGTGGCCAAACAACGGAGATTTCTTCAGTGACAACCACAGGATCATATATGCAGGCGAAAAAATAATGAAAAGGAAGTCGGCTTGATACTGGACCAAGATATAAAAAAGGCATTCAGAAGTGCTGTCATTTATTCAAAAGTTATGTTCTTGTGGTTAAACTGAAAGGAAAGCCCGCTTCAACATAACTGTTATAAAAGACTATGCACCAAACAAAGCAAAGCACTAAGAAGGATATATAATCATTCTGCTCCATAATGGTCAACGCCAAGGCTCAAAGTAAAATCTGCTGCTATGAAAGTCGGCTCTCTGTGCAAGGCCCGGAAATTTTTCCCGTCTGAATTTATCCTGCACATTTATAAATCTACCACCCGCGCGTGTATCGAATACTGCTGCCACTTCTGTTCAGGTGCCCCTGCTATTCTCCTCGGGGTTCTTGACAAAATACAACAGAAAATCTGTAATGTGATCGATACTGACTTGGCAAACCGGCTGCAGCCACTCTCTCGCAGGCGTGACGTAGCTTCCCTGTGCCTCTTCTATAAATACTTTCACGGCTTCTGCTCCGATTAACTTAGAGCACTGGTGCCGCCTAGGTACGAATTTGCACAAGATACTAGATTGGCAACTAGGTCCTCTCCCCCCCCCCCTTTACAGTGAAACCGATAAAATGCAACTGCAATTTCTACTCCAACAGCTTCTTTTTTCGCACTTCTCGCCTGTGGAATTCCATACTTGCTTCCCCGACAGGTATAATCTCCAGGAATTTAAATGTAAGGTCAATAGACACCTCCTAACACACTAACTCGCACCCATTCTCTCAAACACTCTTCCTGTCTACGCAGCCTTCATCCTCGATATCCTTTCTCGTCTATCATCCTCCTTCTGACATTTCCTATATCTAACCACTCTTTCTCATCACTTTCCCCTATGTAAGTCCCTAACCACTCTTTCTCATCACTTTCCTCTATGTAACCCACAAACACTCTTTCTCATCACTTTCCCCTATGTAAGTCCCAACCACTCTTTCTCATCACTTACCCTATGTAACCCCCTAACCACTCTTTCTCATTACTTTCCCCTATGTAACCCCCTAACCACTCTTTCTCATCACTTTCCCCTATGTAACCCCCTGTGCAACAGTGACAGTGAAATGCCTTGCTTGGGGTGAAATGATTAAAGAAAATTCACAAGAAATTAGAATTATCATAGGAGACCTGAATGCCAAAATAGGCAAGGAAAAGAAACATGTAACAGTTGGCAACTTCTGACTAGGGAACCGCAATGGCAGAGAAGAAAAACTTGTTAAACGATGCACAACGATTGATCATGTAATAACTACCATCTGGTTTCAAAAACGCCCCAAACTGTTATGAACTTTGAGAAGCCCAGGAATTGAAACGAAAAACCAAATCGATCATAATACTATAAACAGGAGATTCTGGAATGCAGTTGTTCATTGCAAAACTTATTCAAGCACCGACTGTGGAAGTGACCATCACCCGGTTATATGTAAACTAAGTATGGAACTTCGGTGATTGAAGAAGCCTAATGCAGCACCAATACTTCAATACAACAGATTCTTGAATAACCTCATCCTGCAGGTAAAGTACATAGACGGTGGGAAAAAAATACGAGGCACAAATTGGAAACAGAAAATCAAAATGTAACGCACTAAAATAAACATTAATAACATCGGCAACCGACATCATTCCAAAGGAAAGCAGACGTAGAAGGAATCACAAATGAGACAATCGACATAATGCAAAAGAGGTAGAAAACAAGGCCAAGACAAAGAATGGAATACAGAAAACTACACAAGAAAATAAGGAGCAAATGCAGACAGAATAAAGAGGAATGACTCGACAACAAATGTGCAGATATAGAGAGATTGAGCATGAACAATAAAGGAGACATGCAAAGAAAAATAAAAAAACAAAGAGGACAAAAAGGCATGCTCATCAACGGGATGTATAAAATCCAAGGCTGGAACACTCATATTAGAGAAAGAGAAAATACTTCAGCGCTGAGAAGAATATATTTTCCACGACAAGAGAGAGAAACCGGCAATACACAGAAATATCGACGGACCGGAAATTCTAAAATTCAAAGTGGGAAGCTCAACTAGACAGACTGAATAGAAACAAAGCAGCAGGACCAGACGGCATTGTAATAGAGCTGCTGACATCCTGAGACGATTTCAGCGTAGACAAATTTACAAAAATAATAAATTAAATCTACAACAGTGGTGAGATACTGGAAGACCTAAACAGATCGATTTTCATAAAACTGCCTAAGAAGCCACGCGCGAAGGAATAAACTCTACCGAACAATCAGCTTAATGAATCACATAACAAAACTCATTATCCAAACTCTGACGAATAGAGTGCACGGTAGAATCCGGCCAAAGATAGGACAAGAACAGCGCAGTTTCGTCAAAAACACTGCACCAAGGAACACGATATTTATGCTTAGAACGCTGTTAGAGAGGACAATACAACTGCAAAAGGGCGTGTATCTGTGTTTCATAAACGACGCAAAGACATTCGACAAAGTACGCTACAAAGACTTAATCGAGATGCTCTGCAACCTGGACATATTTGGGAAAATCATTAGAGTAATTAAAAATCTGTACTGGCAATAAACTTCCTGCATACGGCCAGGAAACGAGTTCAGCAGATATACAAAATGGAAAAAGGTGTAGGACAAAAATGTGTCTTCTCACCAGATCTATTCAACATATACAGCGACACAGTTCTGTGAGCTTTAGAAGTCATGTCAGGATTTTTTATGCCGGCCACAATCAGAACAATATAAGATACGCAGATGGTACTGTGTTGAAAGCAGACACGGAAAGAAAACTGCTAGACCTGCTACAAAAGGTAGCTAAAGAAAGCGGAAAGAAAGGACTACATGTAAACTACAAGAAACCTGAATGCATAGTCGTCAGTAAAAAGAGAGGTCGAAATGCCAGCTACAGACTGGGGATAGGAAAATCAAACAACTCCAGAAATTTTAAAACCTGGGAAGTTTTCTAACAGAGGACGGAAAGTGCTACACTGAGATCCGAAGGTGAACTGGCATGGCCAAGGATGTATTCCAAAATTTAAGTAGGTTACTTAGAGACAGGAAAATTTTCGCTGAAAACAAAGAACAGTACTGGACTGTTATGTCATGTCAGTCTTTCAATAGTGCAGCGAATGCTGGAGAATCCCATCAAAGATGAAAGAAAGACTCGAAGCAACCGAAATGTGCTTCTAAAGAAGGATCTACCATAGACCGAACATCTTAGCAACGACGAGGTTTTGGCGATATTAGAAACGAAAAGGAAACTTATACTTAACATCAGGAAAACAACTGGAGTTTCTAGGACATGTAATGAGAAAGGAGGACTTAGAGAATCTGATACCCACGGGGCAGTTAGATGGAAAAAGAAACTGGGGAAAGCAATACATGACATATTTGATAGGCTTGAGCAAATTGACGGCTGAGCAGGGTTTTGGAGGGATAACAAAAGCAAAATGTGTTAAGAGCTACAAGGGATATGGAGATGTGGAGGGCCATGATCGCGGAAGTCTTGAAGAAACACAGCACGTAGAAGAAAAAATTATATAGCTTAAAGGCATTAAAGGCATCTCTGGTGCTCTCTCTCTCTCTCTCTCTCTCTCTCTCTCTCTCTGAATCTATCTGCCTTTTTCTCTTCGCCTTTCATTATAAATACCTATCTACCTACATGCATACACACACACCTATGTATACATATACACAAATATACACGCGTAAATATATATATGTATATATATATATAAAGAAGTAAATAATTATATGTCTATATGTATATACGCGTAGATACGCATCAATATATAAATATTAATCAGGTGTGAATAGAACAGTGATCAATACTGTATAACAGAGCAAAAATATAAATAAATATATATATTATCCTACGTTTTAGGCATAATTCGTAGTTTCATGCCTTATGCCATCATCAGATGTATATTAAACTCAAAATACATTTGATGATTACATAACTCAGATTCATACCTAAAACGTGAGATAATATGTATACTTACACTATTTACATTATTCGGAGGATTGTACGCATCTTTGTTTCAATTTGTACGACGTTTCTGCCGTTGTATACTTCGACCTTCTTCAGGTGCTAGGAATTTCAAACCGAACCTTTTATTACGATCACTGGGGTAAATCATTCTCATTTCTTGCTCAAACAAAGATGAGGACAATAGTTCAAATAATGTCATTAGACCAGTACACAGTTGTATTAAAACGTGTTCAATACCATTATACTGTAGAACATTAGAATATTTTTCATTTAGAAATGAGTTACTTACGCCACCCAAGTTTTAACCTTTCGTTATGTTCAGGCGATTTATAATAACTTATTCTTTCGTATCAACAATTATTTCAAATAGAGTTCTTTTAGTAGTTGAATATTTAGATGTAGAATTTAACTTACAAACTGGCAAACAAAAATTAACATGTATCCAATACTTATGCGTGTCACTGTAGACATATGTGTGTGTGTGATTGTGTGTGTGTGTGTGTGTGTGTGTAAAATCTGTAAACGGAGAAGATAATCAGATAGATTTTTTTAATATAAATTATTAAAGAGATAGCTCTATATAGAGAGCTCAATATGTAATATCCAGAACAATCTAAACTTATTTATTAATGAAATTTGTCTGTGTGTGGGGGTATCCGTTATCTATAGACTCCGAAACAGCTGAACCGATTTTCTTGAAAATTGTACTATAAGCGTATGCGAGTGTTCTTAGCTAGGTTTTGTGTTGAGGTACCCCCGATAAATATCGAAAATCGAAAAAATCGGGTTATAGAAGGAGTGATCCGATTTTAATCAAATTTCATACACTCATAGACAAAGACATAAGAAACGATATTCAGAAGTTTCAAGGTTGCAGTTCTTACAATAGTGCAGAAAATCGAGAATATATATATATAAAAGGCAAGATGTTTGTGTGTGTGTCTGTTTATCTGTCTGTATGTCTGTATTTTTCTCAGCCCTTTTATTTTAGTCTTTGCTTCGGGTTTGGCTCTAAATAGGTATAATTGTAGTTCTAAGTCTCAGCCATGATACCATTAACTCAGAGGACTAAAAACTTATTTGATATCGATACCAGGAAATCAAAATTTGACTTACATCCATTCATTTTTCTTTCAGTCTACGGTTTCGCTTTAACTGGAAACAACGATTGCTTTTTAGTCTTTCGTGCCAACGTCCAAAGAGTCTGAGCTCCAGGACGATGGATTAGTTTTAAAGCTTTCATTACACCCGAGCAACGCCGGGCTATACTGCTAGTATAGATATATATATCGAGGAAAAACTCAACGCATCATCGAAACCGGTTATTAACTATAATTTATTTTGACCTGTAAGTTTATGGTGCCCGTGTGATCAAACCACAAATTGGTTTAATTTTATCAGACCATTCAAAAAACAAGAAGTTAAGCTGCTTGACACAGAATTTTTTTTTCTCTGGGGATTTATGAATTTGAGGCCATAAGGGGTAGAGGAAGGAAAGTTAACTTTCCATCAGTCAAGTGTAATTGTTGGAAGAACATCGTAACTGTTAAAATAAACACACACACACACACACGCGCACACACACACACACACACACGCACGCACACACACACACACACACACACACACATATATATATATATATATATATATATATATATAAGAAACAATGAATGTCTGTTATGTTTAATCATGAGCCGTTCTAAACATCGTTATTTTGGCTTTAATTTCCGGTGAAAATAAAAACAAAAATTCTCCAAAATTTGGATAATTTTTTTATTAAGTTGGTTCTAAGCTTTCGGCTCACATGAGCCATCTTCAGAGAGGTTACAAGAACGTTAACATAAAAACATCCACCATCAGCGACGATTTTATCTTGTGTTGACATAAAACTTTACTAGGCAATGATAACAGTTACCAAAAATAGCAAACGCAGTTCGTAAATTTGTAATGCGGTTCTATGACGTCACACCGCGTGAGAACTCGAAATGTTAACAGAACCATATATTTAAATGCAATGTGTTATGACCAGATTTAAACGTGATTTTACTAAGTGTGGGTTGTTTGGATTTAATGTAGATGGCCTCCAATATTTGAAGGTTCTTTTTACTGTGTTTATGAGTGAGGATTATTGTATTGTTGACGAAAATCTGTCTGATATTACCTACATGGCTATGTTTTTCTAAGAAATGTTATTTAATTGTACTCTGGTCAGAAAGGTGACAGGTATGTTTAGAACGGTTCATGATTAAACATAACAGTTGTTCATTGTCTCTTTTATTTAATACTATGCTTAGAAAATTATCTGCTGCCTCGATACATTAAATATCTATATAGCACATATGCATCTATATATATATAGACAAATACACACACACATATATACACACATACACACATACATACAAACAAATGTACACACAAGCACATGTATGTATGTATGTATGTATGTATGTATGTATGTATGTATGTATGTATGTATGTACACTCCTGATCAAAATTTTAAGACCACTTAAAAATCTTTAAAAAGAAATATTTTTTTTTACGGATAGATTTTAAACTCCTCCCACTTAAGGTTACCAATACTACAATGTAAAAGGTTATGGAAACATAAAGCTACATTCCAAACATTTTATTTAGAAATTTACATTTACATTTTTATAAAATGAGTCGATTTGTTTCCATAACCTTTTAGATTGTATTGGTAACCTTAAGTGGGAGGAGTTTAAAATCTATCCGTAAAAAAAATATTTCTTTTTAAAGATTTTTAAGTGGTCTAAAATTTTTGATCAGGAGTGTATGTATGTATGTATGTATGTATGTATTAAAATTATGAAGCTCAGCCGATTACGAGACCATGGTTTCAACCATTCGGTTTCTTCTATAACGCCCTACAATACCGAAAGGTTGAAACCATGTTCGCGTAATCGGCTGATCTTCATAATTCTAGTATTTAAAAGTCGTGCATATTAAACCTGTTTTTGTTTTAAATGTGTATTGAGAACTTCGTAATACAACTGTTTACTGGTAAAGTTTGACTCTAACGAATAACTATGTATGTATGTATGTATGTATGTATCACCCTATGAATGTGTGTATCACCCCAAATCCAAGAACTTACCTGACATTTCCTCCAACTGATGAATATTAGTGAGCACTCCTACCCCCAAAATTATGCAAAGCCAATAACATTTTTGTTCTTGTATATAAACAATTGTTTCAAAATAAAATCCTTATAATTAGCTATATGTATTTTGTATTTAGGGTGCAATCCGTCTTTTATGCAAAGTTCATTAAAAACGTCTGACAAAGTGCAATTTCTTAGATAATTTTTTATGTGATCTTTTTTTTCTTCCCAGGATATAAATTGTTATAATGTTTTAATTATCCAAGCACTTTCGGCTATAATTTTAATTATTATCAAGAATTGATTTTATTTTACTTTTAACTGAATATATGGACGGTTTTATTTATGTATCTAGAGTTATATGAATATTTCATTTTCGAAACACGATCAGCAAACTGTGACTGTGATGATAGTTGATATTATTGAGTATCGGCTTTTTCTTTATTAATAATAATTCTTCAACTGTTTTTTTGCCTTCTTTTATAAGTTGATTCCTATAACAATAGATACAAAAACAACGCGCATAAGCAAAATTGCAAATCTAAAATGGCGATAGTTTTCTCTTCGCACCATATATATATATAAATATATATATATCGTTCATTCAGCAATGAATTAAAACACTCGTAGCTCAGAGGTAGAATCGCCGACTGACGCCAATTCGGTCAGGTTTCAATCCTGGGTAAAAAGCAATCGGCTGTCTAACAGTACTGATGAGCTGTGATACAGCGAAACAGATCTGTCTGTGGATGACTATATGTGTGTGTATGTATACATATATATATATTGACGTATGCGTTAAACAATAGTAGTCTGTCACCTGTAGGTGTTGATTTTAATGTCCACTTTTATAATTACACATCTTCTATCTCTGATATTTAGCACTTTAATCCATATATACATAGCATGCCTTAAAACTACATCTTATATATATATATATATATATATATATATATATATATAATCAAAGAGAAATATGGAGGAAATAATAAATATATGTCGGTCTGATGTTGTCACTTGATATTTTTGTTTTCATTATGTATTAACGGATTTGGGATTTGGATTACTTGGTTTTACAGCATACCAACTTAAATGGGTTTTTTAATGCCAACAACATTCTTAAGAAAGGTTCGTAGGAACAGAACATGTATTCTTTGTAAGAAATCCGTTTTTAGATCAGGTTGGCGTATTTTTGTAAAGAGGCTTTCTGTCGAGAGTCAAAAGCTGGTATTTTTTTATAAAAATCTCTTTTTATGTTTTCATAGTGTATTCGCCCCAGTTTGGGATTAACGATTTTCCCATAGCTGGGACCCTAACAAGTGCTACCACCTCGTCTCATGTTGGATCTAAGAACAACAGCAATAAAAAGATTGTTCCACGCTCTACTAATCCTCCCAATCAGAGGCCTTGCTGCCGGATGTGGTTTATCATCATACCAAGGAAGATTCATTGAGCGGGGTTAATCCTATGCAGAGGTGCAGTCGGCGTATTCTGAAGCCCTAACCGCCAGGGTGACTTTACTCTTGTTTTCAATCATGTTAGGCTATGTCTGGCCAATTGCAGAGGTACTGAGTTTGATCATTATGTGTGTGGAAGGATACATATGTTATACTTCTGACCCCGTGGGAAACAAAATTTTGTAAATATGTAGACACCTACTCAGTGTTTTTGTGAATTGTGCGTCTTCCTCCCGGTTTGTGGAAGTGTGCTTGGCGTAAAAACAATTGTATCATGAGTAAATACAGAGACGAGGAGGCGGAGGAGGCGATGACGATGGAGGAGGATAGGGTGGAGGATGGAATCTCAAGATTGTCTTTTTCTGGTGCGTTCCATATAAAAGTTTATGATGCAAATAGCATGAAAACGAATGTGTCACCGACGGCGACATGAGGAAAACAATTTCGGTAGTTGTCATTTTATTCTCCCGTCTTTGACTCCTACACAGATTCCCTTGCGTCAGCTCGACGAATTTTTCTCCATTTTCATTTTCTTCTTCACTGCAAACATTTATAAATATGCTTCAGCATACTTTATTTAAACAAAATGACGTAGCATATCCTAGTTGCATATTTCACTAAACATGTTGATTGCATTTTCTATGCATCCCGCGATATATATATATATATTGCGATCCCTCTTTTATGCTAGTTTCCTTAAAAAAGGATAGTAAAACGTAAAATAAAATTAATTCTTGATAGGAATAAAGTATGGCAGAAAGCGCTTGGATAAATTAAACATTCGGACAAGTTTTATATAATGTCTCAACTGATGAAATCTTATGTAAAAATTTAATATACTAGCAGTATAACCTGGCGTTGCTCGGGTGTAATGAAAGCTTTAAAACTAATCCATGGTCCTGGAGCTCAGACTCTTTGGACGTTGGCACGAAAGACTAAAAAGCAATTGTTGTTTCCAGTTAAAGTGAAAACGTAGACTGAAAGAAAAATGAATGGATGTAAGTCAAGTTTTGATTTCCTGGTATCGATATCAAATAAGTTTTTTTCGTCGTAAACTGAATTTTGAAGGCTAAATAAGTCCTCTCAGTAAATAGTATCATGGCTGAGACTAAGAACTACAACTATGCCTACTTAGAGTCAAACCCGAAGCAAAAACTAAAATAAAAGGTCTGAAAAAAATACAGACATACAGGCAGATAAACAGACACACAAACAAACATCTTACCTTTATATATATATATATATATATATATGTTATCCATTTTCTGCACTATTGTAAGAACTGCAACCTTGAAACTTCTGAATATCGTTTCTTGTGTCTTTGTCTATGAGTGTATCAAGTTTGATTAAAATCGGACCACTCTTTCTATAACCTGATTTTTTCGATTATCGATTTTCGGTATTTATCCGGACTACTTCAACATAAACCCTAGCTAAGAACACTCGCAGACGCTTATAGTACAACTGTGTAAATTTTCAAAAAATCTGTTCAGCCGTTTCGGAGTCTATAGCTAAAGGACACACACACAGACACACACGCACGCATACACACACACCGACAAACTTCCATTTATAAATCAGTTTAGATACACGCACCAACGAGGAGATGGGCTTGATTATTCTAATGATGACATTTTTACCACGAGATGCAATAAATCTCCAAAATTGTGAATGTTAAATTTCATGGCAACTATTTGTCTTTCATTTCTGAGGTGATGTAGTATTTACTCTATTTACATTATTCGGACTATTCTTCTCGTCTTTATTGCCATTTGTACAACATCTCGCTCGTTGTACGCTCCGGCCTCCATCATGTGCAAGGAATTTCGAACAGAACCCTTTATTACAATCACTGAGATATATCATTCTCATCCCTTGCGTAGTATTGCCTCTTTTGGAAGTCATCTCTCCCTAACCCTGCAAGTTAGCTGTTCGCCACTGCTGTAGCCAGGTATTGATCTCACAACTCTTTGGGTCAAGTCACTGGAACTAATCAACCTCTATATTCACTGGGCCATGTGTCCTTAAGGGTAATTTCCTATGTGAATGTAACGAAATCGATTGGAATTCGAACTCAGCTTTCCAATTAACAATTCTGAGCCGTTATTCATTACACTACAGTCAGGTTTACAGCACCTGGTATGCCCAAGCGGTCACTCATCTAAGTACTTACCAGGATCGATGTTCCTTGAGAATGAGAGCCGGTATTTCAACATGATAGCTAATTGATATAAGGTTAAGAAAATAATTTTTAAAGTATTTAATGGATATAATATTAAGAAAATATTTTTCAAAATATTTAATGGATCTAAGGTTAAGAAAATAATTTTAAAATATTTAATGAATATAAGGTTAAGAAAATAATTTTTAAAATATTTAATGGATATAAGGTTAAGAAAATAATTTTTAAAATATTTAATGGATATAAGGTTAAGAGAATAATTTTTAAAATATTTAATGGATATAAGGTTTAGGAAATATTATTTTAATTGTTTAATTGAGATAAGGTTAGAAAATATTTTTTTAAATATTTTTTTTTAATAATTGTAAACAAAAGTATTCTATATTTTCTTTTCTCTCTTAGCTTCTTTCTCTCTTACTCTGTTTTATTTCTCTATTTGCTTATCAGAATTTTCATTCTTCTTCTTTTTTCTTCTCTATATATGTCTCTCCCTTTCTCTCTTTGTCCTTTTTAAATCCACTCTTTCTTTTCCTCTCTGTTCTCTGTTTCTCTCTAATCCTTCCTTTCCAGTTATTTTCTTCGTTTTCTTCTTCCCGGTTTTTTTTTTTTTTTTTCTCTCATTAATTTATGTGTCTTTATCATGCTATTGTCTTCCTCTCTTCCCTTTGCTTCCACGGCCCGTCGGTCAGGATCAAAGTGTAGTATCTGTTCTCAGATACTCACTAACTGATCGCCGGCCAGGAAGCAATGACTAGCTAAGACGAGCTTTTGACAAATTTTGACCAGCTTTGTACCCGGTTACCGCATAAGCGGGGGCTGGGGAATCTTTGACCAATGGTCTGAGCGTAAGCGCGCAGGTTCTCTACGTTAAAAAACTGACCTTGTGTCACAAATCACTCCAGTAGGAGAGTAGGGT
>JBBBDQ010000258.1:3460000-3745000 GCA_037127315.1 Ascarosepion bandense
CTTGCTTGCAGCTTCCTGGGTTAAGCTGAGGAAATAACAATATTCCTTTCCATGGAATCAAAAGGGAGATTTAATTGGGATTCTCGAGTCGATGTGGAAGAAAACTTCATAGAATGTAAAATGCTATGAAGTGGTTTCATTGCCGAGATATCTGCCGGTCTTCTTTTCCAATGAGGTTTCTTTCTATTAGGTTCCTGTATTTCATGCATTGAACAAGACACCAGTTTCAGGCTCTTGTTTTGTGTTCAATATTGCATAAAGAACGAGACGAATGTGTTGATTACTGATTATTGTTACTGAATTATTAATGACACCCTCTACGATATGCAAGGAATAAAATTAATTTGTTATTTTTTGTTTTCTTTTTGGATTTTTGTTTCTTTTTCCTTTTCTTTGTGTTTGCTTTTGTTGTGTTTATTTTTTTATTTTTTTCTGATTCTGATTCACCAGATAAAAATTATAGAAATGCGATCTCAATTACTAAAGAAAAGATATTTCGTATGACAGATATGTTTTTATTAAATAGATACATAGATATGAATATAAAGTGACAGAAAAATGAAAATATAAATAGATTGGGAGATATCAGTTTAATTAGGAAGTATGAACAGCTTTCATTTTCTCTCTACCCAATGATATAGATTTACAATGTGTGTGTGTGTGTGTGTGTGTGTGTGTGTGTGTGTGTGTGTGTGTGTGTGTGTGTGTGTGTGTTTTATTTCATTATATTTAATGCATTTTTCAGTTTTCAAATACTCGGATCAGAATTCAAGTAAACGCGACATATATAGGCAATGTGCGTTGTGGTGCAGTGGATATCGGCTCGGAACAAGAAATCGGAGAGCCGAGTTCGAATTCCAGTTGAAGTCATTGCATTCACTTACGCGCAAATACGCTTGGAAAAGGTATTAATCCGTCTCTTCCTTCCAATTATCGGTTAAACAACAGGACAGATTGGGTTCTATAGCTTTGGCTGGAAACCAGTCTACCGCAGAAAGTAATGGCAACCTCCTGGGGGATAATACTCTTTCGAGACATGATCGCCCAAACGTGTTTCACGTATGGCTCTTAACTGACTGAACATAGAAATCAACACTGCATAGTGACTGTAAGTTTCATGCCTCAGTTGACCTGCAGAGCAATCAATCAATCAATCAATCAATCAAACATCTTTTTCTCTGTGCTGTGTCCCTTCGTAGGTTAATTCCTCCCTCATGTTTTAACCTCTTATTTTTGTTGTGGATCTTCGTCGCCAATTTGTAGTAGAGTTGTTGTGACGAAACTTCACCGCAAAGTTGTAGTGACTGGTTTGGTCAGAAGTAAGACACAAAATACGCGATGTAGGTTCAAAACCGTATATTAGTATAACAAGAACAATATATACAAAGGGAGTGTTAGTAATAAGTAACTAGAAATAAGTAAGTCCGAACGGTACAGTTACGCTGCTAGAAGCGGTTTTTAACTGTACTAGCTGTCGTCTATAACTGCCGTCCTGCAGGTAACTATATAATAGGAGGAAAAGTTCATTCCTCGTAGAAGAGCTTCATAACAGTTTTGTTTTGTATTCACTAACTATTTTATTGTTTTAGATGTAGTTGCAACAATTTTTATGTCGAGTTTAGATAAGTTATTTTTAGTTGGAGTTATATTAGAATTAGTTGGTTGAACAGTATATATTTTGTTTTATCATTGGGTGTCAAGAGAGGCCGTTTTTCTATTTTGGAATATTTTATGAACCATTTGTTTCACATTGAAATATTAAATAGTTAGGATATTGAAGGGTCAAAAATGTATTTTCAATACATTTCTCCTTTTCATTTAAATATTAAGGCTTACAAATTCTGAGAGCACTTAAGTGGAATCCGATGATTATTCCGGGTCCTATTTTGTAGTCAATACAAAACGGAACAATAAGTTTAGAGAGAGCCTTGATCAGTCAGTTAAGTGCCATATGTGAAACACGTTTAGGCGATCATGTCTCGAAAGAGACATGACTGACAGGGCAAAAGATTATTCCGCGGTAGGTTGCCATTGCTTTCTGCGGTAGACTGGTTGCCAGCCAGGCTATAGAACCCAATCTGTCCTGTTATTTAACTCATAACTGGGGGGAAGAGACGAATTAATACCTTTCTCAAGGGTATTTGCGCGGAAATGACTATAATAGAGAATTCAGAATTAATTTGCTTCCAGGCTCTTACAAATTTAAGCCCATGTTGTACTCCACAATTTCCAGCAGACCTGTTATCGTAGAGTGTGACATCTGAAAACAAAACTGATGGAAAGAAAAAAAAGAGACTATAAATGAAATCGGATAGAAACAAATTAAAAAATAAATAGTTCTATAAAAAAAATAACAATTAAAATTTGTGCGTGCGTGTATTTTCAGAAGTATTATATTGTTTCTAGTTTCGAAAAACAGCATCCACTGAACACACAAGCAAATTTAAATTTTCACCAAGTTTTTGATACCACTTATCACACTTTTGTAGATTTATAATCTTTTATCGCATATCATTCTACAATTCTTTTGTTTTAATCATTCGAAACTTAATTATAATTCAGGTACTCAATAGTCAGGAATATTTGACAAAGAGACAAGACCAAACTCATTGGGAATATCGACACTCTATCTTCCTCTGTCCCAAATATTGAGCACATTCCGATGAATAAAAACCTGCTCACCAATATAACTTTTATCATTAAAACCAGGAAAAAAGAAGCAACGACCTGGCTGCGAAGCATTATCGCAATTCAAAACTAAGGATATATATATATATATATATATATATATATATATATATATATATATATATATATATATATACAAGTATGGGTGGAATAATATTCCCCATCCAAAGAAACACTATTTTTAAAAAAGTGCTCAATACAAAGTAGAGCTAATAATAATAATAATATTTATTAATAAATTATAACATTGATATGTTATAATATCACTACAAAAGTAGCTATTTTGTTTCGACACTTTTTGTGTCTTTTCAAGTGATGTTGTTATTTCGAAATAACAACATCACTTGAAAAGACACAAAAAGTGTCGAAACAAAATAGCTACTTTTGTAGTGATATTATAACATATCAATGTTATAATTTATTAATAAATATTATTATTATTATATATATATATATATATATATATATAGATCCTTAATTTTGAATATTAAAATAAAATATTTTAAATATTATAAGATCTCACGTGTGTGTGTGTGTGTGTGTGTGTGTGTGTGTGTGTGTGTGTGTGTGTGTGTGTGTGTGTGTGTGTGTGTGAAAATTTAGAAAATATTTAGGGGGAATAGCTATTTCAATATGTCAATTCGAAGCATGCATTGTCAACCCCGTTTGATCAAAGAATGGAGAAAGATTCTTATGCCGGGAGCAGGGGCTAGTAAAAGAAGGGGTGGCGAATGTTGGTTACTACAGGGTTAAACCGAGGAGAATCGTAGTAGTAAATTCTCTTGTGGTAGTGGGAGGCATGTGACTTGACCATTGGGTTAGTAGTGGTAGGTAGGAGTGAAAAGGTTACTGATTCACTAAATTTTAAAATCTAATTTATGTAAAAGGCAATTTCTATTATGACTAAATGGAAGCAGAAGATGATTATTGAAAATTAAATTTATTGCGGTGACGACACATACTAATGCTTTCTTTACGTTTATTTAAAAGTATATTTTGATATTGAAATTTCAAAATTTTTTTTTAAAACATAGATTACAGCTATCACTTAAGCTGTTAGGAGTACCTGCTGTGCCTATCGGCTTCCACTTTGTGCATTTAGATTATTCTCTTTCAATTCCCAGTATTTTCGGGAGAGAAGTAGATGTAATCTATGTTTAACTATGTTTAATTTTTCTCTATTCTTTGATTAAACGGAGTTGACAATGAATGCTTTGAACTGACATGTTAAAATAGCTATCCTCACTAGATATGATCTGAATTTACAGATCGTATATATCTGCTCTGTAATTTAAATTGAACTTATATTGAGCTCTCTGTTGGATCAGTTTTAAATTTTTAAACGATATTACTAGGATCCTCGTGTATTATTTACCAATCTTATCCTGGATTTTTACCTCCTATATATATATATATATATATATATATAATATAAAGCATATTTCTTTCTAACATGTTTCCTTGAGTGTAACAGACAAGGAAAAGTATTTCTTTTTTCGTTTGGTGGGGAACAAGCGTGTGTAAAAAATTTTCCGTAATGTCCATTGTCCCGAGTCCTTTCGATGGGGTTTTATATATACTGTTAGGGATCGCCCCTTTGTACATAAGAATGGACTCGCCTGATGTGTACATATAATCTTGCCGATAGAACGGCAGTAGTTGTACCAGTTCTACTATTGACACTGTCAGCTCTCTGCCTTCGGCCAGAGAGCACTAACCCATTCGTGGCTCCGCTGAAGTGTAGAGTCACGACTAGGGAACGATAGACAGATATTTTTTGCCGGGCTATATGGCCCGGAAGACCCACATAAAATGACCTTGTGTCATATGTTGCCTGAAGTGGGAAGTAATACTGAAATACTGTAAATGTAGCAGTTGTAAACGCAGTTGCTTAGTTGATCAGAAGGTTGGTGTAGAGTTGAAGTTTTTTGGATATAGACTCATTACCCGGACATATTATTTCACAGCAAGATTGTATATATTGATTTCTACTAACAGTATTCCTAGTATTCCTGAATTGACTAACCCGTGTTCCAGTTTGTATATTTTGTTCAATCTTACTTACATTTTCTATCTCCATATCTGCTTTAGTTAATTATTATTTTGTGTGGTTTCTCAACAAGAATCCACAACATATCAGTCAGTTAAGTGCCATACGTGATACACTCTCGAAAGAGACATGACTGACTGGGCAGAAGATTATCCCGCAGTAGGTTGCCATTGCTTTCTGCGGTAGACTGGTTACCAGCCAAAGCTATAGAACCCAATCTGTCCTGTTATTTGACTCATAGCTAATGGGGGATCAGTTTATTACTTCATAACAATAGAAAACCGATCCCCCACTTAATGCCCAGTAGAAGCCTTTAATCATGTTTCCCACTATTATATTCAGTCAGTCAGTTAAGTGCCATACGTGATACACGCTCGGGCGATCATGTCCCGAAAGAAGCATGACTGACTGGGCAGAAGATTATCCCGCAGTAGGTTGCCATTGCTTGCTGCGGTAGACTGGTTACCAGCCAAAGCTATAGAACCCAATGTGTCCTGTTATTTAACCCATAACTGGAAGGAAGAGACGGATTAATACCTTTCCCAAGGGTATTAAAGTGAATACAATAGATTCAACTGGAATTCGAACTCGGCTCCCCGGTTTCTCGTTCCGAGCCAATATCCACTGTATCACAAGGCACATCCTTCCACAATATATACTATACCGATTAATGAAATATATTTAAATGCCACGATGACGCTGTTTTATATTTGAATTTCGCGCAGGCCTATTGCTTGTGTTTGACTTTGTCGACTGCGCCGTATAGTAGGATCAACTGGGCAGTGTCTGTGAGAAAAAAGAAGCATTATGACGCAATTCACGCTCTCAGATATTTTTAACCAATATGCTGTACTGCTTGACAATCGCATTGGAAGCTCCAATGCAAACATTTCTGAGTATCTGAGTGTCAACCTGAAGACAATGTAGAAGATTCGGAAAGAATTGTATGAGTTTAACGGTGATAAGAAAACAACTCTGAATTTTTCGATGAGGTGCTCAGACTCAACACGGAGGTCTACATCAACTGCCTTGAGAAGGAAGTACTGTCCTAAAGCAAGAGGGTGGCTGCTGGAAGATCCTATGCCTGGCAACGGAACTTTGCACCATGTCACCCAAGCTGGAGAACCTCTCAGACAATTTATACGACGACATCACCCCTTACATCTGGCCAACTAACACCCCAGACTGTAACCCCACCTTTTCATGGCTTCTATAAATATTTTCATGGCTTCTATAAATATTTTCATGGCATTCTATAAATATTTTCATGGCTTCTGCTCGGATGAGCTTAAGTCACTGATGCCTCCTCAACAGGTGTTCACTCGTGCAACCAGACTGGCATCTGGGTCCCACCCATTCACAGTCAGGTTAGCCAAATGCAGACGACAATTCTACTTCTGCAGCTTCTTTTCTCGCACTTCCCGCCTGTGGAACTCGCTCCCGTATTCTTGCTTTCCTGGCGGCTACAACCTCCAGAAATTTAAATGCAAAGTCAATACTCATCTACTAACCACTGGACTCTAGCTCTCTCCCCTCCCCTGTATAAACTTCCATTTCTCTCCACCTATGTATCTGTCATCGTACCTTCTTTCTCAGCTTTCTATTGTTCCTTTCTAACTAGCTTGTACTCCTCACTCTTTTCTAATTAATCTTTTTACATTTATGTAACCCCCTGCACATCAGTGGCGTTTCCGCCTTGCTCGGGGTGAAATGATTAAAAAAAATAATAATAATAATTATATGTGGGACACAGTTGGACGAGAGGCCATCAAAACAACAACGATGAAAGCAAATATTATGGCAGCATTCACTAACTTAAACATGGAGACCGTCCAAAAGAGATGCAGGAGATTCCGAAGTTGTCTGGAAGCCGTGGTTGAAGCCAATTGGAATTTTATTGAATAAAGTTTCTCTTTAGTATTTCAAGACATGCTCGTGTAATTTTGGTAAACGTATCCTTTAAAATGAGATGTCAGTTTTATTTTCCTTCTTGCGTCATTTAGTTGACAATTTATTCATCGCACCCTGTATATAAATAGTCATTTAAGTGCCATACGTGAATCACGCTTGGGTGATCATGTCGAAATGCCCAGCTACAGTGAAAGCGATGTTGTCTTTGATTGTTTTGATTTTTTTTTTTTACTATATATATATATATATATATATATATATATATATATATATATATATCGTTTTTTATCGTTTTTAAGAAGGTTCACGTAAAGTTAAAAAACCGTTAAAAACGGTAAAATCAGTTCTTGTAAATAGCCTGAAGATTATAGAAAATCATTGCTGAAAGCTTTAACATGTTTTAATGAATGCGTAGGAGTTGCATAAATATGAATTTCTTTACAGTAACAAAACGTTTATAGCTGATTTAAGCACACACTTGAAATAAAACGGTTTTGTAAATTGCCTCCCTTAAATATTTCTACGCAAGAGTTGTCCTCCTTTGATTGATTTTATAATATTTATTGTAAAATGTAAATTCAGGTATAATTCATTTTATGTCGATAATTTGTTCCAGGAGAGGTGACTTAATTCGAATTTACTTGTCTCTAAATTTACTTGTCACAAATGACCACTTCCAGTTTTGTATTTTATTCATAAATGCATATTTGAAAATGTATGATCAATAAGAATCTATTTTAAGCTTACAAACATATAAATTTTAGTTTTTAATACAGTAGAGAAAAAAGTAATCCAAATTTACGAATACATGTACGTACATAATTGTAAATGTAGATGTTTGAACTAACAAATACAGTAATTAAAATTATTTTGCGATAGTAAAAAATAAACTAATTTGCGTTAATTATTTAAATATGATTTTATATATTTATATTATTATTAGTTGTACATGATTTTATCTGCTTTTAACGCTTTTCTATTGATATTATGATTTCAATATTTGTAGCTATTATGATTTCAATATTTGTGGCGGACAGACGTACAGTCGAATAAAATTACTTAAACTTGATTTTTATTTTTCCTTTTGTTATTTTATTTATTTTTTATTTATTTTTTGTTTTTTTTTTGTTTTTTTGTTTGTTTGTTTTTTTTTGTTGTTTTTTTTTTGTTTTTGTTTTTTGACAAACAACACATAATTAGGAATGACTTAACTCGAAACGACGCAACTCGAGGTATAAGGTAAGATAATTTTCGGACAAAAAATGCGACATTACGCGATTATTAAAATTACAATTTACAATGCCTGGTCTGGTATGGCTAATATTTATTTAAATATCATAAGAAAACATTTTAAGCTAAAGTTCAGTTTCAACAATTTCATATGACATTATTATTAGCTATAATATTGAGGAGCATTATTAACAATACTCAAATTTATTCTCTTAAGACATTTTTGCGCAACATCATATCTAAAAAGATTTCGTCCCACACTCCGAGACAATCACTTGTTTTCACCACCTTCTTCAGCATCTATCCTTAGCCTCTATCTTATTTATTGTGAGTGCAGAAAACCCCTATACATATAAATTTCTCTCCTCATATTTCGTCATCCTATTTAATGTAATACTGGATGTACGTTGTGGCGCAGTGGATATCGGCTCGGGCGAGAAATCGGAGACGCGAGTTCGAATTCTAGTTGAATTTGTTTCATTCACATACGCGCAAATACCTTTGGGAAAGGTATCAATCCGTCTCCTCTCCCTCCGGATATGGGTTAAATAACAGGATAGATAGGGTTCTATAGTTTTGGTTGCTAAAATTGCCTTCATCACAATCTGCTTCGATTCACAGTCCGATTCATCGTCAGAATCTGAATTTTAAAATAAATATTGCGAGAGATATCGTTAATGGCTATATCCGAGTATGCCTGTCTGCTAGGGGATCTTGCCAATCCCTGTTGCAGATGCCTGTACAGGCATATTTTGTGTTTGTGATGCGGCAACTATGTTGAGTGGACATTAATCCGATTTTCTGGGAGTACCCCCAGAACCTCAGTCGCGATGACTTGTAAATTTGAGCTAGTACAAACAGTGACAAACAATTCACTCTACCTAATTTCACTCGTAAGCCCCAAGAAATCACCTGCAACAAATTGACCACGGTGAGATTCAGTCCGGTTCTCATGATCGGAAAGCCAGTGTTCGAACCACTCAGCCCCGCCAACTGCTATCATCGTGTTATTTATGTTTCTTAATATATTTAAAATATGCAAACATTAGTTCATTGAAAGGAGTAAAGTAGCAGTCAAATGCCTTAAAGGATAAAAAGAATTTTTAAACCGCCAAGATATGTCAATTCCGCTACATTTAGTTATACAAGAGTTATTCCCCTTACATCATAATCACTTATAAGATTGTTTCCGAACAGTCGGCCTAAAATATTAAAGTTAATATTTCACTATTTTTGCCATATATATATACAAACATCTGTGTGTATGTATGTGTGTGCATTTATTACATTATTATAATACAAATATTCATTATATATCATTTTATTTTATAAATGATAAATTTAAATTACAATAATTATCTCATTCTTCCATTTAGTCACAAAAGAATTTTTTAAAATTTGGCGAAGCAGTAACGTTTCCCTCCTACCTACGACTCCTCCCACTACCATAAGAGAAATTACTACTAAGTTTCCTCTAGCTTAACCCTTATAATAGCCCAAATTCTCCCACTCTTTCATTTACTAGCCCCTGCCTCCGGTATTAGAATTTTTCCTCATTCTTTGATTAAACGGGGTCGACAATGCATGTCTTAAATTAACATGTTGAAAACAGCTATTCCCCTTCTAAATTATTTGATTGTTTAATTACTTCATTTTTGGTCATAATAAAATTAGACCTGTACATATTTTTATAAAAAAGTGTTCAATACAATTATATTGTAGAACTTTTGAATATTCTTCATTTGTAAAGGAATTAATACGTGACCTAGGTTTCTACCATGAGTGCTGTCTTAGGCGATTTGCAATAACTGATTTTACCGTTTACCGTAATTTTTTTTTTTTTAAAGAACGCTCATGTAACGGGGAATTTTTGAACGCGCAATTTTTAAAATTACAAATTAAAACGTTTACAACGATGGTTGTATGAACCTAATAGGTATTTTTTAGTATGGTTACACGTAGTCATAATTTCTGTTCTTTCATTCAATAAATCATTTTTTGTTTGGCAATAGCATAATCGCTAACTTTTCTTCCTGCTACAGTCTACATATTTTGCCACTGTTGTAAGGCCTGGCTGTTTTCACTATACTCCACGTTATGCCTTGGTCTTTGCCATATTTTAATTCCAATTAAAGTCTTGTTTACGCTATCTAATCACAGATGTGCGTTGTGGTGCAGTGGATATCGACACAGAGAAATGAGGTCGAATTGCGGTCAAATTCTCTGCATTCACTTACGTGCAAATACTCTTGGAAAATGTATTAATCTCTTCCCTCCAGTTATGGGTTAAATAACAGATTGGGTTCTGTAGCCTTGGCTGGCAACCAATCTACCGCCGAAAGTAATGGCAACCTACTGCGGAATAATCTGCCCAGTCAGTAATGTCTCTTTCGAGATACGATGGCCCAAGCGAATTGCATATACCCACGAAGGAGAGGAGATGCTAGAAATAACACTGATATCGCAATTTTATAGGTATTTTTACCAAAATTACATAAAATATATTGAAATAAAGAGTAAATTAATTCAATAAAAACGCGATTGGTTTCAATCACAGCCACGGACAACTTCGGAATCACCTTTTTCTCATCAGAACAATCAGAGGGAGTCTTCCAAGCTACCGTACATTCGCAGTCACTAATATTAGACTCGTCCAACTCTTTACGAATCCTCAGCACTCTCTCCAGATTCAGGTCCTGTGAGTATCAGATTTTACACGCCTTTATGTACCCTGGAAATTTTAACTGTCTCTTCCTGATGTTAAGCATAAGTTTCATTTTGTTTCCATTTTCTCTAAAACTTCGTCGTTGCTCAAATGATCGGTCCATGGTATCCACAGTATCCTTCGGTAGAACCCCATTTCGGTCTCTTCTTCATCTTTGTGGAGATTTCCAGCATTCATTACTCTGTAGAATTGATATTACGTACTAGTTCAGTACTTTTTTCTTTGTTTCTAACGAAATTTTCCCTTTTCTTAACCCTCTAGGGCCATTCGTATCATATTTGATACAGTATGAAAACAAGCCTTGAAAGAAATATTTTCCTGAAAAATTTTTTAAGAGAAATATTTTATAAATTTCAAATGAAAGCAGTACTGACTGCTCAGTCAATGAATACCAAATGTTTCCTTATAGGGAAATACCAAATGTTTCCTTATAGGGAAATACTGTATCAAATATGATACGAATGGCCCTAGAGGGTTAATACTTTGCTTAACTTTCGAAACGCAACTTTCGTCGCACTTTCCCTCATCTGTTAAAACACTTGCCAGATATTTAAATTTTGTACTTGCTTGTTTTTGGTATCTCCAGTGTGTAATTTGCACGTTGGGCTTTCCCTTTTGCTACCAACCATGCATTCTGTCTCATTGAAAATGAGGTTTAGTCCTTTCTTCTCGCTTTCATTCATTACTTTATTTCTGACTGAATTTCTGGAATGTGGATTATCATTATTTACACGCGTCTTTACTGTTATTATCACACTGTTTCGGCCATTGACCCGTCGGACAAAAGCCTAGTGGATTGAAACGTTAGTTCGTGACTTGACAACAGTAATTGTGAGTTCAGTCCTTGGGCCGGGTAATGAATACTTGGACCCACTGGAAACAGTGTGGACAGTAACTGAGCAATACTAAAAAAAAAAAAAATAAAGAACTAGATGAGACATCCTTAGACGTCATCAGAAGTCTAACCAAGTCAGTCAGTTAAGTGCCATGCGCGATACACGCTTTGGGCGATCATGTCTCGAAAGAGACATGACTGACTGGGCAGAAGATTATCCCGCAGTAGGTTGCCATTGCTTTCTGCGGTAGACTGGTTGCCGACCAAGGCTATAGAACCCAATCTGTCATGCTATTTAACCCATAACTGGAAGGAAGAGACGGATTAATACCTTTCCCAAGGGTATTTGCGCGTAAGTGAATGCAAGGAATTCAACTGGAATTCGAACTCGGTTCCCCGATTTCTCGTTCCGAGTCGAGATCCACTGCGCCACAACGCACATCCTAACCAAGTACATTAAATAAAAGATTCTTTTCGAAATTCAATGAAAGTTATCCTGATCAACAAATGCATGATGAAGGACGGAAGCCGAAAAATTGTGATAGTAACAAAAAAAGATGAGGACAATTATTTAGCATATTTAATAATTAAAATAATAATTTAATAATTAGCATATTTAGCTTTTAAAAGCTATTTTTTTAATGTTTTGTAATCTTTTTCAAACTGTTCTTTTTTTTTAAATACTTATGAATAAACAATTGTTTTTTATTGTTTTTATAATTGCTTAGTTATTGAAATAACACCATTTTCTGCTTTGAGAGTGGAAACCAACTTTGCATTTCGATCACAGTGTGAAATAAAATTGAAGTAAGCAAGTCATAAAGGAAAGTAAGTAATTTTGACATATAAATAATATATTTTGAAAATGTGACAAATTTAGTTTTTCTTTGAGGAATAATTATTCTTTTAAGTTTTGCTCATAAAAAATATAAGTTATTCGACATTACTCACAGTTTAATCATAGTTTTTTTTTATACATTTATTTAGTTTATTTAAAGAAAACATTTTATCATTAAAATCTAATTAGAATACTTTGTGCGTATGAAAAAAAGAACGGAGAAATAACCACTCTACCTCTTATTTCAAAGGTTTTTTTAATTCAGAAAGTAAATAAATGAAAGTTATCTTAAATAAGGCTCGACGTTTGCGCATGCGTATGGACTCTAAACGCTGAAAATTAATTAAATCTAAGAAATATTGAATACCCTCGTGCATTGAAGTAACATCTCAAAATTCAACATCCTGCTCATTTAATCTATCTGCCAGGACTCGAAACCGCGACTACTTGACTAACTATTTAACCACTAACGTAAACGTGATCACCATTGCTTCGCAAAGCTGACCGTTAGTGTGCGGAGGAGGTATAATCCAACAAAGAAAATATTTATTTATTTGAATTTTTATATAACCCTATCGAACTACGTCTATTAACAACATTTTGCTAATATCATTTTACAGGAGACGTAATTCTGTCAAACAGAAAAACAACTGCTTGGCGCATCGAACTCCTGTAAAATCCTCATCAACTAAAAAGTCAGATGACCCAGTGTGGTCGTAGAGTCACAGCATCTGACCATATCCCTCCACATGTCTCGGTAGGTATTCATTAAGGCATAGCGTGACTTTACGCAAATAGACTTGATGAAGGTCACGCCTCTCCAGGTATCAGTTAATTGCTATACGTGATACACGCTTGGACAATCATGTCTCTTTCCCGCAGTAGGTTGCCATTACTTTAGAACCCAATCTGTTCCGCTATTCAACCGATAGCTGGAGGGAGAAGAGATGGATTAATACCCTTTCCCTTTCTTAGACGATGTTTCGTCCTCTGAGAAAGTTTCGATGCCCTGATAAAGTGCTTAGCGTCGACTAAGAATAATTTCCTCTTTTGTCACTTTTTATTCACACACACACACACACACACACACACACACATACATATATAGGAAAAACTACTAAAAAGTTAAAAATGTATTTTTTTGACAGTATTTATTTATTTCTATTATTATATATATATATTTGATATTTCGTGTGTGTGCGTGCGTGCGTGCGTGCGTGTGTGTGTGTGTGTGTGTGTGGGCGCTAAAGAAAATAAACGTTTATTAATCAATAGATTGATAGACGTTGCAGTGGAACATATAGTGTTATAGAAGATCCCCTAAAACTACCTACAGGTTAATTTTTAATTCGAGCTTACCTTTCTATCAGACTGATTGTCACCTAGTCTGTCTGCTATTTACCCATAACGGCGTGTGAAGAAGATATTTATCTTTACAAGAGTTAGATTATACCAAAAAATAGTATATTTCTGGTATATCTGAGCTGGAGCTACTCTTTTCAACTTTGACGGAGTTCAGAATCGTTTAAACGGTCTCGTAGGTATTGATTTATTTTCCACTCCTCGGCCACTTTCCTACACGTACAACGTTGGCAGCTTATCGCTATTTTCATTGTAAATATTAATATTCAAATCTCCACAACTAGGACTCGCCACGCTATGTCCATGTCGTCAAATCACCCTAAATTTTATCCGTAATCCATTTGTAAATAAATAGTTCCACTCAAACAACTACTCAAACACCAACCCCGATTCCGAGATGTGCTAGCACACACACACACACACACACACACACACACACACACACACACACACACACACACACACACACACACACATATATATATATATATCTCAGGCAGGCTTACTGCCTATCACGTTGAATACAGCGGTTCTCGCTCGATCACCGAAGTTAAGCAACGTTGAACCTGGTCAGTACTTAGATGGGTGACCGCTTGGGAATACCAGGTGCTGTAAGCGTATAGTGACGGATTGTGCGTTGTGGTGCAGTGCATATCGGCTCGAAAAGAGAAATCGGTGAGCCGAGTTCGAATTCCAGTTGAATACCCTGCATTCACTTAAGCACTGGTACCTTTGGGAAAGGTATTAATCCATCCCTCCAGTTATGGGTTAAATAACAAGGGTAGGACTTGGGGACCCTGCCCTTAAAAACAAAATCCTAATGAATCTTGATACTCGAAAAGAAAAATGTATTACTAGACACAAAAACTTAAATAAATTGTTGAAAGAAAAAGGTATTGCCAGCAATAAATAAATAAAGTTTAGTTGGCAATAAATGACCCGCCGAGGTTGATTTACCATAAAACCAAAACAACCAACCAACCAACATTTATATCACACATACTTCGTTTACTAATCCTCTACCATTAATGGCTCTTGAATTTTTCTAAAACTCAACTATATTTCCTTGTTTATGTGCGTTGTGGTCCAGTGGATATCGGCTCGGAACGAGAAATCGGGGAGCCGAGTTCGAATTCCAGTTGAATTCATTGCATTCACTTACGCGCAAATACACTTGGGAAAAGTATTAATCCGTCTCTTCCTTCCAGTTATGGATTAAATAGCAGGACAAATTGGGTTCTATAGCCTTGGCTGGCAAGCAATCTACCATAGAAAGCAATGGCAACCTACTGCGGGATAATCTTTTGCCCAGTCAGTCATGTCTCTTTGGAGACATGATCGCCCAAGCGTGTTTCACGTATGGCACTTAGCTGACTGACTATGAACCGTTAGTGAATATACACGAGCCATGATGACTTCTTCTTCTTCTTCATGTGCCTTGTCCCTGCATGACGTAGGCGATCCTGGACTTCTACTTGACTCTGTCTCTTGTCGCTCTCGATATTCTTTTCTTTGTATCTCTCCCAAAACCCCACCTGCCATCCATTTGCTCAGGCCCATCAAGTATATCTCGCAATACTTTCCCTTTCTCTTTTTCCTGCTATCCTTTCTGTGATAATTAATTCCCCCTTGAATTCCTTCATCGTTACGCGTCCCAGGAATCTCATCTATCTCTCCAACTGCTCATCGTTGCTCACGTGTTTAGTCCATGGTATCCTCAGCATCCTTCTGTAAAATCATATTTCTGCTGCCGCAAGCCTCTCCTTCATACTTGATGAGATCGTTCAACATTCACTTCCATACAGAAGGACATATATCAGATAGCAATACAGCAATCTTTTCATTGTTTCCATTGAGATTTTCCTGTCTCTCAGGACTCTGGTTAGCTTCTGAAATGCGTCCTTGGACATGCTTCTTTGGATCTCCATTGTCGCATCCTCTGTCAGAACACTTCTCAAATAGGGTGATATGGACTAAGTCTGACTGTGAGCCTCGGGCAGTGCTTAGTGAAAACCTCGCTATCTCATCAACTTATATAATCAACATAATGAAACCCCGCTGTCTAATCAACATTTACTTTTTTATACCTACATTTTTTTACATTATAAATTAAACTAAGCACAACTGACTCTTAAAGGATGAAATGATTTTTACAGATTTTAACATTATTTTGTTTTCGTTTTGTTTTAAGGATTATGTTTTTTTTTTGTTTTCGTCCAAATCCGTGAATTTGTTTTGTTCATGCTAAGTCTCGAAAAAATGCGATATAGAATTCTTTTTTTTATCCGTAATGCTGAATGTGTTAAAATCATTCAGCTTTTTAACAAAATAAGCTCAAGTTGATGTCAAAAATAGTCGCTATTGATTTCTAAGATACAATGATCGATTATGACAATTTGTATTTAGATACTTGTATTCATTATCAGATTTTCTAGTTGAATTATCATTGTTATTGCAAATGATCCATTATTGTATATCATTATGTTACAATAATTTTTTTTATGAACACTACATTATGACAATTAAGCTACAGTAGTGGAAGAACATGTATCATAGAGTCACTCGCTCACCGGCGTGACGTGGCTTCCCTGTGCCTCTACAATAAATACTTTCACAGCTTCTGCTCCGACGAACTTAGATCACTGATGCCCACTAGGTATGAATTTGCACGAGGTACTAGATTAGCTACTAGGTCCCACCCTTTTACAGTGAAACAGATAAGATGTAACCCCAATTTCTACTCCAATAGCTTCTTTTCTCGCACTTCCCGCTTGTGGAATTTCCTTCCATACACTTGCTTACCGGAGAGCTACAATCTCCAGGAGTTTAAATGTAAGGTCAATAGACACCTTCTAACACACTAACTCGCATCCATTCTCTCAAACACCCTTCCCATCAACCCAACCCCCATCCTCGCTATCCTTAACCGTCTATCACCCTCCTTCTGATGTTTCCTATATCTAACCACTCTTTCCAATCACTTTCCCCTATGTAATCCCCTGTGCAATAACGGCAATGGAATGCCTTGCTTGGGGTGAAATGATTAAAAAAAAAATTCAGTGGGTGACGAGACCCTTTCAGCGGCCCTGTTAATTACTTATACTGCTGAGATTCATACGGGTTCAGTTAGTTCTTCCTTATTTCATATTACCCGAAAGGAAGTGTAATGGTCGTCGGTACAGTAAACAGAATCGACTCACTGACGTCAAGATCTGGCCGAGACAGTCTGCATTCAATTTTTAGTCATTCCTTTGGGAAAAGCACCAAACTGCTGCATTCTCCGCTCTGTCCTATTGCCAGTTAAGTGCCATACGTGATACACGCTTGGGCGATCATGTCTCGAAAGAGACATGACTGACTGGGCAGAAGATTATCCCGCAGTAGGTTGCCATTGCTTTCTGCGGTAGACTGGTTGCCGAACAAGGCTATAGAACCCAATATGTCCTGTTATTTAACCCATAACTGAAAGGAAGAGACGGATTAATACCTTTCCCAAGGGTATTTGCGCGTAAGTGAATGCAATGAATTCAGCTGGAATTCCTATTGCCAGATATCTCCTAAATATCTCATCATAATCGGTGATATAGAAGCCAGTGTGTGAATGAGCAGTTGATCACACTATCTAGCCTGCCCAGGAGGTAGAAGAAACAGTCAATCTCCGGCCGAAGTTGTCCATAAAAAACAATCAATATATTATTGACAATTGTTTTCGAGTTTATATTTATTTGTAACACGTTTCAGTCGATGTTTTATTCGGCCTTCTACTTGTATCTGTCGTACCTAGGGGTCTATTCAGGGGTTTCCTTTCTTTTTCTATTTATTTCTAGTTTTTTTCATTTCTGCAACAACAACTCTGCATTCAAACCGAATTGAGAATTAACATCACGTGTTTACGCGAGAAAATGCGAGAAATGAAGTGCTTCGTCAATTCTTAACAAGAAATGAAAGGTTTTTTTTTTATTTTCTTTTTCTTTTTCATTTTTTGATTTTTTTTTTTTTTTTTTTTTTTTGACGTCGTTGGCTGGGGAGTGTTAACGATTTCACGAAACCATAGCTGAAATTTTCTAAATGGCAATGAGTTGAGTTTTGCTATGGGCTGGTTTAAGTGAATTTTTTACCAGACCTGGTAGTTAAAATATATTTCATGTATGTATTTCCTGTCTTCATTACAGTTAGCTTCAAAAGTTCGAAGCAAATTAGTTGGGTAACGGTCTCTAACAATTTTGTCATTTTAATAGTATGTTCTGAAAATCTAACACATTTATTTTTTCATTTTTGAAGTACTTATCTTTTTTAGGTTTTTTTCTTAAAAATAATGAATTCGGTGTATTTTTTGGCAGTAATCTTCCAAACAAATTTTATTTAAAGGAACTGACATTTCATGTTTGTTACATGTATTATTTTTTTTTATTCTAAAATATAAGTCAGTTTTCGCAAATGTTTCTATTTCGATGCAAAAATCTCCAAAGTTTACCTTTTATCTAACCTTTCGACTCATTAGTTATTTTCAGGGCTGAGAAAAAATAAAGATAAAGAAAGAAAATCACATGTTGGTCCTGGGTATGACGATAAACTGCATCTGGCAGCAAGGCCTCTGATTGGGAAGTCGTGAGGAGCTTGGAACCACCTTTTAATTGCTGTTGTTCCCAGTTCCACCCTGACCCAGAGTGGTAGCACATTTTAGGGTCCAAGCTATGGGCAAATAGTTAACCCCCAAACTGGGCTCAAAACACTATGAAAACTTTTATAGAAAAATCTACATTTTGAAGAAATATATTACCGACAACACATTTTTAAAGGGAAAAATACTACCGGCAATACATTTTTGAATAGAAAACTAAAAACTATAAGACATCTTCAGTATTTTAAAATTTTAAAAAAATTCATCAAAATCTGACTAAATCAACCTTCTCACTCTAAGCAAACATTTAAATAAAAACTTAACCCCCCCCCCACCTTTTAGGCATTAAATAACCGACAGAGGTTGATATGCCGTTAAACAAAACTCAAATTAAAAATCACATGTATTTCAAGCAACGCGTTATTTTAAAAGTATCTTTAAGAGGGAATTCTGAACTGAATCCTTTATTAAATCTACAGGGTTTTCTGTTCTCGTTCTACCGTCTGTGCCTAGAGATATCCCGTCTCGTTCTTATTTTAATACTGCTCAGTTATTGGTCTCCCCGTTTCTACTAGGGTATTGTCCCGTAGGGAGGAGATATTCACAAGTGGATTAAAGCGTTGTTTCGTGAATTTGGTAGCATAGTAATTGTGAGTATCAATACATAGGCTGGGCAGTGTGTACTAGAACTCAGTGGAAACGAGTGCGCGATTACTGAACAGTACTAAAGAACTTGACGACATCCCTAGACATGGGCATGGAAATAAAAACAGACTATCCCCTTAGATTAAATAAAGCGTTCAATTCAAAATTGCCTATAGGTTACCCAGATCGATATATCTGCGGGCACAACGGAGGAAACAAGGATGATGATAATAGTCCGAATATAAATAAGGCAAATAACGATAACTCCACATCGAAGAAATTCAGAAAGAAGATTTTGTTTGGATTTGTAGTGGATAAGAAATTAAGAACTAAAAACGTTTTGGAAAAACCCAGACCACGACTAAAAGCATTTGGGAAAAACAAAAGTAAAATTGCACAAACGCAAAAGTAGATTCAAATGACTATTCACAAGTCAGTGCGAAAAGTAAAATCCTGAATTCTGATTGGATTAAAAACAACAAATTCATATATGACGTATTTTCACACCTAGATGCGAAAAGGCTCGCCGGAGCCGGCATCATGAGAAGTTTCACTATTTAAACCACGTCGCTAACCTGGCAAAGGCAGTCCGACATGGGAGCGGTTAGCTGAAGACCCCGTGGCAATGTAACGAAAGAAAATTCAAGAAGCCGATCCGGACGAAGGCCATGTCACAATGTCATTCGACCTCTTCTTCCAATTTTCTTTTCTTCTTTTTCACTCCACGTCGCCAGAGAGAGAAATTGGACGCGTTAGGAACAACTTCCTTATTTGTTTTGACCTCTCTCTCTCTCTCTCTCTCTCTCTCTCTCTCTGGGTGTGTGTGTGTGTGTGTGTGTGTGTGTGTGTGTGTGTGTGTGTAGCTGTAGATATAAAGAGAAACAACAACGAAAGTAGAGATGTTGAGTCAAACGCAAATTCTACTCACACAGCTTCTTTTCTCGCACTTCCCGTTTGTGAAATTCTCTTACTTTCCCGACAGCTACAATCTCCAAGCATTCAAGTGTAAAATCAATAGTCAACTTCTATCTCACTAACCTGCATCCTCTCCTTTGTGCTCTTTTCTTTTAACCTGTCTGTGCGAGAAAAGAAGCTGATGGAATAGAATTTGCGTTTGCATTTTATTGGTTTCAAGTAAAATGGTGGGACCTAGTTGTTAATCTTGTTGCTCGAGTAAATTCATATATAGGGGGCACCAGTGAGCTAAATTCATCGGAGCAGAAGAATTTATGAAATTTAGAATGTGGGGTACAGCTGGACAATTTCAGGCGTACACATTTATCAATAGGTAGCTTCCAACTTGATATTTGTAAATAAAAAGTAACAGCTTCCTATATGTTGTAGCCATAAGCAAGCGTTGTATGTTTACTAGTCTCCCTTCTCTTTACTGTCTTCGTTTTAACAAGCTCGTTGGTTGGCTTACTCACAGTTTCACTCTGCCCATCTTAACTTCGATATGTCCTGCGAGTATCAAAGTTTCGGAATCCTCTTTCCTTACTATGTTTCCCCGAAATTTTAACTGTATCCTTCTGATTCTAAATGTAGGTGCTGTTTTTTGTTTCCAATTTCCTTAAATCTTCCACGTTACTTAGTCTCTCTGTTCATGATATTCACACCATAGTTCTCTAAGGCCACCTCTCTATTTATTCATATGTGAGGAAATTGTCCAGCATTCATTACCATTCATGACAGGGTTTCCCAACCTGGGTGATATCACCTATCGGTGGGTAATTTCAATAAGCAACCGGACAGAAAATGGTGGTCGATCAGAAATTTTGGTGCTCGGTATGACACTTTGAAAATTAAAAAGTATTTCAACATAAGCTACCCGAAAAAATATTAAAAGATATGCAAAGAAATCGAACAAATAAAAACAGGAGACTAATTAGGAATAACTGAGTTCCATTCCTAGATAAGATATAAATATCCGAGCAAACAAGGAATATTTTGCTATTTTCTATAGTTTTGAGAAAATACCAATTTTTTTTTTTTTTAGATTTTAATCAGATAGAGGAAGACCGAGAACACATTTACCAGTAAAGTCAGTAACGATCCAGTAACCAATTTTTACCAAACAATTTTAGTATGCTTTTTAATATATATAGGTTGGCATTTTGGCATTGGAAAATGTTTCCATTTGAAAGTGGACGGGAACACAAAAAAAAATTGGGAACCTCTGATGTAAGGAATTGTTATCATGTTGCATATTTGTTTGTTTCTAACAAAATTTTCATTCTTTTTTAATTATAAGTATTATTTTTCCTTCCATTTTTTCTAAAAACTTCTCGTTGATTACATGATCTAGACGTAATATTCTTTGAATCCTTCTATAGAACATCTCTGTTGTCTTAAACGTCTCGTTGGGAGGAAATTGTTTAGCCTTCATTACCATACTGGGGATTGTTATTACATGACAATTTAGCCCTCATTTTATTTGTTTCCAATAAAGTGTCACTGCTTCTTTAAATTATAAGTCAGTTAAGTGCCATACATGATACACACTTGGGTGATCATGCCTTCTTTCGATCCGTGATTGACAAGATAGAAGATTTTCCCGCAGTAGGTTGCCATTGCTTTCTGTGGTAGGCCGGTTGCCAACCAAGGTTATAGAACCCAATCTGTTCTGCTATTCAGCCCATACATGGAGATAGAAGGGATGGGTTAATATCTGTTGTGGTCTGTTAGGGCCAGGAAAAAAGAATGTAGGTTGAACCAGTGCACAGGTATAACAGAACATAGATACCAAATAAGAGTTTTAGTAATCAGCAGATAGATAGCAGTTCGTACGAATTGTCAAGTTACACTGGGTCTAGATTGCTTCCCCTAGGAAGTCTCGCAGGTTAGTATTTATGAACGAGGAAGAGTTATTTCTGATGCAGATAGGGCATCTTAACATACTTCCCAAGTGAGGTGGAGTGAGATGCATGCGATGGATTAATACATTTCCCAGTGCTATTTGTGCGTTAGTGAATGTTACAAATTCAGCTAGAATTTGAATTAGACTCTCCGATTTCACGTACTATAAGCGTTTGCGAGTGTTCTTAGCTAGGTAAGACGTACCCCCTATAAATATCGAAAATCGATAATCAAAAAAATCGGGTTATAGAAGGAGTGGTCCGATTTTAATCAAATTTGATACACTCATAGACAAAGACATAGGAAACGATATTCAGAAGTTCCAAGGTTGCAGTTCTTACAATAGTGCAGAAAAACGATAATATATATTTATGTAAAAGGCAAGATGTTAGTTTCTTCATCTGTAGAACTTCATCTAAACTTATTTATAAATGGAACTTTGTCTGTGTGTGTATGTGTCTGCGTGTGTGTTTCTGTGTGTGTGTGTGTCCGTTACCTATAGACTCCGAAACGGCTGAACCGATTTTCTTGAAAATTTACGCAGTTATACTATAAGCGTCTGCGAGTGTTCTTAGATAGGTAAGAGGTACTCCCGATAAATATCGAAAATCGATAATCGAAAAATCGGGTTATAAAAGGCGTGGTCCGATTTTAATCAAATTTGATACACTCATAGACAAAGACATAAAAAACGATATCCGCTGCACCACAACGCACATTCAGTATAAATTATAAGTGATTTTTTTTGTCGTTGTTGTGTTTTTTGTTTTGTTTCTTTTTTTTTTTTTTTGTTTGTTTGTTTGTTTGTTTGTTTGTTTTTCCTTAAAACTTCCTCTTTCCCTCTCTGGCAAAGTTTCCAAATGTATTGATCGGAATGCTAGTTGGTCGTAAAAAGTTATTCTAGAATTACGCATCAGCTTCGATTAAACGTCATCTGTTGAGGTAGTTCATGACTCTGGTTTTCATTTCCAAAATGTTGTTGTATCAAGCAGTTGCTGTTTTGACGAGCATAACGAATCAGGGATGGCCGTGCTGTCAATTTTATCATTCGTCTTCGTAAAAAGGAAATCAATTTTCACCAATTCATATAAATAATATTTTTTTATATTCTTTTATATGTAAAGAGGCCCAGTAAAAAACTAAAAAAAAAAATTTCGGAAACATCTGGTCTGTGATAGTGTCAGCAAGCTACTCTAGAACAATATCTCTGTTGCCTTAAGACTCTTCATCTCTAGAACTTTATCTAAACTTATTTATAAATGGAACTTTGTCTCTGTGCGTGTGTGTCTGTGTGTGTCCGTTACCTATAGACTCCAAAACAACTGAACCGATTTTCTTGAAAATTTACACAGTTGTACTATAAGCGTCTGTGAGTGTTTGTAGCTAGGTTTTGTGTCGAGGCACCCCCGATAAATATCGAAAATCGTTAATCGAAAAAATCGGGTTATAGAAGGAGTGGTCCGAGTAGAATCAAATTTGATACACTCATAGACAAAGACATAAGAAACGATATTCAGAAGTTTCAAGGTTGCAATACTTACAACAGTGTAGAAAATCGATAATATATGTATAAAAGGCAAGATGTTTGTGTGTGTGTCTGTTTATCTGCTTGTATGTCTGTATTTTTTCAGCCCTTTTATTTTAGTTTTTGCTTCGGGTTTGGCTCTAAGTAGGTATAATTGTAGTTCTTAGTCTCAGCCATACCATTTACCCAGAGGATTTATTTAGTCTTCAAAATCCACTTTACGACGAAAAAAAATTGATATCGATACCAGGAAATGTTTCGCTTTAACTGGAAACAACTATTGGTTTTTAGTCTTTCGTGCCAACGTCCAAAGAGTCTAAGCTCCAGGACCATGGATTAGTTTTAAAGCTTTCATTACACCCGAGCAACGCCGGACTATACTGCTAGTCAACTATATAAATGTGGTTCTGCGATCACTATAAATTCATCATTCTTTGTATCATTCTTCTCATTCTTATGAATAGCATGCATTTTGATTGCCACTTTCACCTGTCATGTTTTTTGTTTGATTTTTTTCGTGTGCCTGTCGACCTACTTACAACCAGCGGTATCATATTCGCTATTATATGTCCATTCACTGACGTAAATACTTGACCTAGTGATGCAGTTGAGACTGACATCTAGATGAAGGAAATGATGACAAGATAAGAATCATATGAACAAGAGTAGATATTTATCTCTTGTTTACTCTTTAGGATTGGATTTCCAGTTTATTCTAAAGTCTACCTCATCTCTATACTTTAAACGTTTCCGCCTAAACTCTGAAATTATATATTTACTACTATTATTTTTTTTTTTTTTTCAGTAGGAGATAAGTCAGCCTATTATCGGGTTCAAAATCTCACTGGTCTTTTAAACAGGAGTAGATGTTTATCTCTTTTTTGCTGATTAGGATACAGTTTCCGGTCCATTCTAAAGTCATTTCGTTCTCTTTCACTCCCTGCAGTACCTTGTGCCTTAGTAGCTTTATCGCCTTGCTTGGAGTGAAATGATAAAAAGCAACAACAACAAAAAAAAAAAATACAAACAATTAGCTAAGCGGATCAGAGTCACAAACAGTGACACATTAACGAAGTATGTTAAGTGCAAAAAGCTTCTTTTTTTTAACTGATGTTAAACCTATACAATGATCAAGAGCCACTTAAGGTAGAGTTTGAAGAACGACGTTGTTGTTTGGTAAGGGTGAGAGGTAAAAAGTGCAGTTTATGAGGTTATGTAGGAAAGAGAACGGTTCATCTTAGACGCGAAGAGGTTAAGGTTGTGGTGGTCGTGAAATTATTTTCGCGAATCTCGCTTCCACAATATATCGCTTTATGAACAAAAACCGCTCGAGGGGAACATTTCTTACTATCAGAACCCGAAGGAGATGCTGATGGTTCACCTCAGTGCGCATGGTGTGTCGTGTCTTAGCTGTGAATGTCTGGACTAAAGAAGTTAGCTCGTCAGAATATTTGCCATCGAAACAACGATAACTTAGCGAGAGACAAAAGAATGATTATAAATTCTTGTTTCAAATTTCTGTACCTGCTCGTTGTAACCGGGACCAGACTCTGCCGAGGTTGACAATGTCTGTAGTAGCTTTTTACTGTTATTAGGTAGCAGAAAATATTTTGTTCTGTTTATGAAGTCAAACTAAATGTTGTTTTTTGGGTTTTTTTTTTTTCAGCGTTAAATTTTTTTAATCATTTTACCACAAGCAAGGCAACAAAGTTACTAAGACGCAAGGGAGTTACAGAGTGTTAGAGAATACGAGGAAAAAAAACACTATTAAGGAGAGGAAACAATAAAAGAACAGGAATTCAGACAGAAGAGACGACTGTCATTGCATCTCACTTTTTTGAAGATTAAAGCTGATTGGGAAGTAAGAAACCAGAAGATAGAAGAGCGATAGATGAAACTGTTAGCATAGAACTTACGGTTATTATTTATTTGAATAAAAAAAGATGGATTTCAAAAACCTAAACAAAGTATTAAGAAACAGGTTAGAAAGAAATATTACTGAATTGCTATCTATTATTAGTTCTCTTGTATGGCAAGGAATGCTGGACAATTTCCCGATATATGAAGAGAAAAATTTTGGCTGTAGACATGAAGTTCTACAGAAGATCGCTGAGACTGCCATGGACGGAGCATGTGAACAAATAGGATGCTTTAAAGAAAATGGAAACAAAAAAGGACATTTGAAATAATTGAGGAAATAGGGCTAGGAGAATTTAACACTCATAGGACATGCTAAAAACAGGATGGAAGAAAGAAGCAACAGAGAGTAACACACCCAACACGGTTGTGTAGATGACCGAAGAAAACACTGAGTATTGATTAATTAATTTGCTTAGTTATAGCTGATCAACTTTTAGCAGGCTATTTAAAGCCAGAATATATTTGTAGACTGTAAGAATTTCTGAAAGATAATAATTTTCGGATACAAGTCCTACTAATTAACCAATTGCTAGGAAGAGAGTGGGATTCATACCTTTCCCAAGATTATTTGTTTGTGAGTAAATATAATAAAAAAAACAACCGGAATTGGAACTCGGCCCTCCTGTTTCCAATTTCGACCTGTTATCCATTACACTGCCCGCATATCTAAACTTAGAGCCACTAGTATTCCCAAATGGTCACTGATCTAGGTACTGACCAGGGTCGACGTTGCTTAACTTTTGAGATTTTACAAGAACCGCTGTTTCAAAATGATATAGCCAGAAATCAATACTGAGTAGGAAGGCTAATAAAGAAAAACCCTTGATAAGAGTTTCAAAAGATAGGAAGACATGGAGAGTCATTATATTACACTTGTCGAGGAAATACAGCACATAAAAGGGAAAATATAAATGTGGTTTCTTTATAAAACTTTATCTATTTAAAGGAATTTAACTTTTTCTGAAACAACAATAGATTTCAGATCAGTTTGAGGAGTCGGAGAGGCGAGTTCGAATTCTAGTCAAGTTCATTACATTCACGTACTTGCTAATGCCTGTTGGAAAGGTATCAATCCAACCCTATCCCAATCCACACAGACAAAGTTCCATTTATAAATAAGTTTAGATAGTAGAACATACAGGATTCTATAGCCTTGATTGGCAACCAGTCTAAAAGAAAAACTCTGAAGTCAACATTGTAGAAAGACCTGGCGAATCACATACTTTGCATGTAAGGAAAAATGAAAAATTGACTCGATGATCCCGACTACGGTCGAATCCTTTTTATGTATGTTGCCCTGGCGAAGTACATATTACGCGTCTAAGAAAAGGACCGTTCGGATTGACCCGATGGTCCCGTCTTAAGTCGAATCATTTTAGTTGTTATGTTTATTTTATATTCAGCATTTTGAAATTTTTTTTCGTATACCTTGTGTTTTCTTTATGGGAGGGGGGGACTACAATACGATTGGCTTAGATGATTTCTTCCGCCTTATACTTAGTTAAAACTTAGTTTACTTCTTTTTAAATTGGAGTAAATAGACCCTTTATCACCTGGTTCACACTCTTCCTCCTCCTTTTGGACAGGATTAGAGGCGCACGCCTTGTTTCCTGTTTAGGAAGGGGTCTCCGGTTTCTTTCCTCTCGTCCGGCTCTAGTCGTAGTGCTGTCGCAAGCTTTTTGCAATGTTTGTGGATGGTGACAACGTCTCTTCATTCTGAGGGTACCGGGTTGGCAGTTTCCTGGTTGCTGCTTCCGACTGGTAGTTAGAAGCCCGAACTCGTGCGTTGCGTCATGAGAGGCTGCTCTGGTCAACAGTTGAATAATATTGGGGTTACATATAGTGCCGTGTCACGCATGGATGGGTGTCTCTGAATGAACCTCCTGAGGCCACATTATGCTGCAGTCAGCGCCAGTTTCCCTCCCACACATGTTGCTCACAGAGACCGACTGAACTCTATTCTAGGCCTTTCTCCTAATAAAACTTTCATGGATACACACCAACATAATTGCAAATCTAAACCAGCTAACCTAAAATCGCACAAACTCTTTAACATCTCTTTTACGCATCTCTTTTACGCATCTCTTTTCTTAACATCTCTTTTACGAGGTATACGCACCAACATTGACAATGTCGAATCCTTTCTCCTGACCAACTCACCGGATACCCTGGCCCTCTACGAAACTAACCTTGATTCTTCTATCATATATTCTGAATCCTACGTCCCTGGTTACCTTCCTCTCTTCAGGAAGGACTCCAATGTCAACAGGCATGGGCTTAGTGTCTACGTCAGTGAACAACTCCTCCTAGCTAGGGGTGATCTCTTGAATCTCTTGATCATTCTTATATGTGTTTCCGTCCGTCCCTACGTAGCTCGGTTAACTAACGCTTAACTATCTGTTATGTCGCAAGAATAAATAACTCAACAACAGGAATAGGTTAATCGTTGTATTCCGTGAAAATAGTATTTACAAAGGTTATTAGTATCCAATACAAGAATAAAGGTTAATCGTCTCAACCGTCGTAAGACGTAGTATGAGCAATGGTTACTTCCGGGTCGTCACCGGAAGTCTACGACTGACTTGTCGATCGGCTGCTCGGCACACTTCCCTACGTAGATGCCACCATTACTTTACATAGTAATGGAATAGTCCATTATAGCCGAATAGGCGCGGGCGTCCCAACACTATCTCTTCTTCTACCGCTCCCTCTCAACTCCCGACTGTTTCATTCTTGACAGCATCTCTAATTGTGACACAATAACTAGGCATATATGTATTTTATTATAATAGATTAAAATAGAAAATAGATTAGAATAGAAAATAGTTTAAAAACATATTTAACAAAAGTGAAAAAGAAGAGGAAAAAATAAATAAATAAACGCTTTTTCTTTTATGAGGAAAATTGTGGAAGAGACAACGGTATCCGATTACTGTTTTAAATCCTACCACTCTTCCGGTAAATATTTGACTCAGTGATAAATTTCAGCAGGTAGGTTTTCGAGTGACCCGGTCAAAGGTTGTCCTTTACTGTATCTTGACCACACATTAAGAATTTTCCGGCGGAAGCTTTATTAAGATAACAAAAAACATAACTGAAATTTCAGACTTACAGTCGCCAATGTTTGTCACCGGTGGTCTAAAGCATTTCCGGATTTCCGGATTTTCATTTAAATAAATAGAAGTCAGTTAAGTGAGTCAGTCAGTTAAGAAAAGTTAAGTTGAGTTCGGCCGGGTGCGAGCTTGAAGGAAGAATCTCCGTTCGTCTTGTTTCGTTCAGTTTGGATTTGTTGATCTCCATTAATTAGAGTTAGAGCTGTGTGTCACATTCGCCTGCCCCAACCGAAAAGGCTAACTCTAAACGAATAAAGCATCCTTTCAACTCATCCAAGTTGTGGAAGTTCGTTCCTTATAGTTCAATCTTGTACCCCCAGCTGTTCGGCCGACATTTTCAACAAGCTCCCGGCAAAATCACAGCGTGAAGAACGGCCGCCGGAGGAAATTGTTCGGACGGACAGTTGGGGTGTTACATAATAATATTGACAAGGCCATTTCCTCTCATCCATCTTCCCATATATTTATGTTTGAAGACTTCAATGCACACCACGCCAAGTGACTGGAAATCTCTGCCACTGATCTTGCTGATATCACACCATGAATTTCTCAATCACTCAGTCTCTTACGCAAGTGGTAGAGTTCCCCACGCGTTTCTCTAATAACCCTAACAGACCTGATTCACTGCTAGATCTCTGTTTTACCTGCATCCCTGACTTGTGCAATGCCAAGAAACTCTGCCCCCTCGGAAACTCTGACCATGCGGTGGTTTCCGTTAACATCTCCTTCCACTCCCACTCCACCCAAGAACTAGCAGAGTATGCTCCTGCTACCAAAGAGCCTATTGGGACTCATTCCCTGATTTCTTCTACGACGTCTCTTGGAACAATGTCTTTCGTCTCCCCGTTGAGGACTTCTTGGGTTAAGGCCGGCATCGATGCTTTCATCCAGCCAGGAAGTTGAGACTTAAACCACAATCGTCCCTGTGATTCTCCCTGCTTGCTCGGCCGCCATCACACATCGAAATCACTTCTTCCGGCTTTATCAGAGTCACCCGTCGGACCATATCAGGCGCCTCTTTGCCACTACTCGCAAAGAGTGCAAGAGGATAGCCAAGTTGCTGTTTGCAGCCAGAATGATGCAGTACATAGCATTCCGTAAGTTCGGTTCCAAAGACTACTGGAGGCTCTGCAAAAGCGTACTAAACAATAGTAAACTCTTAATCCCCCCTCTAATGAAGGAATTTGAGGTCCTCACCTTTTACCAGACAAGGATGAGTGCTTCGTTCGCAGATTCTCCACCAACTCGACACTGGACTGATTTGGAGGTCCCGTACTCGACTTCCCACTCCGAACCGAAGCCTAACTGACTGACATACACATCACCCTCTCGGTGGTCTTTAAACTAATTTCAAAGCTTGACCCTCGTAAAGGGAGCGTCGACGACGGAATCTAAATCATTGTCCTGAAGAGATGCTCCCCCGAACTCTCCTATGTTCTCTCCAAACTCTATAACTACTGCCTCTCAGCTTCTTGCTTTCCTGGATGCTGGAAGTCCTTTTCCGTAGTTCCAATATATAAAAATACTGGTGAACCCTCTGCCCCCTCGAATTATCACCCTATCAGCCTCCTACCGATCTTTGACAAAGTGTTCGAAGCCATCGTCAACGCCGAGGTAGTACGACACCTCAAAGCCCACAGACTCTTCTCTGACAAACAAAATGGTTTCCGCTTCACCAGGTTTACTGATGACATGCTCGCGAACATCACTGAGTATATACACCAGGCTCTCGACAAGAACGGCAAAGCCCCGACTGTTGCTCTAGACATCTCCAAAGCGTTCGACAGAGTCTGGCATGCTGGCCTTCTATGCCAGCTGCGAGGCTATGGTATAACTGGAAAATTGCTCGACCTAATCCTGTCATTTCTTTCAAATCGCACAATTAAGGTAGTATTGAACGGACATGTCTCTCAGTACTATCACACGAATGCGAGTGTCCCTCATGGCTCTATTCTAGGTCTTACACCTTTATTTATCTACATTAACGACTTCTCCAATGTAATAAGATCCCAAGTAGGCATATACGCTAACGACACTAGGGTTTACTCTCGCCTCGATCAAAAATTCGCCGAGGCCGACAAAGCAAACCTCACCGCCGAACATGAAAAGGACCTCCAATCCGTTGTGGAATGGAGTAAGAAATGGCTCGTGAATTTTAATGCTTCTAAAACGAAGCTGCTATCTATTAACCATCACAGACAATCGCTCCTACCCACCCCGCATTAGCATGGATCAGGCTAGTCTCCCTGAAGGTAAAACACTGCGCCTCCTCGAGTTACTTCTCAGAACAGACCTCAAGTGGAATATCTATATAAAATCCATAGCTAAATCGAGGTCAGGAAGTTTTTCCCGGCTGAAACAATCCTGCAAATATACAAATCTACCATCCGCTCGTGCATTGAATATTGCTGCCATATCTGGTCGGGTGCTCCTGTTATGCACATAGGGGTCTTTGACAAAATTCAACGGAAAATCTGCAATGTGATCGATCCCGACTTGGTAGCTCGGATACAGTCACTTTCTCACCAGCGCAGTGTGGCTTCCCAATGTCTTTTCTACAAATACTTTCACAGATTCTGCTCTGATGAACTTAGCTCACTGGTGTCCCCTATATACGAATTTACTCGATTTACAACATTAGCAACTAGGTCCCACCCTTTTATTGTGAAGCCAATAAGATGTAAATGCAAATTCTACTCCAGCAGATTCTTTTGTCACACTTTTCACCTGTGGAATTCCCTTCCATTTACTTGCTTCCTCGACAGCTACAAGTCCCAAGAATTTAAATGTAAAGTCAATAGTCATATCCTATCTCACTAACTTGCATCCCCTCTCTCATGATCTCATCTCATTTTTGTCGTATTCTTATCTCTCTCTCTTACCCGCTTCCTGACACCCACTGTATTCTGTCACTCCTTCTCATAACTTTCCTCTTATGTAACCCCCTGCACAACAGTGGCAGTATAATGCCTTGCTTGGGCGATACGATTAGGAAAAAAGAAATGTATTTAGCCCTGGCGAAGTACATACTATGCGTCTAAGGAAAGAATCGTTCTTATTGACCTGATGATCCCGACTTAAGTCAAGTTTTCTCAGAAGAAAAAATCATCAATTGAATTTGTTCATTTTTGCCTCACTGAACGATGATACATATATATGCCTTCATTATCAGCATGGCCGTATCTGACTACAGGGCACACCGGGCACGGGTCGGGGACGATCCGGGCAAGAAAAAATGTCTTCGTCAGAAATCAAACTCAACAACCGAATGAAGACAGTAAAAATCTGTTTGTTTATTTATTAATTTTGGGAGAAAAACTGGTTATACTCAGAAAGTCCGAACCCAATTTTCTGCTTCCGTTCACGTTCTGTGCCTAATTTCCATTGGAATAGCCAAAAAAATCCGCAAAAATCATAGTTTCTGGAAACCGATAATACTGATGACGTCATCACATTGTCAACTAATAAATCCGGGCAATTTTCTCTGTGCCCGGTGTTTTTTTAGCATCAGCTACGGACCTGATTATCAGTAGCCATTTTCATTCATTTTATTTGTTTTTCGTCGTGAATAGGGGTGACAATGGGGTTAATTGATATGTTGAAAGTACAATAGGCGTTGCGTTGAGTTGGAAGACTTATGAATGATGTAAAAAAATGTTTGAATAGATCTCGTTTACGTTTCTCAAACGGAAACACCAACAAATTATTTAGCAACCTGCCACTCAGCATCAATCTTTTATAAATTATAAAACTACTATTCTTCTAACGGATATATATTTTAGAGAGAGAGACAGACAAGGAGAGAAACGTAAAAGATATTAAAAATATACTATTTAAACTAAGTTGAAACTTAAGATATCTCTAACACATATTGATGACTCGTATAAAACTCCTTTCTGCAAGTACATATCTATTTACGTACAGATTACGTCTAAAACATCCTTTGCATAAATATTGCTAAAACTTGTGGATTTCAGCTAAATTGAAGCATTTCTACATCAGACCGAACACGAGATCGTCAAATATGCAATTCATTCACAGAATAAGTGCCGGTGACCTAACAATGTATCTTGCACGTGATATACAAATTCCACTTATTTCAACCCCGACATATCTGAGTACACTCATGTCCTATTTAATCAAGATGAGATTCTATACGTACAAGAGACCAATGTATGACTGACGCTGCTAAAATTGCAAACACATGGACGGTACAAAGCATATAACCAAAAAACACAATTCACACATTTAATATGTCCATCATGACCGACAGGTGTTCTTTGATGACCTTCAAGAGATAGCCAGTCGTCCTCTTGCGACTGTTGGCTGTGCTTAGAGCTTGTGCTTTCCTGATAGTCTACAGAAGAGATAGTCGTTACCACGTGAATTTTGGGAAGCAAAAATGAAAACGGAATAAAAAATATAATAATTTTCTAATCGCAATTTGTCGCTGTGGAAATTGATATCGGCGAGCCGAGATGAAAATCTGTCTTAGTCAGTTGCGATACCATTCCCCCTTAATACCGTTGAAAAGAACACAGTCATCTCTTCTCTACCCAGATATGGATTAAATAGCAATTAAAGTGAACTCTCTAGTCTTGAAGGCAACAGGAAATCCGTACATTACATTTTCTAAAAAGTCACGGCAATTCGTAAATAATAAAGAAAAGAACTTGTGCAGCGTTCAGGTCGCCTAACTTATGAATGTCAGTCAGTCAGTTAAGTGCCATACGTGAAACACGCTTGGGTGATCATGTCCAGAAAGAGACATGACTGACTGGGCAGAAGATCATCCCGCAATAGGTTGCCATTGCATTCTGCGGTAGACTGGTTGCCAGCCAAGGCTATAGAACCCAATCTCTCCTGTTATTTAACCCATAACTGAAAGGAAGAGACGGATTAATAGTAATACCTTTCCCAAGGGTATTTGCGCGTAAGTGAATACAATGAATTCAACTGGAATTCGAACTCGGCTCCCCGATTTCTCGTTCCGAGCCGATATCCACTGCACAACAACGCACATCATTATGAATGTACCTGGCATTAAAAATACTCATCATCATCATCATCATCATCATTTATCAATCACACCCAGATGGTGCAATGGTGCATAGGGTAGCAACTTTTTGTTGCTGTTTCTGTAACAAACTGTTTTTTACGGGGCAGGGTTGTTAGCCCTGCACCCAACCCCCAAACCTGGAGGACCGGTGGACCATTACTTGGTCCTTACGTTTACAGCACCTGGAATTCCAAATGGTCAACCATTTAAGTACTAACCAGGCTTGATGTTGCTTAACTTCGGTGATCGGACGGGAACCGGTGTATTCAACATGATATAGCCGTAGACATTAAAAATACTGCTAACTTAAAAATAAAGCATCGGCTCTAGACTACAGAAACTGATTACTCACAAGATAAATAAGACTTTAGTTGAAGCTTCGAGCCAACGTTTCGCTAACAAAACAAGACCAATTTTTCAAATGAACTAGTTGTTAGAACTCGGACCACAGGAAACGTGACCTACCTATAAAGGAATATAATAAAACAACGAAGCAGGTATAGAATGAAATAATATGAGCAAAACCAGGGCCAGTGTAAGGGTCTCGTGGGCCTCATCAGAATCTCTATTAGACCTCAATTTTCATAAAGTAGTATTCATAGAAAGTACCCTTTTTATTGTGACCTAATTATGTGACCTAATTATGTGACCTAATTATGTGACCTAATTATGTGACCTAATTATTGTGACCTAATTATGCACAATAATGGATCATATGCAACAGAGGTGAACAATTCAACTAGAAAAATTCAAAATGAATATGTTTATTTACAAATTATAGACATGTCATTTTTACATTTTTCTTCTTAGAATGTTGAATAATTTTAACATGTAAAAGTAGGGAGATGGCTAATGTTTATTTAATTCGGCCTTGTATCATTCATAACCGAACTCCTTACAGCTTACAATCCAGAATTCTCATCGGAATTATCAGAAGGTTTTCATCAGCAGGTTGAAGCTGGTTGGTTGGAGATTGTGGAATAATAAAAATATACAATTTTCATGTTAAAATAGAAATTTATTAAAACGAAAGAAAACATGAATTGTAGCAATTAATGTTCAATGAGAAACAAGTAATGAGTTAAGGGTATCAAGAGTTGTAGAAATGTTTGTAGTAGTAATTGGCTGGTAGGAGTTTATACGTACGTATGTATGTGTAATCATAGGAATGTCTCTGGATGGAGAAGAAGTAAAAGAAATCAGCACAGGAGAAGGAAAGAAAAAGAGAACATGGTGCAACGATGGTCGATTTGAAGTAGAAATTATATTTTAGTTTTGTTTGTCTCGATGCTCCCACCTGACTGTCTAACTGACGCTGATCGGAGCCTTTTATAGTAATTTTAGTTTTTCGCACTGGATCACGAAGTCCGTTTTGGTCTTTCAAGTCGCTTCCATTGGTCAGCAAATCCATTTAACATCTATTTGCGAAATCCGGTTTCGACTTTTTCTTTAAGCACATGGTAAAATGCTTTTTCCATTTGGGATAAACCAGGATTTCACACCCCATTGTGAATTTTTGTAAAAGTGAAGAAGAAGGGTGTTGATTTTAATTCTTAATTTCCTATCCGTCACAAACACATCCAATATTATAGATAAAAAAAATAATAAATTTTATATAGTGTTTTATCGAGACTTCACATAAGCAAAATAAAATTCACAGATTTGGATCAAAACAAAGAAAGAAAACATCAAAATCCGCAAAAAATTTTCATCCTTTAACAGTTTCATTTGTAACGTATATAAATGTAGGTAGAAAAATGCAAATGTTGATAAGATGACGAAGGTCACAAAGTCGGGAGGTTGGGAGGTAGTAGGCACAGGTCCTGAACAATAACTTACATTAGGAAACAGAAAACAAATCGCTCACAGACAAGATTAAGAAACAGCAACCCTAACACACAGGAAAAAATACTTAGTAGAAATTCGTAAGAAATTGACGAAAATAAGAATAAAAAATATTCCATATCTAAACTTATTTATAAATGGAACTTTGTGTGTGTGTATGTGAGTGTGTGCCTGTGTGTGTCTGTGTGTGTGTGTCAGTTACCTATAGACTCCGAAACGGCTGAACCGATTTTCTTGAAAATTTACACAGTTGTACTATAAGCGTATGTGAGTGTTCTTAGCTAGGTTTTGTGTCGAGGCACCTCCGATAAATATTGAAAATCGATAATCGGAAAAATCGGGTTATAGAAGGAGTGGTCCGATTTTAATCAAATTTGATACACTCACGGACAAAGACATAAGAAACGATACTCAGAAGCTTCAAGGTTGCAGTTCTTACAATAATACAGAAAATCGATAATATATATATATATATATATATATATATATATATATATATATAAAAGGCAAGATGTTTGTGTGTGTGTCAGTTTATCTGCCTGTATGTCTGTATTTTTTTTTCAGCCCTTTCTTTTTAGTTTTTGCTTCGGGTTTGGCTCTAAGTAGGTATAATTGTAGTTCTTAGTCTCAGCCATGATACCATTTACTCAGAGGACTTATTTTGCCTTCAAAATTCTGTTTACGAAGAAAAAAACTTATTTGATATCGATACCAGGAAATCAAAATTTCACTTACATCCATTCTTCATTTTTCTTTCAGTCTACGGTTTCGCTTTAAAGCTTTCATTATACCTGAGCAACGACGGTCTATACTGCTAGTATATATATATATATACTTCCTAGGTGTGACTAGTAAATTGTCGCAATTATTTTATTATTTAAAATATTCTTTAGGCTGAGTCTGAGCTCCAGGACCATGGATTAGTTTTAAAGCTTTCATTACACCCGAGAAACGCCGGGCTATACTGCTAGTAAACTCAAATAAACAAGGATTAGTAGAACGCAAAAGCCTAAACTGAAGATGTCAGTAGATTAGTGCATTGCATTGACACGAAAAATATAATGAAGCCCAACGACTTGGCCGGTGAAGAAAAGTGACCAAAATGATTATAACAGCAAAAGTTTAGCTAGCAAAAACAAACCAGCCTGGGAAATAAGACAGATCTCCAAATTACAAAGAAATTTAAGATTACTGAGGGATGCGTCATGCAATTTACGAACGACGAGACGAAACAGACTATACTATGCATATAATGTGAGACAAAAGGAAATATCAGCAGCAGTTTTTAAAAAAATATACGAAAAGAGACTCGTGAATAAAACAAATGGTACAGTACACGTTTTATAGACGCCAAAAAGTACTTTAAAAAATGCAAGTAAATTTTACCTAGAAATATGGGCATGCCAAATAAAGTACCAAGATGGTTTTAGAAAAGGAAGAACGACCTTCAGAAAATAACAGTAAAAAAGCATTAATATAAATACAGTCAGTCAGTTAAGTGCCATACGTGATACTCGCTTAGGTAATCATGTCTCGAAAGGGACATGACTAACTGGACAGAATATTATCCAGCAGTAGGTTGCCATTACTTTCTGCGGTAGACTAGTTGCCAGCCAAGGATATAAAGCCCAATCTGTCCTGTTATTTAACCCATAACTAGAGGGAAAAGACGGATTAATATCCTTCCCAATGGTATTTGTGCGTAAGTTAATGCAAGAATTTCAACTGAAATTCGAACTCGGTTCCCCGATTTCTCGTTCCAAGCCGATATCCACTGCACCACAACGCACATTCTATAACTACACACACTTTAAAAACCACGATCCGGCAAATAGCCAACTAGAAAGTACCATGACATGTGTTGCGGAGTTTGGTGTATTTTGTTGAGTTAAAATTTTATCAGAAGGTTTTTTTAGGGTCTGTGTGAAAATCTCCAACAACATTTAAAAATGCATGTATGGCACATGAACAAAAGCAACAAGCAAAAATGTTATATTAAGCTAGTTTATAGCTTTTTATTTAAGGGGTAGTGAGATCGTCAATTTGTTGTGTGCGTTGGAAATAGATTGAAGTTATTTTGTTTTTTAATCGTGGCAACTCAAGCAAGGCATTCCACTGCCACTATAGCGCAGGGGGTTACATAGAGGGATTGGGTATAGGAAATGTCAGAAGTGGGGTGATAGACGACTTAGGATGTACATAGGGAGAGAGTTGGAGAGAGTGGGTGTGAGTTAGTGTGTTGGGAGGTGTCTATTGACCTTACATTTAAACTCCTGGAGGTTGTAGCCGTCGGGGAAGCAAGCATGCGGTAGGGAATTCCACAGGCGGGAAGTGCAAGGAAAGAAGCTGTTGGAGTAGAAATTGCGGTTACATTTCATCGGTTTCACTGTAAAGGGTGGGGGCCTAGTTGCCAATCTAGTATCTCGTGCAAATTCACATCTAGGGGGCACCAGTAATTTAAGTTCATCAGAGCAGAAGCCATGAAAGTATTTATAGAAGAGGCACAGGGAAGCCACGTCACGCCGGTGAGAGAGTGACTGCAGGCGGTCAGCCAAGTCGGTATCAATCACATTACAGATTCTTCGCTGTATTTTGTCAAGAACCCCGAGGAGAATAGAAGGGGCACCCGACCAGATGTAGCAGCAGTACTCAATACACGGACGGATGGTGGATTTATATAATTGCAGAATAGATTCAGGCAGAAAGAATTTCCGGGCCCTGCACAGAGAGCTGACTTTCATAGCTGCTTATTTAGCAATGGATTCGACGTAGTCATTCCACTTGAGGTCCGCTGAGAGTGTCAGGCCAAGCAGGCGTAGTGATTTACTCTCTGGGAGGCAAGCCTGTTCCGTGCTAATGGGAGGGAGGTGCGGTTGTCTGTGGTGGTTAATTGACAGCATCTTCGTTTTGGAAGAATTGAATTTTACGAGCTATTTCTTACCCCAATCCACCTCGGATTGGAGGTACTTCTCAAGCTCGGCAGCGAAGTTCGCCTTGTCACCTACACCAGATTTTTGATCGAGGCGAGAGTAAACTGTGGTATCATCGGCGTGCATGCCTACTTGTGATCATTTATATAGATTAGAAAGAGCATAGGACCTAAGATAGAGCCTTGGGGTACACCCGCGTTTGTAGGGTAGTTCCGGGAGGCATGTCCCTTTAATACCACCTTCAGTGTGCGGTTAGAGAGGAATGACCGGATTAAGTCCAACAAAAGTTCAGTTATGTCATAGCTTCGCAGTTTCCGTAGAAGGCCGGCAGCCATACTCTGTCGAATGCTTTAGAGATAAAATGTTATGTTAATATACAGAACAGGACTTTAAGTTTGTATTTATGAGTCAAATTGAAAATGTATGTGGATGTTCGTAAGGAAAATCAACAGCGTGTGGTGTTGCGAAAAGTTTGTTAAACTTAAAGTTTCTTGATTGTTATAAAATGGAACATTCTTCTGATGCAGGTCTTTCCAGTAGAATTTGCTTGCAGAGAGAAGTTTGTTTATATGATAACGGTTCCTTAACCTTTAAACTTTCTCGTCAAGGCTCGTTGAGCGAGAAATAAGTCGTACGGTGAGCGGTACTTCTCAGTTAGAAAAAGTTCGACGTGTCTGCTTCTTCCAGTTTGCAGTTCTCACTAAGGATTCTGTTTCGCTCTTGTTTCTGTCTTCCACTCGTCTTCTCTGAAGATTCGCTTCACGTTACATATGACGTGGACGGTTCTGTTACCATCCGGCTAACTGTCGATTAGCTTCGCCTTACATGATGAATGGCGTGAACAGGCTTCGCTTCTGGGACTCACTGTCTGTCTAGCACCACAGAATTTATACTGGTCTTGGTCATGTAACCAGCTCAAATCAAGCATTCCAATTTAGGTGCAATTTTTAATCTAAAATATTTGCGCAAGCGTATAAAATATTAAAGAAATTTAACCACTCAACGGTGATTATCTCACATTCGAATTTGGATTCACTTAAAAATTTAATTTGTTACATTTCTTTACAATTATTAACCGCGATGGATAAATTGTCGCTCCAACTGCGATGTAAAAATTGTCGTTTATTATTATTATCTTATCTATAAATTATGGTATCCATGGATAGTGGTTTAAGAAACTCATCCTGAGTGAATCGCTCAACAGCTTCAAAATTATGGATTAGATCTTATAGATCAGAGATATAAACAACTCACAAAGAAAAAAAGATCGATAAAGGAATACAGCGCAACAACTACAGACCAATCACCTGCCTAATGTTGATAAGAGCAATCTTAAATGGACAAATAGAAAAATATGTGAGAATATAAAAGAACTATTAACAGAAGAAATAATGTAGAAAAAGAACCAAAATAATATTTTCCAGAATATAACGAATCAATAACAGAATCCATACCTAAATCTATGAGAAAAATAGCAAGTGAACCTAATCCTTAGCAGAGATAGATATCCAAAGAAGAATTCTTTTTACAAGAAGATTGAATTTTTCCATAGCTATGATATTATTAAACCTAATATTAAAAGACAACAAAATATATTAATTCTTCAACTTGAAGGAAGCAGTCGACCTCCCTCATGTATATGGATGTCGTAAAAATATTTGCTAGGAATAAGAACTTGAAATCAACAAGGCTCAAATATTCAACAACGACAGAATCTAGGTTTAATTTCTTGCATTCACTTACGCACAAATACCCTTGGAAAAGGTATTAATCCGTCTCTTCCCTCTATTTATGGGTTAAATAAAAGGAGAGATTCGGTTCTATAGCCGTGTTTGGCAACCAGTCCACCGCAAAAAGCAATGACAACCTACTGCGGGATAATCTTCTGCCCAGTCAGTCATGTCTCTTTCAAGACATGATCACCCAAAGCGTGTATCACGTATGGCATTTAACTGACTGAGTAATGTATATTGTCTCATCAGCGAGCTATCAGCTGACTCTCAAGTGCCCCATTAACTTTTTTTGTTAAAAGGAACATATTATTTACGTTATTTACATGTGAACTATTTCCACATCTTTGTTGATATTATTTTTTTTTTAATCATATCACCTCGAGCAAAGCGGTAACGCCACTGATGTGCAGGGGGCTACATAGGAGTGAAAAGATTGGAAAAGAGAAAACCGGAAACCGCATCCTAAACAGGAAACAAAGGATGAGCCTCTTCACCTGTTCAATAGACGTGGGTGGAGTGTGAACCGGGCGATAGTTCAGTCTATCTACTCCAATTGAAAAAAAAAGAGTGAGAAGATTGGAAAAGAGAAAACCAGAAACCGCATCCTAAACAGGAAACAAGGGATGAGCCTCTTCACCTTTTCAATAGACGTGGGTGGAGTGTGAACCTGGCGAAAGTTTAGTCTATCTACTCCAATTGAAAAAAAAAGTGTGAAGATTGGAAAAGAGAAAACTGGAAACCGCATTCTAAACAGGGAACAAGGGATGAGCCTCTTAACCTATTCAATAGACGTGGGTGGAGTGTGAACCGGGTGATTATCACGGACGTTTCAGCTGTTGTGTTCTTCGATCTTCATCAGGTGCTTGCCAATTCGGATTATCTACTAGGAATTTTGAACTGAACCCTTCATTTAATCTACAGGCCGGTTAGTGCGTACATGAACTCACTGTTTCCAGTGAGTTCAAATACACACTGCTCGGCTAAGCAATACTACAATAAATTGACTAAGCAATACTACAATAAAACGAGACTGGATATCACTAATATAGACATGTAGATTAAATAAAGTGTTAAGTTCGAAACTAAATCGACAACTACCTGATGTAGTTTGGAGAGCACAACGATAGAATCGTTGCGACTGTAACAACGAAGATAGAGACAATAGTCTGCAACGGAAAGGAAACTAAAAGACCTCCTACAGAAGGTAGCTGAAGAGAATGACAAAAATGGACTACAAATAAACTGCAAGAAAACCGAATGTATGGTCATCAGCAAAACAAGCAACCCAAAATGCCAAATACAGGTGGGGGATACTAAAATCAAACAGGTACAAAAATTTAAATACCTGGGAAGTGTTCTAACAGAAGATGGAAAGTGCGACACAGAGAACCGAAGGCGAATCGGCATGGCGAAGGACATGTTCCAGAAGCTGGGTAAAGTATTAAAACACAGTAAACTTTCACTAGAAACAAAGAGGGTACTAGATTGCTATGTGATGTCAGTTCTTCAATATGGCAGTGAATATTGGACAATATCATCGAAGATGATGAAAAAACTTGAAGCAGCTGAAATGTGATTCTACAGAAGGATGCTGTGGATATCATACACCGAGCATGTAAGCAAGGATGAGGTGGTGGAAAGAATGAAAACGAAAAGTAAATTAATATTGAGTATCAGGAAGAGATAACTAATGTTCCTTGAACATACAATATGGAAAGGTGGCTTGGAGAACCTGATACTAACAGGCCAGATAGAGGGAAAAAGAGACATAGGAAAGCAGTGGATAACATATTTGAAGGGCCTGGGTAGGTGGATGACAGAACGGGGGTTGCGAGATGTTACAGGTAAAAGCGAGATGTTACAGGTAAAAGCGTGCTAAGAGCCACCAGGGATAGGGAGACGTGGGAGGCCATGATTGCCTACTTCTTGAACGGACAAGGCACAAAGAAGAAGAAGAAGAAGAAGAAGAAGAAAAGAAGAAGAAAAGAAGAAGGAAAAGAAGAAGAAGAAGGAAAAGGAAAAGAGGAAGAAAAGAAGAAGAAGATGGAAAAGAAGAAGAAGAAGAAGAAGAAGAAGAAGAAGAAGAAGTGTTCTCCTCTCGGAAATTCAGACGAAGAAGGAAGATAATCGTCTCTCTGCCTAACGATAAATTACAAACATCAGTTGCTTAATAGAAAAATTACCTCAAAAGGTCATAATGATCATCCATTACATTTTCTTTAATCAAATTGAAGGAAGGCATTGAATGGAGAGAGGACAGGGTGACCCTGTAAGAAGTCAAGCAAAATATTCACTGGATGTTAAGAATTGTAACACACGAATCGTAAATTCATTGAAGGCTAAACTCGGTCAATAAACCCAAATGGATAAAAAAAAAAAAAAAAGGCTTAAATAAATTCCGCGTAGGGAATACAGATAAATAAAACCAGAGTAAAACAAATAATACACACGTTCTGAAACCGTTAAGCGAAAAAGGAAGAAAAGAAAATTCATATGAAATAAAAGAGAAAAAAACGAGTAACCGGCTTGAAGCCGAATACAGCCGGAAAATGCCGAACGTGACTGAAATGCCTTGATACCATTTGTCTTTTTAAATGTTATAGTATCTTTAACAGAAATTGTACAAAACCCAGTTTTTGTTGTTTGTTTTTTTTCTGTTTATTTTTCTCTACACTCACATTTCCGTTTTTCCTTCTTAAACATTTAGTTCATTTTTATTTATTTACGCATTTTATACTCAGCATTCTGTCAGCAGTAGTGACGCCGTATTTGTTTATTTTGTTGGCCCGATTCTTTTATTGAATAAAAACGCAGGCGACCATATTGTCAGTAATGTCGGCTGCGAGAGACCCGCGTCTTTTTGTGTGATCATAGCCGTATGAGCTTAAGTGCTATTTTATTGTTTATGTCCTGTTTTGACTTACATCCGGCTTTTTGTGTCGATGAAATTGCCGATCATGTTGGCAAGTGCATGAAACAATCAATCTGTACTTCACATTACCTTTAATGAAATAAATGAAAAACAGAAAATATGGAAGCATGCAACAGACAAATATTGACACAGGTGAATTTAACGTATTGTGAGAAAATACTTATTTGTAAATGTATGCATTTGTTTACAAATAGCCATGTGAGAAAAACCGTTTATATTTTTTAAAATATTTGCCAAGGTTACTATGGTACAATTCAAATGAAATTAAATAAAAAAATATCTTCACATCAATCCTCCAAAGGGGAAAGACTGCCAACTTTGAGAGTCGTTAATCTGAATCCTGACCTTTTTTATGTTGGCTCGGACCCGACATTCTGATTCTGGTAAAAAAATGTTTAAATATCTTGGCGACGAAACAATTTGAGGCTTTAATTAATTTATTATTATGTCATTTTTCATCATATTTAGATTTCTGCATTGGTCTCACTACCAACCAAGTCTGCGGGGAGACCTAAGGCAGGTAGTGGCGTGTTGTTATGACTCCATTTCATGTTTTTCTATCCTCCCTATCATCCCCAGCATTACATAGATAACGTTTTCCTTAGTGTGTGGGCTGTACTTAATAATACAATTTTTTGTATATCTCTTAAGCTGGGGTTTCCAGGGATTCTTTCAATGTGTTGTTTTGTTCCATTTTTTATCATTCCAAGTGCACCTACTATCACTGGCACAACTCTTGTTTTCAATTTCCACATTTTTTCTATTTCAATTTCCAGGTCTTTATATTTTGACAGTTTTTCAAATTCCTTGATTGCTATGTTACAATCCGCTGGACAAGCCATATCAATTAATAGACAAGTTTTCTCCTTCTGGTTTTTAACAATAATGTCTGGCCTGTTTGCTTCAATTTTTCTGTCTGTGTAGATGGTGTAATCCCATAGAATGGTTACATCTTCTATTTCTGTAACCGGTGCTGGATGATGTTCATACCAGTGTTTGTTTACAGCTTTTCCATAATGTTTGCACATTGCCCAATGTAAATATTGCCCAACTCTATCGTGGCGATTTTTATATTCGTTTGGGGCAAGCACAGAACAGCCTGAGATTAGGTGGTCTATTGTTTCTTGGTGTTTATCACAAAACCTGCATTTTGGATCCATATTATTATGCATAATATTTGCCTGAAAGTTTCTCGTGAAAAGACTTTGGTCTTGTGCTGCAAGTATAAATCCTTCAGTTTCAGACTTTAATCCAGATGCACGTAACCATCGATGAGTATTAACTTTGTCAACATTGGATTTATTGGCACGTACTGGATATTGGCCATGCAGAGGTTTGTCTTGCCAGCGCTGTTTCATCTTTTCAAGAGCTTTATCTTTGGCTTTCATTTTCATATTTTTTGCCGCAATAGTTGGTTCTTGACTACTGTTTTGCTTTTCTACAGAATCTACTAACTGTAATTCTTGTTTGTATTTACTGCCTTCTTTTATTATTGAATATTTTTTCTTTCTTTCTTCATGTTGCCTTACTAATTGTATCATCCAATCCTTTGTTGTTTCTATGTATGTTAGTAAGCCAATAGTTGTTGTCTTGTATGACAATTCCAGCTGAATAAGACCCCTTCCACCTTCTTTACGGGGTATGTATAGACGGTCTACATCAGCCTTTGGGTGATGCATCCTATGCTTAGAAAGAAGCTTTCTTGTTTTAGCATCCATTCGCCTGATGTCGTTTAGAGTCCAGTTTAAGATGTTGAAGCTATATTGGACAACTGGGATTGCAAGGCTATTAATGGCCATAACTCTATTCTGTGAATTTAATTCAGTTTTTAATATCATTCGTAGCCTTCTATAGTACTCTTTACGCAGTATTTCTTTCATTTTTTTATGGTGAATGTTTACGCTCTCATTTACACCTAGGTATTTATAAGCTTCTTCTGGTTTCAATTCTTTTATTGTTACAGCAGGGTTTAGGCTAATTGAGGATGTTTCTTGTATTGATCCACGTAAAACTGTAGCTTTAGCACATTTATTCAAATTAAATTTCATTCCAATGTCTTCGCTGAAGCATTTTACAGTTTGCAGAAGACCTTCCAGCTCATTATCATTCTTAGCATATAACTTTAAGTCATCCATGTAAAATAGATGGCTTATTTTCTTTTGGCCTATTTTATAACCACATTCTGTCTTATTAAGTTGACTGGTTAGTGCTATTAATGATATGCAGAATAGTAAGGGAGATAAAGAATCACCTTGAAATATACCTCTTTTGATGTTTATTTCATCAGACTTATCGGTTCCATTTATATGATTGAGGTAAAGGGTTGTTTTCCATATAGACATGCACTGTTTGATGAAATTGATGATGACGGGCGATATCTTGTATATATTTAAAGTCTTTAAAATCCATTCATGTGGCACACTATCGAATGCCTTTCGGTAGTCTATCCAGGCAGTACTAAGATTTTTCTTTGTCTTGTAGCAGTTTTCCAGGATCATTTTGTTAATTAGCAATTGGTCTTTACAGCCATAACAGCCACGTTTGCACCCTTTTTGTTCAAGCGGTATCATGTCATTTCTTTCTAAGAATAAATATGTTTGTTTTGTTAAAATAGATGTTAGTAGTTTATATGTTGTCGGAAGACATGTAATTGGTCTGTAGTTTTTCGGGTTGTTTGTGTCACCATTCTTGGGTAGAAGAAATGTAATTCCTTTTGTCATCCATGCAGGAATTTTAGTTGGATCGTCAACCATTTCTTGGAGTTCTTTGGCTAATTTTTTATGTGCTGCATTTAAATAATATAGCCAAAAGTTAGGAATTTTATCTATACCTGGAGTTTTCCAATTGTGTGCTTTTTTTAGTGCAAATTTAATATCATCTTCTGTAATTCCAGACCATGTCTGTTCGGGTTTATTCTTCATTCGTTCTATCTCCTGCGTAATCCAATGTACTTCCTTGCTAGGTTCTTTAGGGCAAGCCCATATCTTTTCCCAGAACTGTGTGACTTCTTCCATTCTGGGGGGTACTGTCACTTCAATTCTTTTTTTACCTATTTCCCTGTAAAATCTCTTTGTATCAGTCTGAAAGATCTTGTTTTGTCTGTAAAATTTTGCTCTTTTTTCATAGCGTCTTATTCTTTGAGCCTTCAGTTGGATTTTTTGCTTTATTTTTTCTTTATTTGATAAGACGTCATTTTCATTCCTGATGTTATATTTTTTTTCGGCTCTTCTTCTTTTCCTAGTTCTTACATTTATTCCTCTACTCAGTTCATCCAGTACTGACAGTTCACTTCTTAGTTGTTCGATTTCTTTTTCGATTTTTCTTTTCCAGGGTGGATCTTCACGTCTGCGTGACTGCCTTGTTTTTATTTTGATGTTTAATTTTTTTGTTGCTGCTGTTGCTGATGCATATATTACTTCGTTAAGATGTCATTTTCATTATAGTTTTATTTCTGCTATGGTCACACTACCTACAAAGTCTGCAGAAAGACCTAAGGCAGGTTTGTTGTGTGTTGTTATGGCTACATGTCATGTTTTTCTATCTTATAACATCCCTAGCGTTCTCCTTAGTGTGTGGGCTGTACTTAACAAGACATTTTTTCTGTATATCACTTAAGCTTAGGTTTCCAGGGATTCTTTCAATGTATTGTTTTGTTTCATTTTTTTTTTAATCATTCCAAGTGCACCTACTATTACTGACACTATTCTTGTTTTCAATTTCCACATTTTTTCTATTTCAATTTTCAGGTCATTATATTTTGATTGGCAAGTGTTTTCTTTTTGGTTTTTGACAATAATGTCCGGCCTATTTGCTTCAATTTTCTTGTCTGTGTTGATGGTGTAATCCCATAGAATGGTGACATCTACTTGTGTAACCGGTTCTGGATGATGTTCATACCTGTGTTTGTTTACAGATTTTCCAAAGTGTTTGCACATTGTCCAGTGTAAATATTGCCCCACTCTATCCTGACGATTTTTATATTCATTTGGAGCAAGTACAGAACATCCTGAGATTAGATGGTCTATTGTATCTTGGTATTTATCACATAACCTGCATTTTAGATCCACATTATAATGTATGATATTTGCCTGAAAGTTCTTAATGAAAACAATCTGGTCTTGTGCTCAAGAATAAAGCCTTCAGTTTCAGATTTTAATCCAGATGCTCCTAACCATCGATGAGAATTAACTTTATCAGCATTGGGTTTATTAGCATATTCTGAATATTAGCCATGCAGAGGTTTGTCTTGCCAGCGTTCTTTCATTTGTTCAAGAGCTTTATCCTTGGTTTTCTTTAACATGTTTTCGCTGCAATATTTGGTTCTTGGCTTCTGTTATGATTTTCTACAAAATCTACTAAATGTAAATGTTGTTTGTATTTACTGCCTTCTTTTATTATAGATAATTTTTCTTTCTGTTTTCGTGTTGTTTGACTAATTGCATTAGCCAGTCCTTTGTTGTTTTATTTATGTTTGTTAGTAAGCCAATAGTTGTTATCTTGTATGACAATTCGAGTTGAATAAAACCTCTTTAACATTCATAACGGGTTATGTATAGACGGTCTACAACAGTCTTTGGATGATGCATCTTACACCGAATATCTGCAAGGACCTCAATACACAGGTATGAGGTAAACTATCATAAACCTTCTTAAAAGTCTATCCAGCCATACACATATTGGTTCGTCGTTGCTTGCTGTTTGAAAATACAGTTTTATAATTCAGCCAGTCAGTCAGTTAAGTGCCATACGTGAAACACGCTTGGGCGATCATGTCTTTTTCGAGACATGACTGACTGGACAAAAGATTATCCCGCAGTAGGTTGCCATTGCTTTCTGCGGTAGACTGGTTGCCGACCAAGGCTATAGAACCCAATCTGTCCTGCTATTTAACCCATAACTGGAGGGAAGAGACGGATTAATACCTTTCCCAAGGGTATTTGCATAAGTGAATGCAATGGATTCAACTGAAATTCGAACTCAGCTCCCCGGTTTCTCGTTCCGAGCCGATATCCACTGTACCACAAGGCATATCCAGTAGAGTATTATTCAGTAGAGGATTTATTATGAAACTAATGAAGCTTAAGTTTGAAGACCTATAGTCCCAGTGAGGCTCCTGAAGCAACATCTTTAATGAATTAATTTTTTTTAAAAAATCAATGGATTCATTTTTAAGTGTTTGTTATTAAATTAATGCAATTTTAGTAATAAAATCATAAGCCAATGAGTTCCAATAGCTAATTTGGGTCTTCGAATATGCTTTAATCCCCATTTTATATAACCTCAAATTTCCTCTGTAATTGGTTGAATTTTGAAATTTTCTTGGAGAATTGTGGCACCTGTAGGCCTAACTTTATGGGTGTGTTGTGTTCGCCAGAAGCTTTTCCTATATATTTTGACAGTAGGATCCTCGAATCTATTGTTGATGGTTGCGAACCCCGCTATCATTTCAAGATTCAGGGCATCAAAAATATAGGTCTGCTACTGTTATCAATAGCTAGTTTGTATTTAATGTCCAGTGATCTTTTCATGTGCCCCTTTTGCTGATCCAGTAATTGACTGTTTGTCAATAAATGTTACTCCAAGCTAATAGCTGCCGTGAAAGATACAGCCATGCAATGATGTGATAGTTTCCAACTTGAGGGCCTTTGGTTATATTTATAATAAGTGTTATTATTCCCTTCACGATTCATTCAGAAATACGTTCATTTGCAGTATAACTAATTTAACACTTGTTCTAATCTATAAGGTAAGTTAGAAACCGATTCAGCCAAAATACACGAATTCCTTTCTAATCGTTGGATTTCCAGTTTGACATCGTCCTTACATTAGCTTCAACATCTTTCTTTTTGATTGCAATATCTGGTTATTGTGACACGAGCTTTAAGTTTGTCTCAGCATCTTATATACAAGGGACTTCGTTGTTAGCAGAGCTATAACAGAATTTTGCAGTTTCTTTCGGGTTTAGTGGAACAGTTTTCTTCGACTCCGTTGAAAAACTGAAAGAAAATTTTCTGGCTGGTGATTCTTAAAAAAAGGCCTGTTTTTTCGAACTACTTTTTTTCCGTTCTTATATTCCGTTCTTATATTGCTTTGACATAATCTCTTTCATAGTTATTTATAAGCCTTTGAATTTGCTTTTATAGTTTCTTTGATCGGTCTTGCCCTTTGTTTTCCAATCGCTATATTGCCATGTATCTGTCTTGTTTCAGATCTTTCTTGAGATTTCAAATATCGCCTTCCCGTTTCCTTTTCCACTATGGTTCTCTTCTGACCTTCTTCACACTTCGCTTAACTCCTAGCCTTTCTGCTACCAAATACCAAGCGGCACAAAGAAGCTTGATAATGTTAATTTCAGTTATATGTTTGCGCATGCTTCAATGCAGCATTCATCATTATCGTTTCTATACTTGATATTCACTCTGTGTATCGAAAACTGAAAGGGAGCTAAACTGCAACCTTATAATCATGCAACTCACGTAATGAAGTCATGTAACGGTAATGTCGGCAGTTCTATTATCCAAGACATCATCTGCAAGAATAGCCAAAAGACTTTGTATATCACCTAACATAGTATAAGTATTATTAGAAAGACCCATGAATATTTCAGGGTTTTCATATTTGAATTGATGAGCCTCATATAAATTGGAGAATGTAAATCATGAACTATTTTTTAAACCCTTTAGCCCCTTTTACCTGAAATCTGCCCCGAATAGTAAAATAAAACATGCAATAAATCTATGACATTATTTAATTAGATAAGCTTTTAAATGCTTTTATAAATAATATAAATTAAGAACATTAGAGTTTGAAGAAAAAAAATTCGATTAATATTGAAATTTTAAAAGAATTGTTTCCATTTGGTTTTAATTATCTTCATTTATACAGTTTCAAAAGTATTTTTTAAATATTTCAAAGATTTGTTGACGTTAGGTTGGTACTTTATTAAGTGAAGACTATACTTACAAATCGAAAATTGAAAAGTTTAATGTAAATCATCTAGCTATCGTGCTTTTAAAATAATTTTACTTTTTTCTTTTGTGTTTTTGAAGTTTTTTTTATGGTAATTTCTATGTTCAGATTTAAAAATCATGTGTTTCACGGTTTCTTCCGCTTACAAGAAAAACATTAGGACAATTTTATCAATTCTTATCGCTATACACTTATCTTATCTCGCATCTGTTGAACTATCATCACATTTCAAATACGGGGAAAAGTTATGAAAGCTCAACGCTGTGATTAATAAATACTTTTGTACTAAGTTCCATGCTATAAATAAGTAATGCTTGTGTAAATCAGATTAATTTGCTAATTTTCCAAAAATAATGTTTCACTAATGTATATTTTATTTTTGAAAGAAAAAACCAAGAATTAAATTTTGTCTATAAATGTTTCGATCTCTCAAAAAAGGCCAAAAGATTTAAAAATTTTAAAAAGCTCAAAATTTTAGACTTCAATCAATATAATTTTTGATTTAAATGAACTTGAGTATTTTGCTTGCTGGAAATAGTAAATTTAATCATTTAGCTTTCAATTAAATTGAAAATAAGTTTCAAGATATATATATATATATATATATATATATATATATATATATATATATATATCCGAGTGAATACAACCAAAACTGACCAAATATATAAAAAAAGGCTTTCCATTCCTTTACATACCGCCTGATGAGACATTGAAGTTTCAATGTCGAAATAAATGTAACTTTGTCGTGGATATATATAGAAAAATTATGTACATGTTCTAAAATATAATTTATTATATATATATATATATATATATACGCACAACGATCATTATTATAATACGTTTACTGAGTGAGAGAATAACACACAAACAAAGCGAAAGTGGTAGAAATTAACGAAGCCTAATACACCCATCGTCAAATTTATAGATTTATTCATTTTGTACGGCTTATCAATCTTTGGTAGGTTGTTTAAAGCCAGAAAACATTTTTATTTGTAAGATTTTTTTTTTTTTCCACAAATAATAATAGTTTAGTAATACGACTTTTATCATAGATAGCAGAGACAGGGGAATTATATTCATACATTTTTACAGCGGGGAAATTTTTGCGTCTTCCTTTCTTCGACTAATATTCGTGGTATCCGTTCCAGCTTCTGCAGCGTAGAATCCGTTCTCTTGGATCGATCGCCAAATATCATTGCCCTCTGTTGAACGACCTTAAATTCAACTCTTGCTGCCAATGAATTCTTGGTCTCAGGCTATTTTCCCCTTTGCCTAAAAGATTTCAGCATTCACATGCATGGCCTTGGTATTTACATCCGAGATAATCTTCCGGTGGCCAGGGAATTGTCTCTTGAAGCCCCTAACTACTCCTTCATGTGCTTCCGTTAGAAAACTCTGTTAACTATCTCTTTTTTTTTTTTTATCCCTCCCACTCTTCTCAGGACTGTAGTATATTAGACATAATAGCTAATAGTACAGAAAAAGGCACTTTCTCTCTATCCATCTACGAGAATCTTCGATGACTTTAATGTTCAAAATGACATGTGGCTGAAACATTCTATACCTACTGATATTGCCAGTATTCAAACATTAATTTTTTTCCATTGCCCAATCCCTTACTCAAAGCATAGACTTCCTTACTCGTTTCCCTTGCAAAACCTAGCAACAGCTTCTCTACTTTTTGTTTTCTAGCTCCTCTTATCACCCCTGCCGAGCTTCGCAATACTGCTCTCTTGGTAACTCTGAAAACTTTCTGGTAGCTAACAATATTTCGATCCAGCCATCTATTAGATAGGGACCCCCTATTCATATGACCTCTTTCCGTTACCAGCACGCTGACTGGGTTTCACTCCGTGATTTTCTTCGTGACGATCCATAGACTGACATCTGCAACCTCCTAATTGAAAATTGCGCCACGGCTACTTCTTTCATCAAAGTCGGCATGGATGCTTTCATCTCTGCTCAGAAATATCAAAACTCAATCCTCTATGGTTCACGGCCGTGATAGCACACAGGAACCACTATTTTGGGCTATACTAGTGTCAGAACAGGTGCCTATTCGTTGCTGCTCGTAATAAATTCAAGCGAGTTTCCGAAAGTGCAAAGTTTGCGGAGAGAATGAAGTACTGCTAACAATTATGGCTCTTCTGATTCTGTAATAGGGTATTAAATAAGGGCAAAGTCTCTATTCCATCTCTTCAGTCAATTTGAGGTGTTTTTTCTTTTGTTTTTTTTAACCATATCACCCCGAGCAAGGCGGTAACGCCACTGATTTGCAGGGGGCTACATAAGAGTGAAAAGATATTAAAGAGAAAGCCGAAAACCACATCTTAAACAGGGAAGAAGGAATGAGCCTCTTCAGCTGTTCAATAGACATGGGTGGAGTGTGAACCGGGTGATAGTTTAGTCTATCTACTCCAATTGAAAAAAAAAAAAAAGGGAAAAAAGGAAAGAGTGAAAAGATTGGAAAAGAGAAAACCGGAAACCACATCCTAAACAGGGAACAAGGGATGAGCCTCTTCACCTATTCAATAGACATGGGTGGAGTGTGAACCGGGCAATAGTTCAGTCTATCTACTGTTAACATCCTCTGTTGAAAAAGCAAACTGCTTTGCCTCGCTGCCTCCTGCTTTCTTGCTCTCTGGAATTCGTCATTTGTTGTTTTAGTTTTTATGAACTCTGGTGATCTGTCCGAACCTTCCAACTATCGGCTTATTAGGCTTCTACCTCATTTTGGCGAACTCCCAGAGACTCTGATCAACGCTGAATTAGTCCATAATCTCTCATCACAGAGCGTTTTTTAGAGAAGCAATAGGGCTTTCGTTTCTCCAAGTCAACTGCTGATGTACTGACGATAATTGCGAAAAGAGTCTATCATGATCTAGATAAAAGCAGTGAAGCCCGGAAGGTAGCATTAAACATCTCGAAAGTCTTTGACAGGGTGTTGCATTAAGGTCTTCTCCACAAGCTGAACAGTTACGCTTTTTCTATCAAATCGTGAAATGAAATTTATCCTGAACGCCCGCTTGTCTAGATCCTCTCGTAATAACGTGACTACATCTCGGGTCTTTGGTCCTATGCTGTTTTTTAATATTATTAACGACCTTCCTGATGATATCAGCTTTCAAGTTGGGATCTAAGCTAACGACACAATCATTTCCTCCTACCTTGATAGTGAGGCTGATCAGTCTGAAAAGGTCAAAATAGTAGCTGATATGCAAAATGGCTTCAAGATCGTCGTTAGCTGAGGCAAAAGAGGGCCTGTTAAATCATTAGTGCCCATGGTCTGTTTTTTAGGACGAGAAGGATAACATCATATTTCAGCAATTCTTGCAATTTTTAGATATATCTCTGGTTAATCATAAAGAATGAAGTCTTTCAAATATAATACCTATTGTCCGGTGTATATTGGAAATACAGATGTCTCAGTTTTCAGTATAGAGTGAAAATTTTGAGGAGGATACACTCGTTTCATCTATCATTCAACCAAAAACTTTTTCGGTAAGTAGTACTTGTATCTAACTCATATTTGTATATAGTATATATGAATGTTCTAACTGTCCTATAAAGCTAAGAAAAAGTATGAAACCGATTTTGCTCAAATATCATGCTCTATAAATTTGAATCTAATATAAGGACCAAAATAAAATTTAATTTTTTCTTAAAATAATGCAATGATTTTTTTTATGTTTAGCATTAAAAAAATTAATACAAATGAAGGATTTTTTGTAAAAAAAATCAAGAAAAATATTTGGGCACTAATGGGTTAAATTTAGCCTTCAAAATTAAGCCTCTCTACATTAATCATCTGAGATACCCCCCTCTGCATTCCATCACCATGGCTGATGCAAATCTTTAAGAAAGTAACACGTTTCGCCTTGACAGGCTAACATTCTCAGGTAACATGAAGTGGAAAGACTATACTGAATCTGGTGTTGGGTCAGTTGCTAAGAAAGTCGGTTGAGAAATAATTTTACTTCCCAGAATTTATCTTACATTTTATAAGTCTGCCATTCGTCCATGCTTAGAATATTGTCGTTACATATGGTCCAGTGCTCCTGCTATCTAAACTTATTTATAAATAAAACTTTGTCTGTGTGTATGTGTTTCTGTGTGTGCGTGTCCGTTACCTATAGACTCTAAAATGGCTGAACTGATTTTCTTGAAAATTTACACAGTTGTACGATAAGCGTCTGCGAGTGTACTTAGCTAGGTTTTTTGTCGATGTGCATTGTGGTACAGTGGATATCGGCTCGGAACGAGAAACCGGGGAGCCGAGTTCGAATTCCAGCTGAATCCATTGTATTCACTTACGCGCAAATACCCTTGGGAAAGGTATTAATCCGTCTCTTCCTTCCAGTTATGGGTTAAATAGCAGGACAGATTGGGTTCTATAGCCTTGGTCGGCAACCAGTCTACCGCAGAAAGCAATGGCAACCTACTTCGGGATAATCTTCTGCCCAGTCAGTCATGTCTCTTTCGAGACATGATCGCCCAAGCGTGTATCACGTATGGCACTTAACTGACTGACCCCCGATAAATATCGAAAATCGATAATCGAAAAAATCGGGTTATAGAAGGTATTAATCCGTCTCTTCCTTCCAGTTATGGGTTCTATAGCCTTGGCTGGCAACCAATCTAACGCAGAAAGCAATGGCAACCTACTTCGTGATAATCTTCTGTATCTCTTTCGAGACATGATCGCCCAAGCGTGTTTTACGTATGGCACTTAACTGACTGATGGGGTAAAATTATTGTAATGGTTAGCAAGCTTGTCTTGTTATAACTAAGTAGTGAGTTCGATCCTCACTAGGTGCCCCATACTTTTGGCCTTGTGCTACATCTAAGCGGCTCTTAGAAAATCACCTATCTACTGCTCTTCTGATTACTTTTATCTTTCTGCTCACTATGTTAATATTTCTGTTCCGAACTCTTCCACACCTTGTAAAAAATGTAAATATAATAAACCCAACCGGAATTGGAACACGGTTAACACTTGTTAAAGAAATGTTAGAAAATTACAAATAAATTTCAAATTTACTGTGCTTATATTCTGATAATTTCGTGTATGGGCATCCATATTTGCAAAAATCGGCACGTTTAGATACACGAAAAAAATTCAAAAATTTTTTAAAAATACTGAGGGGCGCTTAATGTTTCGTTTATCGTTAGTAGTTAATTATGTCTTTTATTTAACAACATAACAATACCCTTTTATCGTTAAAATTTAATAGAAATTTTTAAAAAAATTAAAAGTTTATAAATTATTCTAATTAATATTTTTTAAGCGAAAAGAGTTCTTGTAAAAATCTATTATTCATCTAAAATAATTTTTCTCGTAAGGTCCATATTCATAAAAGTATATGAAAACAATTCTAATTAATTTATGTCTTAACTTTATTGCGTTTTTATTTTACGATTCAGAGCCGATTTTTCTCTAACTGATGGTCCAGTTTGACCAAACAAATTTGCTGATTTAAATTTTCCGAGTACTTGTCCTTATAACTAACTAGCAGTATAGCCCGGCGTTGCTCGGGTGTAATGAAAGTTTAAAACTAATCCATGGTCCTGGAGCTCAGACTCTTTGGACGTTGGTACAAAAAACTAAAAAGCAATAGTTGCTTCCAGGTAAAGCGTAGACTGAAAGAAAAATAAATAGATGTAAGTCAAATTTTGATTTCCTGGTATCGATATCAAATAAGATTTTTTCGTCGCAAACTAAATTTTGAAGGCTAAATAAGTCCTCTGAGTAAATGGTATCATGGCTGAGACTAAGAACTACAATTATACCTACTTAGAGCCAAACCCGAAGCAAAAACTAAAATAAAAGGGCTGAAAAAATACAGACATACAGGCAGATAAACAGACACACACAAACATCTGGCCTTTTATATATATATATATATATATATAAGGCAAGATGTTTGTGTGTGTCTGTTTATCTGCCTGTATATATATATATTATTATGTATATATATATATTATCGATTTTCTGCACTATTGTAAGAACTGCAACGTTGAAACTTCTGAATATCGCTTCTTATGTCTTTGTCTATGAGTGTATCAAATTTGATTAAAATTGGACTACTCCTTCTATAACCCGATTTTTTCGAATATCGATTTTTGATATTTATCGGGGGTACCTCGACACAAAACCTAACTAAGAACACTCGCAGACGCTTATAGTACAACTGTGTAAAGTTTCAAGAAAATTGGTTCAGCCGTTTCAGAGTTTATATGTAACGGACACACACACACACAGACATACACACACACACACACACACACACACACAGACAAACTTCCATTTATAAATAAGTTTAGATATAAATATTAAGCGCTTCAAAAACGTATTTCTCGAAATTTCATAAATTAAATAAATGTGTGTGTAACAGATTTTAAAAAAATTATATTTTTATCAAGATCTTCTAATAAAGAAATATTTCACAAATAATTTCATTCATTTGTAAATAAATCCTGAAAGTTTCATTAAAATCTAAAAATTATCTGATTTTTGCAAGAATTTCTAAATCATTGCAGAAAGACGCTCAAATTTCCCATACGAATTTATGTCACCATGTTGACGCCAGGAAAACACGATTTTAAATAAAATTCCGAACGATAAAAAGGATTAGAAAATAATTTTTATCCCATAAATATGCTAAAAAAAATAAAAGTTTGGGGCATATTTTTTCATTATATATGCTCGTTTTTTGTTTGTTTGTTTGTTTGTTTTTTGCTTTGTTTTGTTTTTTTAATTTTTCTTTTTTCTATGCGAATCTTTCGAGGTAACAACTTTTAAGAAACATGAATATCTGATTACTGTTAAGTGATTTTATATTAGCCATTATTTACCAGTTTGTACACTGGAAACATCACATAAATATTATATTTATTTATATAGTAATATTAAAAGGAATATAAGCTGGCTTAGGCGGGTATAGTTTAAAAAGCTATTTTATACCTCGAGGTATGATGTAAGCTAACCTCACTCATGTCCCTAGTGTTATGCAAAACCAGACTAACCTCTTCTTCTTCTTCTTCTTCATGTGCCGTAGGGTATATTCTGCGAGGAAATTAATCTGGGTTGTTACAGTATTTTCTCTCCGCGTGTGGTCGCCTACGTAAGATAATGTTTAAACTTTAGTAATTGTCAATTAACACGGGATATTATTTTTAATATACTTTTATTTTATTTTATTTTATTTTTTTCACTTCGCCTACACTATCGTGCACGGATTTATTCGCTATGCCCTTGACTTCTGTGACACCTAAAATTTAGTGTTGTACATTTTTACATGTAGACCAGTTTTGTAGGGAATACTCTCACGAGTCTAATTATGAGTCGTATGGGTGATATCTCCTTCTATTCCGTAACTAAGGCCCTCAGAGCCGACCACCATCAGATTGTCTTCTGCTGATAGCTATCAGTCTGGCGCCGAAACCAAAAGAACTGAAACCACTTTGCAGTAATTCTAAGAGAATCAGAAGCCCTTCGGTTTACTTGACTTTCATGTTGTCTTTGAATCTCAACTTTATGGCGTCTTTATGACTTTTGAAGGCGAAGCCGGTGTCTTTCATTGGAAATAAGCGTCGTTTCCATTGGATTTTTTTTTTCTGTCTCCAAATACCCAATCTCACTTCCTTTGTCTTTCTTTGCTTTTCTTTCTTTTTTTCACATTCCAAAAAACCATGAATGAATTACTCAAAGATGTGTTATTCAAGAAGCGTATTTTGAATGTGTATGCTAATTTATGAATGGATTATTATTATCATTATCATTATCATTATCATTCTTCTTCTTCTTCTTCTTCTTCTTCTTCTTCTTCTTCTTCTTCTTCTTCTTCTTCTATGTGCCGTGACCCTTCAGGGCGTAGCCAACCACGGTATTCCCCAATTTTCTGTAAATACGGTAGCCCATACACGATGTTTCAGAAAATGTTTGCGATATCTATAGTAAATTATATGGCAAAAAATTATAGAATTTAATAAGTGTTAAGTGTAACAAAAGGGAAAAATGATTGACCAAAACTCAGAGACAAAATCACAGGCAAATATTTAATTTACAAAACACACCAAATATTTAAAAATATACAAATTTTGTTGCATTCAAAACAAGAAACATAGAGTCTACTACTGGCGGGTGTTACGTGCAGATAAAAGGAAGGTAAGGTGTCAAGTATCTTTACCCAGTTAAGTTGGCAAGGAAGTTAAGTGCTATACATTTTGGAAATTCTTAAATGTGTATATAAGGAATAATCATTAGTTCGGTCAATGAAAGAGTCAAAAATATGTATTTACACTTTTTGTTCCATGAGGTTCTCTTTGGTCGGCAACTTTTCTTACAGATTCTTTCGGCTGGATATAAATCCTTGAATCTCAACCGGAGTTGATTACAACAGCAAACCCTGGTAACAACTGACTGTTCTCTGCCCAAAACCTATTTTTATAGGGGCTAACACCTATTTTGCATATTTCTGGAACTCTCTCGATTTCACTGGAACATTCCACAATTTTCCAAAATGTTCTATTCCTAATTTCTCTATTTTTACGACTACTTCCTGAATTAAAACTTTTTTGCAATAACAAGTAAAACTCAATAGAATCCCTTACTACAACTTTTTAAACATTATTAATATTATTTTTATATATAAATGCATCCTCGTAACATAAGACATTAGATTACTGAGAATATTTTCTTAAATTTTTAAGATTACTAGGTACGTAAAAGTGATATATATATATATATATATATATATAAACTGCTCTCACGTCATTTCCTTCAATTACTTTTTGCAGATGTAGAACAACATTAAATATATCATCATGCGTTTAGCACGTAAACACTTTATATAAACAGCTACTGTTAAAATAAATGCATTATTGCGATGTTTTAAAAGTAAAGTGAATTTTTTTTCAAACCAAATTGATTACAATTTAAATCAGATAATATTCCGCAAGTAAAGTTTCCAAAAAATGTTTTAATTTTAGAATTTAAAAAAAAAAATCTAACATCCCAATAAACGGTGACTAAAACTGTTTCTAAAATCAATTCTTTAAAAACAAAAATACTGAAAAAATTCATTCCAGTAAATTTAAATTAGTTTTGAAAGAGAGCAAATATTAAATGAAATCTATTAGCTTAAATTAATACTAAAATAAAAGCTTCAAAAAAGATTTTTCATAACTTAGGTCTAAAATTATTTTTTAAATCATTTTAAACCTAAGTTATCGTAAATTAGTGGAGTTACCTGTATAAAAATAAAGGTTTATCGCAAAACAACCACTGGACTCTAGCTCTCTCCCCACCCATGTATAACCTTCCCTTTCTCTCCACCTATGTATCTGTCATCGCACCTGCTATCTATTGTTCCTTTCTAACTAGTTTGTACTCCTCACTCTTTTCTAATTAATCTTTTTACATTTATGTAACCCCCTGCACATCAGTGGCGTTCCCACCTTGCTCGGGGTGAAATGATTAAAAAAAAAACATAAGTACGAAGCAGTGCAGAAGATAAATCCTGAAAATGCTTCAAAATGTGCTTTACAATACTAAGGATAAATTTGAAATTTACAGGGATACAGACGGAATAAATTTTCAATAAAATTTTGACATAAAATTTATAAATTTATTTGTTTTGCATCATAATTAAATAGATACCACCACTATAATTTTAGCTTTAATTGAAAGCCAAGAGATTAAATTTACTAATTACAGTAAGCAAAATACCCTGGTGTATTTTAAACCGAAATTATATTGATCGGAATCAAAAAAATTTAGGTTTAAAAAATGTTTTTAAATTTCAAATTTTCCGCCATTTTTCATCGATTGTAAACCGTATCCAATTCTCGGTTTTATAAATCTTACAAAAATAAAATACATCTCGCTGACACATTATTTTATTCAAATTACCGAATTTAAACTTATCTGAAGTTTCCTTGAAACAAGAATTCTTTGCTTACTGCCTGAAATTTTTCAAGAGAACGTTTCTCAATTACGGTAGCCTTGTTATCAAAGCTGTCATCACCTTATCAGAGGCGTTAATGGATGATTTAAAGTAGCTGGCCAAAACTATGGAAGACGAATTTGGAATAAAAAGATTTATATACGGATTTTCTTCTTTTTTTTTCATGTAAAGGAGGACAACCTTGAATCACGTGACTTTTTAATGATAAAGTTCGCGTACGGCCACCCGTAAAAACAAAATACGGGTAATCAACATGCAAAATGTTTTAATTATTTAACAAAAAATGATCACCCTTATTTATAGTAAGCTTTTAGATTTTTCGATTAGTAAATATATTCGCTACACATTAATTTAAAAAAATCTGAGAGACCTATGAGGAGGAATTTTTTTTTTAATTTCTGAAACTTTTTAGAAATTACTTAATAAAAAATAATAAAAATAAAAACAATTCTTGTAAAAATTCATTATTAATGGAATTTTTTTTCTATTCAGACAAAGATATCATTTTAATTTATGTTTATTAAAGTAATTAAAAGTTTATCCAAATAAAAAAATTGCATAGTTTTATCGCATTTTTGTTTTCGCAATTCGGAGCAGATTTTCTAAAATGGAGCAGGTTTTGAAGAAAAAAAGAGTTGATTAGCATTGCTCAATAACTCCTGAATTTAATTAAAATTATCTATATGTCAAGACCTAGTCGCATTTTTTAACATTTCTGGAAATTAATTGGTGGAAGATAACATATGTAAAAGAAAAAAAAATTTACCAATATTTTCTAAAAATAATTATTTTGAAACTGATTTCAGTCATTATCAATATATCCTGAAATTTTCATCAAAATCTGACCATTATTTTATTTTTGCAAGGATTTCCAAATTAATGTGTCTTTCACGGTCAAAAAATGCTTTGCGTAATATTGCATTTTGACGTAATAAACTCTGGCGTCAATTTATGCCTCGCATTGATGAAAGAAAAAAAAAGATTTTCTACCACTAAATGAACCTGTTAGAAACAGTTAAAAAAAGTTTGTAAAAATAATTAAAAAATACTTTGATCTATCCTCTTCATAATAGCAGAGACATTTTGCGGAGAAATCTTTGTTTTTATTTAGTTTAAGGCCTCTTCCTTCAGACTATGCTGTTTTTTCAGCGATTTCTTTGGATTTACCTATAATTAAATAATAAACATAAAAATATTTTTACTTTCTCCCAGGTTTCAAATTCAGAGTTTCCTATCTCTTAAACTGGTTACCGCCTAAGTTTATAAAACCTTACTAACGCTGCTATTTAATACATAGCTAGGAGAAAAATAGCCTTGCTTCTCCCAAAGCTATTAGTACGAATGTCAAAGCAACACACTAGTCAGTCAGTTAAGTGCCATACGTGAAACACGCTTGGGCGATCATGTCTCGAAAGAGACAGCAAAGGCTATAGAACCCAATCTGTCCTATTATTTAACCCATAACTGGAAGGAAGAGACGGATTAATAACTTTCCCAAGGGTATTTGCGCGTAAGTGAATGCAATTAATTCAACTGGAATTTGAACTCGGCTTCCCGGTTTCTTGTTCCGAGCCGATATTCATTGCACCACAGTCAGTCAGTTAAGTGCCATACGTGATACACGCTTGGGCGATCATGTCTCGAAAGAGACATGACTGACTGGGCAGAAGATTATCCTGCAGTAGGTTGCCATTGCTTTCTGCGGTAGACTGGCAACCAAGGCGATAGAACCCAATCTGTCCTGCTATTTAACCCGGAAGGAAGAGACGGATTAATACCTTTCCCAAGGGTATTTGCGCGTAAGTGAATACAATGGATTCAACTGGAATTCGAACTCGGCTCCCCAGGTTCTCGCTCCGAGCCGATATCCACTGTACCACAACGGAACTTAAATTCGACTCTTTTATGCTACTTACCCACTGAAGTTCTCTGGAATTTTCACGAGATACTGTAACACTTCGGCTGAACATGAACGCTTCCTAGTCCAAGTCATCATACTCGATCTTGCCTTCTTTATCGCTTCGGTTTTATCAAGCTGTTTATCCCTCAGAAAATCATTGGCTTGCCGGAAGTTGCATTCCTTTCGCTGACCAAGCCACCTGTTCGACATCCATTCTTGAGAATTTCCTCCCACCCAACTTTTCCAGCCACGCTTATCTTTGTTAACTCTCACCATCGGTTCCCCGCTTCCCAATGTCAAAGCGAGTTGCAGACAATTTGCCATTCTTTTCTCGTTATTTCCCTGCCATTTCTCAAACAGACGTCTTTCTAGTTTTGTTTTTATTTTAAGTAGTTGTTTACTGAGCATAACGTAATGTTAGTACAAGTCAACAGTAGTGAGACACTACTGTACAATAAATTTAATACATATTACAATAAATTGTACAAAACGCAAATATATTTAATATATACTAGAAGTACAGCCCAGCGTTGCTCGGGTGTAATGAAAGCTTTAAAACTAATCCATGGTCCTGGATCTCAGACTCTTTGGACGTTGGCACGAAAGACTAAAAAGCAATATTTGTTTCCAGTTAAAGCGAAACCGTAGACTGAAAGAAAAATGAATGGATGTAAGTCAAATTTTGATTTCCTGGTATCGATAGCAAATACGTTTTTTTTCATCGTAAACTGAATTTTGAAGGCTAAATATGTCCTCTGAGTAAATGGTATCATGGCTGAGATTAAGAACTACAATTATACATACTTAGAGCCAAACCCGAAGTAAAAACTAAAATAAAAGGGCTGTAAAAATACAGACATACAGGCAGATAAACAGACACACACACAAACATCTTGCCTTTTATATATATATATATATATATATATATATATATATATATATATATATATTATCGATTTTCTGCAATACTGTAAAAACCGCAACCTTGAAACTTCTGAATATCGTTTCTTATGTGTTTGTCTATGAATGTATCAAATTTGATTAAAATCGGATCACTCCTTCTATAACCAATTTTTTCGATTATCGATTTTCGATATTTATCGGGGGTATCTCGACAGAAAACTTTGCTAAGAACACTCACAGACGCTTATAGTACAACTGTGTAAATTTTCAAGAAAATCGGTTCAGCCCTTTTGGAGTCTTTAGGTAACGGACACACACGCACAGACACACACACACACAAACACACACACACACAAACAAAGTTCCATTTATAAATAAGTTTAGATTACAATAAATTGTAAACGCAAATTCTTCTCCATCAGCTTCTTTTCTCACACTTCCCGCCTGTGGAATTCCCTTCCATTGTTTTCCTGACAGCTATAATCTCCAAGAATTTAAATGTAAAGTCAATTGTCATATCTCTCTCTCTCTCTCTCTCTCTCTCTCTCTCTCCGTCCACTCTACTGGCATCAGTATTCTCATCCTTCTCTTATCCACTTCTTGATACCCCCTATAACCTGTCACTCTTTCTCATAACTTTCCTTCTATGTAACCCCCTGCAAAACAGTGGCAGTAAAATGCCTTGCTTGTGGCGATATGATTATAAAAAAAATTCTATATTATTATAATGTAGATATAAAGTAGGGGACCAATTCTACATACAATCAATATATAAACTGATCCCACACTCTATGGCCACAGTCATCCTTCTTTTGCCCACTTCCTGACAACCCTATAACCTGTCACTCTTTCTCATAACTTTCCTTTCTATGTAACCCCCTGCAAAACAGTGGCAGTAAAATGCCTTGATCGGGGCGATATGATTATAAAAAAAATATATGCATGTTGTCCTTTCAAGTTCATGATTATGATTCTCCCCAACTTTGTCTTTTGTGACGCGTTTTATAGTATAGTAATTCTTACATATCGACCACCCCTCGTTGTTATTGTGGTCCCCGTTCTGCTATCCTGCCTAACATAATAAAATTTAAAATAATACCATGTAACAAATCCACAATGGCGCAAGTGGTTACTGAGTTTTAGAGAATATGAAAAAAAAAAGCACTGTTAAGAAAAGAAACAAGTTAAAAAAACAAAAATTATCAGTAGATAACGATTGACATTGCATTTAAATTATTGGATATTAAAATTGACTGAGAAGAAATAAGCCGAATGAGAGTGCTATTTTCCAGTCGTTTTTTAAATTAACTTTTTAAAAATGTTTAATAGAAGTAATAAATAATTATTCAATAATGTATTCGCCATTGTTGTTTAAGACTTCTTGCCAACGTTCAACAAGATTTTCAATAACTCGTTGGTAGAAATCACCCGATTTCGACTCGAGAGAAAGATCCAAACCAATCTCTCAATTTTGCATCAGTATTGAACGAAACTCCGTGCAAAGCATTTGAAAGAGATCGAAAGAAGTGGAAATCCGTTGGTGCCAAATCAGGAAACTACAGCGGGTGTGGCAGCTCTTCCCAGCAATGTTTCTGAATGGCTTCCTTGGTCATATTGGCGATATGAGGACGGGCGTTGTTGTGAAGCAGAAGAACACCATTCTGCATATTAGGTCGTTTCCCTTAAATAGCCATGTTGAGTCTTTCCATCTGTTGAACATAGAGTTCCGCGTTGACCGTTTGGTTCCGTTCAAGGAATTCGTAATGAATAATCTTTTCCCAGTCTCACCTTAAGTACAACATCGTTTTACGCGTATGAATATTTCTCGAAAAAAAAAATAGATTTTAAAATTTAAAAAACGGTGGAAATTTAGTTGCCAACCCAATACAAGCGAGAAGTCAAAGAAAAGAAACTGTTAGCATAAAACTTGCGGTTACATCTGGCCATTTCAACTGTAAAATGGTAAGACTTTAACGTCAATCTCGTACAATGCGTAAATTCATAAACTCTATGTATCATAGAGAAAAGTAATATTTATTTTGCATAACACTAAAACGTAGCACAAGGCCAAAAGTCGGTAGGGAAAATGAAAGTTTCCAATATGTCTTATCTTAAACTTAGCTAGCTACAATTATTGATATATAAATATCACGATATTCCGTACACCAAAACAACACATTCTTACTTATCATTCTTACTACAGTGACTATAATACCGAAAAGTCTCTCTGTAATTTTAACTCGTACCCATATGTCAAATTTGTTTTGGAGGGATAACAAAAGATATTACAAGGAGAAAAGTTCATCAGAACAATTAGCATTATCGGCTCTGATACCTCGATGATAACCCCTGATTACAAGTCTACCGTAATTAAGAAAAGCTTTCATAGTACATTTCAGGCATTAAGCAAGTAATGCCTGTTTTAAATCAGATTAAGGTAAGTTTAACTTTGATAAGTTGAGTAAAATAATGTGTCAGCGAGGTATATTTTATTTTTGCAAGATTTTTACAATCGAGAATTGGCTTCTGTTTGCAAAATGTGTAGATCGATGAAAAATGGTCGAAAATTTGATTTTTTTAAATCAGAAAAAGATTAGATTCTAATCAATATCATTTCGGTTTGAAATACAGCAGAGTATTTTGCTTGCTGAAATTAATAAATTTAATCTCTTGGCTTTCAATTAAAGCTAAAATTAAAGCTTCAAGAAAGCTTTTACTATTTTTAAAAATTAAATTTAAATTTAGGTATCGAAAATGAGTAACTATACTATTTATCAGATGTGTACTCATGAAAGTAATTAAAATTTTTTAGGTATTTTTAATAAATCTATTTATAAGTGCACTGATTAAAGCAATTGTAATTTTGACGCCATTCTTTATTAAATCGTATGTCATCATTAAACTTAAAGAATGCTTTGATGACATTGTTTAATATATACTTCTTGTAACGTGTAATATTTATAGTAAATGAAAGATTTGACTTACATTTACTAAATCTGAGATGGCAATAAAAAGAATAAACAGAAGTTTATTTACTTATTTATGTATATTTTCTTTCAGACTCAATTTTTATTTCAATAGAACAAGGCAAAAGAAATTTTTTTTTCTCTTGTTTTTCAATGGAGAGTACGCGAGAAATCTCGTCACGCAGTGATAAATCCCAGCTGGTTAAACGCTGATTTGTATTTCTTTTTATTTTGTATATCTTTCTTTCATCTCTCCTACATTCAGGATTTTATTAGAAAATTATACCGACTCATGTCAATACAGATTTTATTTATTTATTTATTTTACCCACCTGAAGACCTTGACTTTAGTCCTATCTTCAATTTCACATCCGAACGTCCGCATGGAGCCGTCAATTTACTCAGTTTCCCAATGCGGTGGTCTACAATTAAAACGCATATCAGGTAAGGAATCTATCGACGATTGAGATTATGGTGGTGCCTGGTTGAAGTTGAATAGCAAAAGACGAACAGCCAATTTTCCTTTCCATTCCTCTCAGATCCCAGAGCAGAGATAATGAGAAGGAGAGAAATAAAAGAGAAGAAAGGTAGACTTAATTTTCTTTTAATGCAAGAAAATGTTTATTTTATATTTAGAGATTATTCTTTAAGGGATGTTAACCGTCGGAAGAAGAAGAAAGCATTACAGAAAATAAATCCCATTAAGCCTCTTTGTCTGTAAAATGTTGAAAAATAACAAAAGCAAACGAAAGAAAAGGCTTGATGTTATAAAATAGCAGGAAATGCTAAAGAATACTCATCCATAAATCGCAGTGTGTATTCATATATGTGCGTATGCTTGGGCGTGTGCGTGTAGGGATATATATATATATATATATATATATATATATATATATATATATCATTTATAAACGAGTTATTTCGCTACCTTGGTTTCCACCATGAGTGGTTTCTTCAGGCAATTTTTAATATATATATATATATATATATATATATATAGATTCATATATGTGCGTATGCTTGGGCGTGTGCGTGTAGATATATATATATATATATATATATATATATATATATATATTTCATTTATAAACGAGTTATTTCGCTACCTTGGTTTCCACCATGAGTGGTTTCTTCAGGCAATTTTTAATAACTATATATATATATATATATATATATATAGAGAGAGAGAGAGAGAGAGAAAAGAGAGCTATATATGTGTTCATATGTATATATATATATATGTGTGTGTGTATGTGTGTGTGCGCGCACGCACGTGTGTGTGGTTATACAGGTTGAAATACGAGTTACAGTTATATCACGTACGATTACTGAAGTTAAGCAACGTTGAGTCTGGTCAGTACCTAGATAGGCGATTTCTTTGGAATACTGTAAGCTTGGATGTGCTGGTGGTGTGGCGGCTCAGAATAGGAATAGGAAATTGGAGAAGCGAGTTCAAATTCTAGTCAACTAGTTTATATTCAATTAAGTGCACGTGCCCTTGGGAAAGGTTTGTATATACCTTTTCTCCATGCAGCTATCGATTACTTAGCAAGACTTATATCAGGAAATCACTATCATTTCCAAAACATTCTTACAATCAATATTCTCTGGTTTTAAGTAACCTCCAGAAGATTGATATACTTTAAAACAAATCAATCAATTAAACAATCAAACCTATATATATATATATATATATATATAGAGAGAGAGAGAGAGAATGTGTGTGTGTGTGTGTGTGTGTGTGTGAGATCAATAAATATATATGGCCATACACGCAAGTACACGTACATATATAAATATATTTCTGCAGTTAATAAAACATTGCTCGATGACAGAGCTATGAAGTATATATATATATATATATATATATATTGATTGTCTAATTACTTAGTTTCTGGTCATAATAAGGTAAGATCAGTGCACATTTGTATTAGAAAGTGTTCAATGCAACTATATTGTAGAACTTTTGAATATTTTGACTATTTGAATATATTACGCTCACGTACCGGTGCTTTTTTTTTTTTTTTGTTGTTGTTTTTTTATAACGCTCACGTGACAGGGAATTTTTGAGCGCGCAATTTTTAAAATTACAAGGAATTATGGCGTTTACATATATGGCTGTATGAATCTAAGAGGTATTTTTTAGTATGGTTACACTTAGTCATAGTTTCCGTTCTTTCATTCAACAGTTCGCTTTTGTTTGGTAATAGCATAATCTCTAACTTTTCGTTTTGGTACAATCTACATATTTTGCCACCGTTGTAAGGTTTGGCTGTTTTTACTATAATCTACGTTATGTCTGGATCTTTTCCATATTTTGATTTTAATTTCCACACGTGGCTTGCCAATTTTGTACAGTTTTTAAGTTTTCTATTTTTAATGTAGACCTGTGATTGAACCACCCGGTCTTAAAATTGTCTTTGGTTGAACTCAAATATATGTTATTTTGGCCCCATTTGGGTCATGTACCTTTGCCTTGTAAACTATTTCTTTTGTGTTGCAAAGTCTTTGACGTGGACATTTATTTTTGTCCCTGCAGTTTGCATTCTTTATTAGTGGTTTTGTTTTGTACACTGTTATTTAAGTTTCTGGCGTTTTTGTTTTTTTTTTGTTTTTTTTTTATCTAAATTACTAGTGCAACTATAACTTAACTTGCTTGTGTTTCTGTTGAAAATTCTGTTTGGTTCTGATCCTTTTGGAAAGTATCTATCTATCAGTTTAAAAATATATTTGTTCTAATTTGGTCTTTACCTCTAAATTAAATAGTGGGTTGAACCTGATATTGTTTCGTTTTCTATTATCGTATTTTGTTTGTCGATTTTTTTTTTTTAAGCATATCACCCCAAGCAAGGCGATAACGCCACTGATGCGCAGGGGGCTACGTAAGGGTAAAAAGAATGGAAAAGAAAAAGCCGGAAACCACATCCTAAACAGGGAACAAGGGATGAGCCTCTTCACCTGTTCAATAGACATGGGTGGAGTGTGAACCGGGCGATAGTTTAGTCTATCTACTTTAACTAGCAAAAAATAAATAAAAATAAAAATAGAAAAATAAAAGAGTGAAAAGATTGGAAAAGAGAGAGCGGGAAGTCACATCCTAAACAGGGAACAAGGGATGAGCCTCTTCACCTGTTCAATAGACATGGGTGGAGTGTGAACCGGGCGATAGTTTAGTCTATCTGATTTGGTTGAGAATTATATTGTCAAATGTTTTTATGGCCAGATTTTCTTAGTGCATCCTCACAGATATTTTTCTTTTCATCAAATATTGAATTGTTTGATGAATTATTAGATAGTCTGCGTTGTATTCCTTTGTAAATGTGTTTAATTATACTTTTTGGATGGTTGGATTTTGTATTATGTATGTTAACTTAGTGTTTGTTTTCATTTATGGTGAGACATTGCCAGTTTGTAAATTAAATTCCACATCTAAATATTGTCCACTTTTCTATTTGTTTCTACTATTATATCAAAATCTAGTTCTTTGAATAGTTTTGAAAACTCTTTCCTTATTTTATCATTGTCTCTCTAGTTGCCTGGTGCTATCATTAATCCGTCATCTCTATATAATCCGTGGTTGTCAATATGGATTATTTTGTTGATTTTATTTATAATGTATATGCCCATCAATTCTTAAATTTCTGCTCCATCATACGATCCTTGTGGTACATCAAATGTGCCGTTGCTTGATTTCTTGATCCAAGCTTTACCTTCGTGGAAAAGTATTGATTTGCGGCAATGTAGGATTATGTCAATTTGTTCAGATGGTATTTTTATGTACCTTTTAGCAAAATTAAATGCTTCCATCAAACCTTTTTCAGAAATTGATGGCTAAAAGTTTTTTTATGTCATACTAAAAAATACCTCTTAGGTTCATACAACCATGGATGAAAACGCCATACTTCTTTGTAATTTAATTGCGCGTTCAAAATTCCCTGCCACGTGAGCATTCAAAAACACACAGTTACGTGAGCGTTCTTAAAAAAACGGTAAACGGTAAAATCAGTTATTGCAAAACGCCTGAAGACACTACTGAGGGTAGAAACCTAGGTCTCGTAATAACTCGTTTACAAATCGAATATAGATAGATAGATAGATAGATAGATAGATAGATAGATAGATAGATATTATTATGTCATTTTTCATCATATTTCGATTTCTGCTTTGGTCTCACTACCAACCAAATCTGCGGGGAGACCTAAGGCAAGTCGTGGCGTGTTGTTATGACTCCATTTCATGTTTTTCTATCTTCCCTATCATCCCCAGCATTACATAGATAAAGTTTTCCTTAGTGTGTGGGCTGTACTTAATAAGACAATTTTTTGTATATCTCTTAAGCTGGGGTTTCCATGGATTCTTTCAATGTGTTGTTTTGTTCCATTTTTTATCATTCCAAGTGCACCTACTATCACTGGCACAACTCTTGTTTTCAATTTCCACATTTTTTCTATTTCAATTTCCAGGTCTTTATATTTTGACAGTTTTTTTCCTTGATTGCTATGTTACAATCCGCTGGACAAGCCATGTCAATTAATAGACAAGTTTTCTCCTTCTGGTTTTTAACAATAATGTCTGGCCTGTTTGCTTCAATTTTTCTTTCTGTGTAGATGGTGTAATCCCATAGAATGGTTACATCTTCTATTTCTGTAACCAGTGCTGGGTGATGTTCATACCAGTGTTTGTTTACAGCTTTTCCATAATGTTTGCACATTGCCCAATGTAAATATTGCCCAACTCTATCGTGGCGATTTTTATATTCATTTGGGGCAAGCACAGAACAGCCTGAGATTAGGTGGTCTATTGTTTCTTGGTGTTTATCACAAAACCTGCATTTTGGATCCATATTATTATGCATAATATTTGCCTGAAAGTTTCTCGTGAAAAGACTTTGGTCTTGTGCTGCAAGAATAAAGCCTTCAGTTTCAGACTTTAATCCAGATGCACGTAACCATCGATGAGTATTAACTTTGTCAACATTAGATTTATTGGCACGTTCTGGATATTAACCATGCAGAGGTTTGTCTTGCCAGCGCTGTTTCATCTTTTCAAGAGCTTTATCTTTGGCTTTCATTTTCATATTTTTTGCCGCAATAGTTGGTTCTTGGCTTCTGTTTTGCTTTTCTACAGAATCTACTAACTGTAAATCTTGTTTGTATTTACTGCCTTCTTTTATTATTGAATATTTTTTCTTTCTTTCTTCATGTTGCCTTACTAATTGTATCATCCAATCCTTTGTTGTTTCTATGTATGTTAGTAAGCCAATAGTTGTTGTCTTGTATGACAATTCCAGCTGAATAAGACCTCTTCCACCTTCTTTACGGGGTATGTATAGACGGTCTACATCAGCCTTTGGATGATGCATCTTATGCTTAGAAAGAAGCTTTCTTGTTTTAGCATCCATTCGCCTGATGTCGTTTAGAGTCCAGTTTAAGATGTTAAAGCTACATTGGACAACTGGGATTGCAAGGCTATTAATGGCCATAACTCTGTTCTGTGAATTTAATTCAGTTTTTAATATCATTCGTAGCCTTCTATAGTACTCTTTACGCACTATTTCTTTCATTTTTTTATGGTGAATGTTTTCGCTCTCATTTACACCTAGGTATTTATAAGCTTCTTCTGGTTTCAATTCTTTTATTGTTACAGCAGGGTCTAAGCTAATTGGGGATGTTTCTTGTATTGATCCACGTAAAACTGTAGCTTTAGCACATTTATTCAAATTAAATTTCATTCCAATGTCTTCGCTGAAGCATTTTACAGTTTGCAGAAGACCTTCCAGCTCATTATCATTCTTAGCATATAACTTTAAGTCATCCATGTAAAATAGATGGCTTATTTTCTTTTGGCCTATTTTATAACCACATTCTGTCTTATTAAGTTGACTGGTTAGTGCTATTAATGATATGCAGAATAGTAAGGGAGATAAAGCATCACCTTGAAATATACCTCTTTTGATGTTTATTTCATCAGACATATAGGTTCCATTTATATGATTGAGGTAAAGGGTTGTTTTCCATATAAACATGCACTGTTTGATGAAATTGATGATGACGGGCGATATCTTGTATATATTTAAAGTCTTTAAAATCCAGGAATGTGGCACACTATCGAATGCCTTTCGATAATCTATCCAGGCAGTACTAAGATTTTTCTTTGTACTGTAACAGTTTTCCAGGATCATTTTGTTAATTATTATTATTATGTCATTTTTCATCATATTTCGATTTCTGCTTTGGTCTCACTACCAACCAAGTCTGCGGGGAGACCTAAGGCAGGTAGTGGCGTGTTGTTATGACTCCATTTCATGTTTTTCTATCCTCCCTATCATCCCCAGCATTACATAGATAACGTTTTCCTTAGTGTGTGGGCTGTACTTAATAATACAATTTTTTGTATATCTCTTAAGCTGGGGTTTCCAGGGATTCTTTCAATGTGTTGTTTTGTTCCATTTTTTATCATTCCAAGTGCACCTACTATCACTGGCACAACTCTTGTTTTCAATTTCCACATTTTTTCTATTTCAATTTCCAGGTCTTTATATTTTGACAGTTTTTCAAATTCCTTGATTGCTATGTTACAATCCGCTGGACAAGCCATATCAATTAATAGACAAGTTTTCTCCTTCTGGTTTTTAACAATAATGTCTGGCCTGTTTGCTTCAATTTTTCTGTCTGTGTAGATGGTGTAATCCCATGGAATGGTTACATCTTCTATTTCTGTAACCGGTGCTGGATGATGTTCATACCAGTGTTTGTTTACAGCTTTTCCATAATGTTTGCACATTGCCCAATGTAAATATTGCCCAACTCTATCGTGGCGATTTTTATATTCGTTTGGGGCAAGCACAGAACAGCCTGAGATTAGGTGGTCTATTGTTTCTTGGTGTTTATCACAAAACCTGCATTTTGGATCCATATTATTATGCATAATATTTGCCTGAAAGTTTCTCGTGAAAAGACTTTGGTCTTGTGCTGCAAGTATAAATCCTTGAGTTTCAGACTTTAATCCAGATGCACGTAACCATCGATGAGTATTAACTTTGTCAACATTGGATTTATTGGCACGTACTGGATATTGGCCATGCAGAGGTTTGTCTTGCCAGCGCTGTTTCATCTTTTCAAGAGCTTTATCTTTGGCTTTCATTTTCATATTTTTTGCCGCAATAGTTGGTTCTTGGCTACTGTTTTGCTTTTCTACAGAATCTACTAACTGTAATTCTTGTTTGTATTTACTGCCTTCTTTTATTATTGAATATTTTTTCTTTCTTTCTTCATGTTGCCTTACTAATTGTATCATCCAATCCTTTGTTGTTTCTATGTATGTTAGTAAGCCAATAGTTGTTGTCTTGTATGACAATTCCAGCTGAATAAGACCCCTTCCACCTTCTTTACGGGGTATGTATAGACGGTCTACATCAGCCTTTGGGTGATGCATCCTATGCTTAGAAAGAAGCTTTCTTGTTTTAGCATCCATTCGCCTGATGTCGTTTAGAGTCCAGTTTAAGATGTTGAAGCTATATTGGACAACTGGGATTGCAAGGCTATTAATGGCCATAACTCTATTCTGTGAATTTAATTCAGTTTTTAATATCATTCGTAGCCTTCTATAGTACCCTTTACGCACTATTTCTTTCATTTTTTTATGGTGAATGTTTTCGCTCTCATTTACACCTAGGTATTTATAAGCTTCTTCTGGTTTCAATTCTTTTATTGTTACAGCAGGGTCTAGGCTAATTGAGGATGTTTCTTGTATTGATCCACGTAAAACTGTAGCTTTAGCACATTTATTCAAATTAAATTTCATTCCAATGTCTTCGCTGAAGCATTTTACAGTTTGCAGAAGACCTGCCAGCTCATTATCATTCTTAGCATATAACTTTAAGTCATCCATGTAAAATAGATGGCTTATTTTCTTTTGGCCTATTTTATAACCACATTCTGTCTTATTAAGTTGACTGGTTAGTGCTATTAATGATATGCAGAATAGTAAGGGAGATAAAGAATCACCTTGAAATATACCTCTTTTGATGTTTATTTCATCAGACTTATAGGTTCCATTTATATGATTGAGGTAAAGGGTTGTTTTCCATATAGACATGCACTGTTTGATGAAATTGATGATGACGGGCGATATCTTGTATATATTTAAAGTCTTTAAAATCCAGGAATGTGGCACACTATCGAATGCCTTTCGGTAGTCTATCCAGGCAGTACTTATTATTATTATTATTATTATTATTATTATTATTATTATTATTATTATTATTCAGGTGTTAATAAAACAGTGTTCAATGTAGTATGAACAGGGCTATTTTATATATATTAAGAAATATACATATTGCCCTACGTCGATGGCACAACTCGAAATTTCATGCGTTATGCAATCATCAGATGCCTTTTTCAAACTGACTGTTTCATAGATTTTAATTTAAGTTAACTCGATGTTCATGGAAATTAAGTCTTATAAAGTTAAGTTACTGCTTTTCTAATAACAAGATTAAAATTTTAAATATTCTAAGATTACATATATATAAAATTAAATTTAAATTTAAAATTATAATATAAAATTAAAAATTAAAATTATATTGTTCGCTGTGCATATGCAGTTGTTTTTATTACGCATTGACCACTTTTTTTCATCTACCGTTTGCTGGTTCAACCAACACCTCTCTTGCTGATAGATATATATATATATATATATATATATATATATATATATAGAGAGAGAGAGAGAGAGAGAGAGAGAGAGAGAGAGATGTTTGTGCGTACGTGTGTTTTTTGTGCGTTGTAAGAGGTGCAGTTTAAAGTAGGTACCTCGACTCCTTTTGGACACCTGACTTTTTAATTGAATTTTTAAAAATAAGAACATTTTCTTGAAATTTTTGTTTTAGTTTTAATTGAAAGATATATGATTAAATTTACTATTTCCAGTAAGCAAAATACGCTGGTGTATTTTAACCAGACATTATATTGATTGGAATCTAAAATTTTTAGATGTTTTTTAATTTTTCAATTTTTCGGCTATTTTTGAGCAATCAACAGATTTGTAAACAAAAGATAATTCTCGGTTTTAAAATTCTCGCAAAAATAAAATATACATCTGTGAAACATTATATTCAGAAAATTAGCAAATTTAATGTTAAATTAATCTGATTTACTCAAGTATTACTTGGTTACAGCATGAAATTTAGAATAAAACTATTTTTAGACACAGAGTTGAGCTTTCTAACCCTTCCGCCATAATTAAAATGTGTTGACAGATGCAAGATAAGAGTATGGCGATCACAAGCGACATAATTGTACAAATTTTTTTCCGGTAAGAGAAAGAAACCCTGAAACACATGATCTTTTAATGTACACATCAAAATTACCATGCAAAAAAAAATTCAAATACACAAAAAAATTGAAAATCATTTAAGAAATACTATGGCTAAATGATTTATATTAAACTTTTCAATTTTTGATTAGTAAATATAGTATTCATTATATAACCTACTAGCCTAACGTCAACAAGTCTTGGAAGTATTTTTTAAATATTTTTGAAATTTTATAAATTATTATTATTAAAAAAACAAAAATGAAAACAATTCTTTTAAAATTCCATTATTAATCGCAATTTTTTTCTTCAGACTATAATATCTTATATATTATTTATTAAAGCAATTAAAAGCTTATCTAAGTAAATAATGTCATAGTTTTATTGCATTTTTTATTTTACTATTTTAGATTTTCGGTAAAAGGGGCTAAATGGTTTTAAAAAATAATAGATGATTTACATTCCCTAATGAGTCCTGTGTTTAACTAATTAAATCATTTTTTGCTCACAGGATTTAATTTTTTGAAATTTCATGAATTTCCGTGGAGTGAGGTAAAAGATCTAAAAAAAATTATTTTTCCCAATATTTTTACAAATAATAATTTCATAAATAATTTAATTTATTTGGAAATAAGTCTTGAAAGTTTCCTTAATATCCGACAAATATTTGATTTTTGGAAGAATTTCCAAATTAATGTGTTTGTCACCAAAAAAATGTAAGTTATGGAATATTACGTTCTCCATTGTAAACTCTTGTAACGATTTGGCTCCTCGCTAACAAAAATAAATAATGTTGTAATAAATATATCTCAGGTTGTAATATATATATATATCTTTCAAAGTCATAGAAATAATATCGGATTAAAATGAAATCCATTAATTTATAAAATTATTGCATGTCTCACACTGTCAGGTGTAGTTTTCTGTCTAGTTGTAGTTTTCTGTTCGTTTTTTTTTTTTTTTTTTTTTTCAGCAATCTTAGAAGAGAACTTTGTGGACTGGCTGAAAAACTGGAAGGAACGCTATGAATACTTTCAACATAACGAAGACGTCGTCGTTGTAGGCAGGCTACTGTTCCGCTAATATTAAATAACATGACTCTTTCTAAACAAATCTATTGTTAACTCGGGCAAGGATTGGCTTGTTAATTTTAACACCTCCAAAATGAAACTACTCTATTTTTAATCGTCGGAGAGAACACGTTCTACCTTCGACCGGTATGGCTGATGCTACCCTCCAGGAACTTGCACCTTCTCAGATTAAATGACAGAAATAGGTAGGAATATATTGAACTAGCATCATAGCCCGGCGTTGCCCGTGCAACTCAGAACATTTTAGTAGTAGAAGATGACACTTTTTATTTTACATATTTTGTTTTTGTTTGAAAAAGCACTTTTTGTAAAAAAAAAATTTCTTTTGTTTTAAAATTGCGGGGGAAAAATGTTAACATTTTTTTTAAAACGTCGGAATAAAAATTAAATATAAAGGCTCATTTTTTTTTTAATAAAAAATATTTTAGTGGTGTTTGACACGCGTGATTTGATTTCTGTGACGTAATACAGCAACCATCTTAGATCTTAGATGTTTTACGGAGCAAATGTAAACAATTGGTTCCATTGGCCAAGAAGTGTGAAAATTGCTGAACTTAAACTCAAAATGTATGTGTCAACCTGGCTTGCCTGTAGATATGTGTCCCTAGAAAGTTTGAATGGCGTAGCTTAACAAATGTAGGCATGCATAGGGAACAGTCACACACAGACTCACAGATTGCCTTTTATATATATTGAAGTAATTGCTCGATCATCATCTAGGAAAGTTAATTCTATGAGTTGTACGAGATAGTTTTTCTCATCAGACTTTATCTTAAATATTTAAAAGTCTACTATTCGTTTCTACTTTGAATATTTCTGTCACATCTTGGCTACCTCTTCTGCTATGCATTTAAAAATTCTTGATGAAGACCAAAGGGAATCTACCATGCTATTAGGCCTGGGATCTCGACTTCAGTCTTTTTCTTGACGGCATACCGTAGCTTCTCTGAGCCTTTTTTATCATTATTTTCATTGTAATTGTTCTGATGAATAAAGAGGAAATTGGAAAACGAATTGGGGAAATTGGAAACGAATTACAGTCGGGTTCGTTGTATTTAATCATGGAAGATATAAAGGCACCTCTTCTCCTCCCAGCTATGGATAAAACAGTAACTTATATCAGAAAATCATTAACACCTCAAAATTATGTTTCGACTTGAAATAACATCAATTAATAAACCACAAACGATAAATCAATCAATCGGTTACACATTTGTCAGTTTGCATTCCGGCTATGAGACTCAGGTTCGAATCTCACAAAGTCGATTTTTTAAGAGAGTAACGTCTTGATAATAGTGTGCCATTTTTTTGTATGTAATTGTTGTGATCAAGTGAACGGTTTAAGAAATAACAAAACATCTGTTATAGAAATATTGTATATTCAACAGTAAATACAAGAGAAGAGTATTACACGATTAGTGCGTGTGTCGGTTGTCCAGCGTTCAATCAATTCGACTGTTCCTCCAAGATCACCTCTCCTACTAATCTTACAGTAGGCGGAAGAGTCCAACATAGACTCTTTAGAGGGAGAACACCACAACAGTAACCCACTTACTCTTTGTGTTCAGCAATAATAAACACTGACGCGTGTTAACCCTTACACTATGGTAGACGATCACAAGCTATTAAAATTAATTTAATCTAGGACAATTAATTGCCGTCCAGGACCGAACCTGCTTACAAAAGCTAATTGTTGTGAGAGAAGTGAAAATATTACGCAAATCCTTTTCCATTTGCACAATTTAGTCTGGCACAAGGCCACAGTGATGAATCTTCTAGAAAGAATCAACCATGATACAAGAATATATTGGCTTGCTAAACGCATTAAGCACTGTACCTTAAAATGTTTATCATTGTTTGCTATGCTTAATGCAGTCAGACACAAGGCCACGTTATTCTACCACTTTAACAAAAGATTTGAACCAATTGTCGAAAAGACCACAACAGAAGATACGATTTCTTGTTTTAGTCGAAGTTAGTTTGTATTTTCGATGTGCCAAACAAACCGATTTTTGTGTAATGCTCTTAAGTGAAACCTCAATTTTGGGGGAAATATTCCGTTACTATAACAGTTGGGTCAACACTGTAGACTGTACTTAGAAACTATTGTAATTCTTAACAAAACCTTGTTTCCAAACCACCACTGGCATTTTCCGCCCTCTGTGGACAATATGTGCACCTTGCTCGCCTCAGAGATAGGTAATAAAAGAGTGGAGAAAAAACAAAACAAGGTGAGACAAAGGTATGTTGAACAAAAGCGACTTAACAAACACCTGGAATTGGCGGGCGGAGGTGAGTTCATTTGAAGGCCCCACAAAAAAGCACGTGTTGTTGTTGGGAGGATTTGAGGTTCGATTCCTTATTAAACTATGTTGACCAACAGCCATAGGGAATATTTGGGCGGAAGTACCGCATCTGCGCCAACAATGGAGACCCTGCATTGTAATATATAATTTCTACGTCCGGCCACGGGACATTCGACACAAATAGTTTTTCACCAGAAACGCACTAGTTGTGGTCAGGCTAGATTTAAAACGGTGGAGTGTTGAGTCGAGGGCGTAAAAAGTAGTATGTTTTTGTTGTCTACTTCCAATAGTGTTTTCATGTTCTATTTATTTATTTATTTTATGCGTTAATCTTAAAATAATATTTTCGTTTTTGTTTGTTTGTATTTTATATTAATTCAGCTTAGCTTAGTGCGACACAAGGACAAAAATATATGGAGCACTCAACTGATTCTATATAAATATACAGTCAGTTAAGTGTCAAACGTGATACACGCTTTGGGCGATCATATCTCAAAAGTGACATGACTGACTGGGCAGAAGATTATCCCGCAGTAGGTTGCCATTGCTTTCTGCTGTAGACTGGTTGCCAACCAAGGCTATAGAACCCAATCTGTCTTGTTATTTAACCACTAACTGAAAGGAATAGACGGATTAATACCTTTCCCAAGGGTATTTGTGCGTAAGTGAAAGCAATGAATTAAACTGGAATTTGAACTCGGTTCCGCGATTTGTCGTTCTCAGTGGCTATCCACTGCACCACAAGCTTTACCTAAAATTTCGTTCGCTTACTAAACAGAAATTTTAGTTAATAAACATGCACAAACTTTTTTGATTAAACCAATATCTTAGATATATGTCTATACTCCAGAGTGGGGATCTTTTTATAAGTTTTATTTTTATCCTACAGAATCGGAGTAGCTCATATGAATTGTCACGTATCTATTTTTGATTAATAAGAATTGTCGAAAAAAGAATACGACGTTTCAGACGATTTTCTGCACAAACTTTGAAAGATCAAACCACTTCAAGTTTAATATCTTTAAAGAGGCAATACCAGCAAGGCAGCAGAGAGTTTAAATTCAAAGTTTTCCTTTTTTTTTTTTCTAGACTAACGCAATAGTATATTGAGGCTGTGTGCTGCTATATTTGCGACCCGCCAAACTCCTCTCCGGGTTTTCTGTCAGGATTTACTTTCATGGCATTCTTCGTGTTTTTCGCCATCTACTCAGAACAATAGCAATATATATATATATATATATATATATATATATATATATATATATATATCATATTTGTGTGTATGTATGCATGTATGTATGTATGTATGTGTGTACGTGTATATATATATATATTTATATCCAAACACTGAAACAACCATATGATTGTAGAGAAGAGGACATATATAGAAAAAAATATGTGCATGTTCTAAAACATAATTTATAATATATATATATATATATATATATATATATATATATATAATAAAAAGTTTTTGATTTTTTTAAACTACATTAAATATAAACAAATACTGTTTAAAAAAGTACGTTTTTTTTTAAAAAATCAAAAACTTTTTATTATACATAGTAAGACAGTATACGTGGATAATCATTAATATGTTATTTGAACCTTACTTAAACGAAAAAAATCTCCACGACACAAGAATACTGGAAAAGACTCTCTACAAATTTCTCGAACAACACTTCCAACGACAACAGCGACAAACAGTCATACTCCAAATTTCCTTTGGCGCAAAATAACACCCTATGGACTCCACCAAGCGGACACAGCCAACACTTGGACCAATACGCCAGCAGGGCCAGACAACACTTGGACAACTTCTTAAAAAATAGATGACACCAAACAAAAACACACAACCTATCTAAAGCAAAACACCAAGCTATCTATATACTTAAAAAAATCGAAACTTAATTATCGTACCAGCCGATAAGGACGGAGCTATAACCATCTTAGACACTAATAACTATATTAAATAAGCAGAATCACAACTTCAGAACAACAAGTTCTATGCACCCCTACCTCTGGATCCGACCAGTACTTACAAGTCAGAATTATCACTTCTCATTCAGAACCTGAATCATAACATAGGCGAATTGGTTTATCGACACCACGCGGTGAAAACAGCGAAAGGATGGATATTCCAAAGAATTTTTTAACCGACACAAACAGACTTTCTCCACGGAGGTGTCGTGTGTTAACTGGTTTACCGAAAATAAACAAACGGACGAGCCGTATGTTGCTTGGTTTATCGACACCACGTGTTGTAAACAAACAAATGTTCGGACGCTGCCGTAGAGCGCGTTTCCAATTCTAATTTTGAAAAAAAATCACTTGTTTCCGATGAAGAACCGAGGACGGTTTGAAATATAAAACTACATTAAATATAAACAAATACTGTTTAAAAAAGTACGTTTTTTTTTAAAAAAATCAAAAACTTTTTATTATACATAGTAAGACAGTATACGTGGATAATCATTAATATATATATATATATATATATACACACACACACACACAACGGTCTATATTATGAGAGCGGACGTAGATATTTATTCTTCACTACTCGACGATATAATTTTTGCAAAAATATACGAATAAAACACAGTTAAAGAGCAAACTCGCGGCAACATCTCTCATAAATGGTAGTAAAGTTTAATAACTGGTAGTAAATAGTAATGCACTGGGCTGAAGCGGCCCCGCTATTGTTTCTCTAATAAACCGAGCTGATGATGCCTCGTCTCTCTCTCTCTCTCTCTCTCTCTCTCTCTCTTTCTCTCCCCATATATATATATATATATATATATATTTTGAAAGTGCGATTTGAGTTTTGAGTTTGAGTTTTGTTTAATGGCATATCAACCTCTGTGGGTTATTTAATGCCAAAAAGGTTTTAAAGTTTGTTTGTTTTTTTTGTTTTTTTGTTTTGTTTTGTTTTTGTTTTTTTGTTTTTTCGGTTATAGTAAGAAGGTTGATTTAGTCAGATTTTAATGAAAATTTTTTTGTTTTTACTTTTTATATTTTAGAAAACTGAAAATATCTTCTAGTTTTGTATTCAAAAATTTTTGCTAAGAATATTTTTTTTCCTTCAAAAATGTGTTATGGTAATAATTTTTTCTTCAAAAATGTATTGTTGGTAATTATTTTTTCCTTTAAAAATATATATTTTTCTATAAAAGTCTATTTCTATGTATATATTTTTATAAAAGTGTATTTTTATACTTTCATAGTGTCTTGATCCCAGTTTGGGGGTTAACTATAGCTGGGACCGTAACAGGTGCTACTACACCGGGCCAGGGTGGACCTGAGAGCAACAGCAATTAAGAGGCGGTCCCATGGTCCTCACAACCTTCCAATCAGTGGCCTTGATGCTAGATGCAGTTTATCATGTCCAGGACCGAAAGTGTGATTTGAGAAGCCTGCTGAATGTTGAAAGATACACACGAAACACGAAAGTAAAAAGAAAGAATTTTACCCTGCTGGAAAAAGTTTATGCAAGGGATTTTTTCCTGCAAGAAGTACAACCCTTGAAACACGTGAGCTTTTAATATGTCGTTTATGGCCTATCAATAAAAGAAAAACTGATATCTACACACAAAAGGAATGTTTTATTCTAAAGATCATGGTGCGTGAAGATTTGTATTTTATTTTCAATTTTTAATTAGTAAATATAGTCTTCAGTTAATAACTTAATAACCTAATGGGCATGGTGAATCTAAGAAATTTTAAAAGATTTTGAAATTTTATGAACTATTATAATTAAAAAATAAAAATGGAGACAATTCTTGCAAAAATTCATCGAAAAGATTTTCCTTTACAGGCTATGATATTCTTAATATATATTATTTATAAAACCAATTAAAAGTTTATCTAAATACAAAACGGTATAGTCTTGTTCCTCTTTTTTCCTTTTTTTTTTCACTACACAGAGCAATTTTTTTTAAAGGAGTAACTGTTTGAAGAAAAAAATATAAGTGATTTATATTCCCAATGAAATCCTGCATTTAACTAATAAAACAAAGTTTCAACACAGTAGTCAAATTCTAGAAATTTTAGGAAATTAACTGGAGGGCGGGGTTAATATATATATAAAAAAAAACTATTTTGCCAAAGGTTTTATAAAAATAATTTCAAAAATAATTTCAGTCATTTATGAATAAGTCCTGAAGGTTTCATAAAAATCGGACCATTGTTTGGCATTTGCAAGAATTTCCAAATTAATTTTTATCACCGGTAAAAAGGTGAGTTGTGTAAATTAAATTTGTCTTAGTAAACTGTAGTAAAAATCTCGTCACTTACTAATGAAAAGTATAGAAAGAAGATTTTTAATCAAAATTTCAAACGTGTTAGAAAGGATTAAAAATATTAATAAAATAACTTTAAAATAGTTTAATCTTTCCTCATAATAATAACATAAATCTTTTGACGATGAAACATTGCTTTTATTATGTTTGGGTCCTTTTAACATCATGCAATGCTGGTTTTCAGCGAATAAGTGTTGGTATCTATATTACAATGCTAATTATAACTATGGTATTTGTATTACTGCAGGCAATAAAATTTAATATTAAGAGTATTAGTAAATATAATCTCAAAATAAATGTTATCGTTTACTATCCACTTACTTTTTGACCACCCTATATATATATATATATATATATATATCTGTGTGTGTGTGTGTGTGTGTGTGTGTGTGTGTGTGTGTGGCTAAAAATTTTTAAATAATCACGCGACCATACTTATTGACATTGGACAATTTATTTGACGGAAACAATGAAAACAAAAGAAAATTCCTTAAAACGAAACTAGGTAAAATGAACAATTGCTGCCCATATATATATATATATATATATATATGTGTGTGTGTGTGTGTGTGTGTGTGTGTGTGTGTGTGTGTGTGTGTGTGTGATTAAATGATTTAGACATAGTGTGTCTATTTTTATTTTGATCCTCTCGTAGTTACGAATAATTTTCTTGGTATAGTGATTAAAAGATAACGGGAAGGGCACTATATGCCTTTTGGAAGTTTTCTTTTTTTTTTGTAGTCACAAGTACTTTCAATCGTGTCCAAGATCAATTCAGAGGGTTGATTGTTAAGACGTAATCAATGTCTAGTGTCTGTTATGAAAGTTGTACATTATGAAAATTTTTAAGCTGTAGCCATTACGAGTTTTGAGCACGCGCGTAGGAACGCTCGATCGCCGATTTGAAAATCATAAGGTGATGTAGGGAAGGCAACATAGTTTTCACCCTTTGTTGCATAATGGCTACAATTGTAACCAATATGCAACAAAGGGTTAATATCAGTAAAAACTGCAATATACTTATTACAAAGATCTACTGTTATGATAATTTTAGAACATTGTTACAATACATTTAATTTAGTTTAGCCGAAGTAAACGACAAAACCTGTTTTTACTCAAACCGATAAAGCTTATTCCCAATAGTAAACCTGTGATGTATGACGAATAACACGCTAGCAGTACTACTACTAGTAGTATCAATAATAATAATAATAATAATAATAATAATAATAATAATAATTAGAGCGGGCCAATGCCTGAATTGCAAAAAAAGGAACTTTTACGCAAAGCAAACTGCAATAAATTGTTATGAACACCACCCAGAGCCGTTTACAGGGTAGGATTTTCAACAGTTGTAAGAGACTTTGCAATACACACAAACACAGCAATCAAAACTAATCGGCCAGACATCTTGATCAGAGACCACAAAAACAGAGTATGCATTCTTATTGAAATGGTTGTCCCTGCAGATTCTAATATATCTTTCAAGATAACTATCAAAGTACAAGGACCATAAAAGTGAAATATCAAAATTGCAGCACATGAGAACATCAACAATTCTAGTTGTAGTTGGAGCCCTCAGTTTTATTGGAAAAGATTTCGATAATTAACAAATCCCTGGTAGACCTGTCCTTAAAGAGATAAAACAATTGCTTTCTTTATTTAGCCCACTGGGTAGATTGTTTTAATTCCGTGTGCCATGCTAATTTTGTAGATACTTTTTCTTTTCGGGTATCAAGATTCATTGAGATTTGTTTTTAAGGGCAGTGTCTCCAAGTCCTACCCTGTTATTTAACCCATAACTGGAGGGAAAGGACTGAAACTTATGTTAACCTGAAATGCAGATTCTGTGATGAATACCCAGAAATTGACCATTTTGTATTAGGTTGCACAGTATTAGCATCCATCGAATATATAATTCAGCATGACAGGGCAACTTTTACGGGAAGAAAACTGCATGGAAGCGGTATGAAAAACACCCAAACCCGGTAATTTTATGGGACGTTAAAATATACACGGAATGTGCGTTGTGGTGTAGTGGATATCGACTCGGAAAGACAAATCGGGGAGATGATTCCGAATTCCAGTTGAATTCCGTGCATTCACTTACTCCTTTGGGAAAGATATTAATCCGTCTCTTCCCTCGAGTTATGGGTTAAATAATAGGACAGATTGGGTTCTATAGCCTTAGCTGGCAACCAGTCTAGCGCAGAAAGCAATTGCAATCTATTTCGCAATAATCTTCTGCCCAGACAGTGATGATTCTTTCAAGACATGATTGCCCAAAGTGTGTATCACGTATGGCACTTAACTGACTGAAAATATACGCAGACAGAATGATCAAAGCTAATCGCCCAAACACAAGCAATCAAAGACCACAAAAACAGAATCTACTTTCTTACTGACATGGCAGCTCCAGCAGAGCGTAATGTGTCTTTAAAGATCTTCAAAAGACTTTCAAATACAAGGATCTTGAAGTTGAAATATAAAAAATGTGGCACATGAAGACATCAATAATGCCAGTTGTGATTGGAACCCTCGGTATGTTTGGAAAAGGTTGTGATAGACTCGTTGAAGGGATTTCTGTCAGCCTATGCCTTAAAGAAATACAAAATATTGTTCTCACAATTACAGCTCACACATTACGAAGAGCTTTTTTTATGTTTAATGTGTTTTATGTTTATTTATTTATTTACAAAAATATTCAGTGAAAATGTTTTGATGCCATTTCTGACCTTAAATCTTAGTTTAGAATCTGGAAGGAAATTAGTATACAACACAAATCAAAGGAAATAATAATAATAATAATAATAATAATAATAATAATAATAATAATAATAATAATAATAATTCCAACCAACAAAACAAAACCTCCGAACTATTAAACTGTACAATGCAGCACTGAAATCAATACTGGATGAAGACCCTCATACAAATCTTAACGAAGTAATATATGCATCAGCAACAGCAGCAACAAAAAAGTTAAATATCAAAATAAAAACAAGGCAGTCTCGCAGACGTGAAGATCCACCTTGGAAAAGAAAAATAGAAAAAGAAATCGAACAGCTTAGAAGTGAACTGTCAGTACTGGATGAACTGAGTAGAGGAATAAATGTAAGAACTAGGAAAAGAAGAAGAGCCGAAAAAAAATATAACATCAGGAATGAAAATGATGTCTTATCAAATAAAGAAAAAATAAAGCAAAAAATCCAACTGAAGGCTCAAAGAATAAGACGCTATGAAAAAAGAGCAAGATTTTACAGACAAAATAAGATTTTTCAGACTGATACAAAGAGATTTTACAGGAAAATAGGTAAAAAAAGAATTGAAGTGACAGTACCCCCAGAATGGAAGAAGTCACACAGTTCTGGGAAAAGATATGGGCTTGCCCTAAAGAACTTAGCAAGGAAGTACACTGGATTACGCAGGAGATAGAACGAATGAAAAATAAACCCGAACAGACATGGTCTGGAATTACAGAAGATGATGTTAAATTTGCACTAAAAAAAGCACACAATTGGAAATTCCCAGGTATAGATAAAATTCCTAACTTTTGGCTATATTATTTAAATGCAGCACATAAAAAAATAGCCAAAAAACTTCAAGAAATGGTTGACGATCCCACTAAAATTCCTGCATGGATGACCAAAGGAATTACATTTCTTCTACCCAAGAATGGTGACACAAACAACCCGAAAAACTACAGACCAATTACATGTCTTCCGACAACATATAAACTATTAACATCTATTTTAAAAAAACAGACATATTTATTCTTAGAAAGAAATGACATGATACCGCTTGAACAAAAAGGGTGCAAACGTGGCTGTTATGGTTGTAAAGACCAATTGCTAATTAACAAAATGATCCTGGAAAACTGCTACAGTACAAAGAAAAATCTTAGTACTGCCTGGATAGACTACCGAAAGGCATTCGATAGTGTGCCACATGACTGGATTTTAAAGACTTTAAATATATACAAGATATCGCTCGTCATCATCAATTTCATCAAACAGTGCATGTCTATATAAAAACAACCCTTTACCTCAATCATATAAATGGAACCTATAAGTCTGATGAAATAAACATCAAAAGAGGTATATTTCAAGGTGATTCTTTATCTCCCTTACTATTCTGCATATCATTAATAGCACTAACCAGTCAACTTAATAAGACAGAATGTGGTTATAAAATAGGCCAAAAGAAAATAAGACATCTATTTTACATGGATGACTTAAAGTTATATGCTAAGAATGATAATGAGCTGGAAGGTCTTCTGCAAACTGTAAAATGCTTCAGCGAAGACATTGGAATGAAATTCAATTTGAATAAATGTGCTAAAGCTACAGTTTTACGTGGATCAATACAAGAAACATCCTCAATTAGCCTAGACCCTGCTGTAACAATAAAAGAATTGAAACCAGAAGAAGCTTATAAATACCTAGGTGTAAATGAGAGCGAAAACATTCACCATAAAAAAATGAAAGAAATAGTGCGTAAAGGGTACTATAGAAGGCTACGAATGATATTAAAAACTGAATTAAATTCACAGAACAGAGTTATGGCCATTAATAGCCTTGCAATCCCAGTTGTCCAATATAGCTTTAACATCTTAAACTGGACTCTAAACGACATCAGGCGAATGGATGCTAAAACAAGAAAGCTTCTTTCTAAGCATAAGATGCATCATCAAAAGGCTGATGTAGACCGTCTATACATACCCCGTAAAGATGGTGGAAGGGGTCTTATTCAGCTGGAATTGTCATACAAGACAACAACTATTGGCTTACTAACATACATAGAAACAACAAAGGATTGGATGATACAATTAGTAAGGCAACATGAAGAAAGAAAGAAAAAATATTCAATAATAAAAGAAGGCAGTAAATACAAATAAGATTTACAGTTAGTAGATTCTGTAGAAAAGCAAAACAGAAGCCAAGAACCAACTATTGCGGCAAAGAATATGAAAATGAAAGCCAAAGATAAAGCTCTTGAACAGATGAAACAACGCTGGCAAGACAAATCTCTGCATGGCCAATATCCAGTACGTGCCAATAAATCTAATGTTGACAAAGTTAATACTCATCGATGGTTACGTGCATCTGGATTAAAGTCTGAAACTCAAGGATTTATACTTGCAGCACAAGACCAAAGTCTTTTCACGAGAAACTTTCAGGCAAATATTATGCATAATAATATGGATCCAAAATGCAGGTTTTGTGATAAACACCAAGAAACAATAGACCACCTAATCTCAGGCTGTCCTGTGCTTGCCCCAAACGAATATAAAAATCGCCACGATAGAGTTGGGCAATATTTACATTGGGCAATGTGCAAACATTATGGAAAAGCTGTAAACAAACACTGGTATGAACATCATCCAGCACCGGTTACAGAAATAGAAGATGTAACCATTCTATGGGATTACACCATCTACACAGACAGAAAAATTGAAGCAAACAGGCCAGATATTATTGTTAAAAACCAGAAGGAGAAAACTTGTCTATTAATTGATATGGCTTGTCCAGCGGATTGTAACATAGCAATCAAGGAATTTGAAAAACTGTCAAAATATAAAGACCTGGAAATTGAAATAGAAAAAATGTGGAAATTGAAAACAAGAGTTGTGCCAGTGATAGTAGGTGCACTTGGAATGATAAAAAATGGAACAAAACAACACATTGAAAGAATCCCTGGAAACCCCAGCTTAAGAGATATACAAAAAATTGTCTTATTAAGTACAGCCCACACACTAAGGAAAACTTTATCTATGTAATGCTGGAGATGATAGGGAAGATAGAAAAAAACATGAAATGGAGCCATAACAACACGCTACGACCTGCCTTAGGTCTTCCCGCAGACACTGGTTGGTAGTGCGACTATAGCAGAAATCGAAATATGATGAAAAATGACATAATAATGATAAGGAACTTTCAAGCAAATATTATACATAATAATGTGGATACAAAATGCAGGTTCTGTGATGGATGCCAGGAAAGAATGGGCCATCTGGTTTCAGGGTGTTCTGTACTTGCCCAAAATGAATAGAGTGGGGCAATATTTACATTGGACAATGTGCAAACACTATGGAAAATATAGTGCGACCATAGCAGAAATAAAAATATGATGAAAAACGACAACATAGTAATTGAAAACAAGAATCGTGCCAGTGATAGTAGGTGCACTTGGAATGATAAAAAATGGAACAAAACAACACATTGAAAGAATCCCTGGAAACCCCAGCTTAAGAGATATACAAAAATTGTCTTGCAAATTACAGCCCACACACTAAGGAGAACTTTGTCTATGTAACGCTAGGGATGTTAGGGGAGATAGAAAAAACATGAAATGGAGCCAGAACAACACGCCACAACCTGCCTTAGGTCTTACCGCAGACTTGGTTGGTAGTGCGACCATAGCAGAAATCGAAATATGAATAATAATAATAATAATAATAATAATAATAATAATAATAATAATGAAGCAAGCACGCCAAGTCTTAGAACATCTATATTTTCAACTATTCCACCTTGACGAGGTTCTTCTTACAATGTACTACAATGACTGTCGGGTTTGCGTTTGTTTATTATTATTACTAATATATATATATTTTTTTTTTACATCTTTGGTACTATTTCAGCCTATACCTTCTTCAGCCTTGTTTTTCATTAATTGAATCTTTCATTTATTTTTTTTTTATTTCTAACATTACAAAATGAATTAAATTTGTCTACCTTTCATTAGTAGGTAATTTAGATATTTCAATGATTTTCGTTATATTCTTCTTTTATATGTCGTGTCCCTTCAGTATGTTGACGATGATGGCTCTCCGCAACATCCTGTCCTTTGTAGATCTCAGTCAGTCAGTTAAGTCAGTTAAGTGCCATACGTGATACACGCTTGGGCGATCATGTCGCGAAAGAGACATGACTGACTGGGCAGAAGATTATCCTGCAGTAGGTTGCCATTGCTTTCTGCGGTAGACTGGTTGCTGACCGAGGCTATAGAACCCAGTCTGTCCTGCTATTTAACCCATAACTAGAAGGAAGAGATGGATTAATACCTTCCCCAAGGGTATTTGCGCGTAAGTGAATACAATGGATTCAACTGGAATTCGAACTCGGCATGCGTACTAAAAAATAACTTTCAACCCCCATACCTCTTGAACCCTCGAACACAGCTAGACGGACTCGGATCCGCACATTTCCTCTATGTGTGTGGCTGGTGGAGAGGAAAGTTCGCAGTGGTGATGCTGTGTGTCACCTCGGGTCACTTGTAACCCGCACCTTTGCTTCTGTTTATTTAAGGGTGTAAAATATTAGCATAGGGATGGAGAAAACGGAAGAGCAAGTCTGGAGCTTTTCGGGTGCGGAAATTAAGTTGATGATGCTTAAGGGAATTTTAATTGGTGGCTACGGTGTTAAATCTTGTGGAGTAAAGAGATTTCAGAGAAAAAACAAATAAACAAACAAATTAAGCCGAAGCCTAACCGGACGAATTCCAAGTTCATTTACGGCTGCAAACTTGCGCCCGCAGGAAGGCTTTCAATAACTAAACAAATAAAATCATAATGATAAACTTAAGAAGGAAAAGAAAACCAGAGGTTGACTCAAAAAACGATAAGCGATAACCTAATTGGGTCGCATTATAATTTAAAATAAAGCCCAATGGACCAAGCATTAGACAAACAAATTTGAGGGTCTAGACCAGCATTTCCCAACTCTTTTCTTTTTTTCGTATCCTCGTGGAAGCCATTAAATAATTTTCATGTCTCAGGGAACCTCTGCATAAAAATTACCATTATTTAATATCTATGACTTCTATATGTTTATCGTAGTTTATGTGGAAAACATAATCGTCTTGATTTCGTATGAGTCACAAAATGATACACAAATCCACCACGTACAATTCTGTTCTTTAACCAGTGTAGGCGGTTTCACGTTGACTCTCTCTCTCTCTCTCTCTCTCTCTCTCTATATATATATATATATATATATATATATATATATATATATATATATATATATCTTTAAATACATTCCCTGTGCTGTGTTTATTATATTTTTTTAAAAATATATGAGACTATTATTTTTTATAATATCCAAGGATACTTCAACAATATGGTGTATTTGTATAGTAACATTTCCAGTATAAAATGAAACAAAAATTACTCAAAAATTCTTTAGCCTATTCATTTTGTTTTTAATTGCAGAACCCCTAGTGACCACTCGGGGAAGTCTTGGACTCCGCTGAATACTTGTTGAGAAGTACTGGTCTGCTATTTTAAAAAGCAATTGCATCAGTTCTTTATTTAATCTACGCTCTAGACTAATTAAAGAATTGATGCAATTTCTTTTTAAAATGGCATATATAGTTTTGAACCATAAACACTCACCAATAAAATCATGTATTAATTATGAAAATTAGGATAAAAATCCGGTATTAATTATAAAATGTAACATACAAATCCGGTAAAAATTATTTTTTAATCAGCCAATATTTATAGGTTTCTACTATATCCAGTATTAATTATGGGTTTTGGTTCATAAAATGTTAATTCTCAACGGTCCATTTTGGAGAGGGTGGGCATGAATATGTCAATTCTTATACAGTGTTTCTTTCACAGTAAAATAACACTTGGGTATTACTGCAAAAATAATTGTAATATTCTTTTCATTTCTGTTATAAATGCCAATCATTAAAATATTAAAGAAAAAAGTTTGATAGATAATCTCAATGTTTTCAATGCTATGGTTGACTTTGGTGCTTACTAGCTAAGCCTCTTATTCTAGGTTCCATACTGCTTGGAATTAATGGTAGATCTCGTTATATGATTTGCAGGCGGTGTCTTTGTTTTATAAGAAGCTGTGTTGTAACTACTTTCAGCGATATAGGAAGTTGGAAAAGCAATGAAAAAAGTTTGAATGCTTTCCACAGCTTCAGATACCTTTCAGAATTTTTTTGTAGCCAATATTGAATAATTTATAAAATTTATAAAAAAAACAAAAAAAAAACGAGTAGCCTAAGAATGTTCACTCAACACAAAATGAAATCAAAATTCTAAGTTCCTGCTGCTAGAAGTAAAACTACCCAATTCTCCGCATTGTAATACAATGACGCCAGAGCTACCTCGGGAGCCTCACTGTTGGAACAACCCCTATTTCTGGTTTTAATATTATATATATATATATTACGGAAAGTTCCGGAGCTTTACGAAATGGAACTAACAACAGACATATTTAAGTTATTTGGCTGAATATTATTTTTAATCGATACAAGTGTTTGAGTAGATACGCTGTTTTTAACCAAACAGTATATATATATATATATATATATATATATTAACAAAAGTTGGTTATAAACAATCAACAATTTGAAATGATTTGTTTCAACATTATTTTTGATCGATACTCGGATTTAAGTAGATATTCTGGTCTGATTATTTACAATAAATTTTTATTACGAAAATGTGCGTCATTTGGCAGGATTCGAACCTGCGAGCCCTGTCCACATAGGGGAAGCTACCGGGCACGTCTTAGACCTCTCGACCACGAGCGACCATCAGTCTAAACGAGGTTTTAATCAATCCTATATATAACACATTTTTCGATTCATCGCAACAACCCTATCTGCTCTGAAATGTGTCGTAATGTCAACAAATGTAAACATGTTACGGAAATTAACGAAGATTAACGAAACTTGGTTATAAACAACCGACAATTTGAAATGTTAATAATGTTTGAAATGTTAATAATGTTAATACAATTTCCAACTGTATAAACTTACCCCCCAAGTATTGGATAATGATATTTTTACTAAGAAAAACATTATTATTTCAAGCTGCACTTTTGTTTAAATACCGCTTATGTACTTATGCCAACCACAGATTAACGCACATGAAAGTTTAATATAATGTTTACAATAGAGAATAAGGGTTGGCAAACTTCCGGTTTTATCATGATTAACATATTCAGGCTTTAAAGTGGAAAAAGTTTGTCGGCGTTGGCAATTAGCCTTTGAAATTTTGACAATTTACTTAGACTCGAAAACCGACCTCGGGACCAGTAGGAAATACACAACTAACGCTGTTAGTAGGTAATAAGACAACCCTTTTTTAACCATCAGTTCTAACACCTACGTGGGGCACCTCGACGTGGTGTCATGGCGAACACGTTTGTCTCGCGAGAATAATTACGATTTAGTAATGATGTGCGTTGTGGTACAGTGGAGATCGATTCGGATATCGACTCGGAACGACAAATCGGGGAGACGCGTTCGAATTCCAGTTGAATTTCTTGCATTCATTTACGCACAAATACTCTTGGGAAAGGTAATAATCCGTCTCTTCCCTCCAGTTATGGGTTAAATAACAGGACAGATTGGGTTCTTTAGCCTTGACTGTCAACCAGTCTACAGCAGAAAGCAATGACATCCTACTGCGGGATAATCTTCTGCCTAGTAAGTCATGTCTCTTTCGAGACATGATCGCCCAAAGCGTGTATCACGTATGGCACATAGTTGACTGACTGAATGAGATCGTTTCTCTCTATTTACATTGTGTGGACTACTGTTCTCATCATTGTTGTCATACTAGGGATGTTAAATGGTTTGACTTTTGTGTCAGCTTCTGGTAAGATCTTATTATTTGTCTCCGTATTATTGGTATATCAGGTTCGTACCGATCCTTCAATATTTGTCTCTATTTCTGAGATGAAGCATTTAATTATTTACACTATTTACGCTCTTCGGACGTTTGTCCACAAGGATACATGCCCCATTGGATAAAAGCGTTGGTTAGATCCAGAGACTTGACCCAAATAGTTTTGAGTTCAATACCTCGCTATAGTAGACGTGAACTAACATAAAGTACAGTTAAAGTTAACTGTTGTTGGTGACTTACCCACTTAATAATGGGCTCTTCTTTGCCTATATTAACCGAGAGTTAACCGAGAGTTAATTACTCTCGAGGACAGAGCCAGGGCGACAGAGACACTGGTTTCCAGTACGACTTCAGTTCAGTTCAGCTCAGCCTAGTCTGTCTGTCATTCGGTCACTTGTAGTCAATCTATTATTACTCTTTCTCTTTGCATCTCTTTGTATTTGTTTGTATCTCATGTTGACGTAATATATGTTCTTGACCTACCACCGTGTTGACTCATTATTTTATGGTCCCATTCCGGGTCCATATCATTAACTAGTACTGAAATATCGAGAAGTGACATGATTCATTTAACTAGAACAATCTACCCTGATGAACAAAATAATTAGTCCAGTTCGAAATTCCAATTACATGCGACAAAGATGAGAACAGTCCGAAAAATGTAAATAGTGTAGATAATGAAGAGTGTATAAATAAAGAGTGCTTTGATAAGAAAAATAAACAATAATAAAATGTACGAAAACTGGCTATAGAACAATAATAACGAAGAGTATATCGAAAAGTGCCTAGAGTTCCTTGATAAAGGTCACAATAAAATAGTGGAAACCAGTAATAGAACAATCGTAAAAACAAAAAATGCGCCGAACAAGAGTGCTTTCATAAAAGTCACAATAATAAAATAGAGGAAATCCAATGAGATTAAAATAGCAATCCTTTCTGTTATAATCATTTATTATAATTGTATTTATATGTATATATATATATATATATATAGATATAGAAAAATACTGATGAGCTGTGATACAGCGAAACAGATCTGTCTGCAGATGACTATTTACGCTCTCACACCCTGATTGAGCAATCTGGAAGAATGGTAGACTTTGAAAAACGGTAGCTACCCTAGCATGTACGCATTACTCATTCACTAATGAATTAGAGCACTCTGGCTATTGGGCGGTATAATGATAATATACATGCTAAAAAGTCTGCCTTCTTCTGCCGAGTGCCCATAGGCCAGAGGTAAAATCGCCGACTGACGCCAATTCGGTCGGGTTTCAATCTTGGGTTAAAAGCAATCAGAGTCTAACCGTACTGATGAGCTGTGATACAGCGAAACAGATCTGTCTGCGGATGACTATATATATATATTCCTACTGTCAGCTTTACGTTTCAATCGCTCTCACTTTCGTGGCAATGTCGGCTCAGATCATTCACTTTACTACCAGCTATTAAACTTTACTACCAATTATGAATGCTCTTGCCGCGTGTTTGCTCTTTAACAGTGATTTATTATTTTATTTTTTGCGGGTACTGAAGTATATATATATATATATATATATATATATATATATATATATATATATATATTACAGAAATTAACGAAGATTAAAGTATTGGTTATAAACAACCGACAATTTTAAATTATTTGTTTAAACAATATTTTTTATCGATACTCGTATTTAAATAGATATTATGTTTATAATCAAACAGTATATATAATGGCTTCTACCGGCCTGATTATTTACGATAATAATTTTTTGTTTCGAGTATCTATCAAAATTAATGTTCAAACTAATAAGTTTATATATATATATATATATATATATATATATATATATATATTAATCATATCACCCCGAGCAAGGCGGTAACGCCACTGATATGCAGGGGGCTACATAGGAGTGAAAAGATTGGTAAAGAGAAAGCCGGAAACCACATCCTAAACATGGAACAAGGGATTAGCCTCTACACCTGTTCAATAGACGCGGGTGGAGTGTGAACTGGGTGATAGTTTAGTCTATTGAAAACAAAAGTGAGAAGATTGGAAAAGAGAAAACCGGAAACTGCATCCTAAACAGGGAACAAGGGATGAGCCTCGTCAACTGTTCAATAGACAAGGGTGGAGTGTGAACCGGGCGATAGTTTAGTCTATCTACTCCAATTGAAAAAAAAAAGTCAAAAGATTGGAAAAGAGAAAACTGGAAACCTCATCCTAAACAGGAAACAAGGGATGAGCCTCTTCACCTGTTCAATAGACATGGGTGGAGTGTGAACCGGGCGATAGTTTAGTCTATCTACTCCAATTGAAAAAAAAAGTCAAAAGATTGGAAAAGAGAAAACCGGAAACCTCATCCTAAACAGGAAACAAGGGATGAGCCTCTTCACCTGTTCAATAGACGAGGGTGGAGTGTGAACCGGGCGATAGTTTGATCTATCTACTCCAATTGAAAAAAAAGTGAGAAGATTGGAAAAGAGAAAACCAAAAACCACATCCTAAACAGGAAACAAGGGATGAGCCTCTACACCTGTTCAATAGACGTGGGTGGAGTGTGAACCGGGCGATAGTTTAGTCTATCTACTCCAATTGAAAAAAAAAAGTGAGAAGATTGAAAAAGAGAAAACCAGAAACCGCTCAGGGGAAGATAACCTATGAGGAAACAGCAAATAATCCTCTCAAATATTTTGCCATCATTTTTTACGGCAGAGGTACTCTCGTAATACAGAATTAAGTCGATTAAATGCCATACGTGTTACACGCTGGGACGATTCATTTCATTCCCTTACCCGCAAATACCCTTAGCAAAGTTATTAATCCATATGTGTTGAATAGCTGGACAGATTGGGTTCTATAGCCTCGGTTCGCAACCTTTCTACCTTGTCAAGCATGGATCGGAAGAGACATGATCGTTCCTCCGTATATCATGTATAGCACTTAACTGACTGACTGAATAGACTGGCGGCAAGTTCTCATTATTTTACTGTTTAAATGGCTACATGCAACCGCAAGTTCTAACTTAACGGTTTCATCTCTCACACTCCTTATTGGGCTCTCTTGTGGCTTCTTCCTTTTCAGTCAAATTTGATCTTCAAAAATTCAAATCTAATGTTAATCGTTATCTTCTTTCTTCTTATTTTTTATACTTTTATTATAACTCTCTCTCCTTAATAATACCGCCTCTTTGTGTCTTAGTGGCTTTATTTCCTTGCTTCTGTCAAATGATTAAAATAAAATCGGTATAAAAAATAGTTAAATAAGAGTAATAATTAAGAACGTTGATATCAAAATGCATAAACATGCAGCTGTTAACGAAGGACTTGTTCGCGAGACTCTTATCTGCTAAATCAAATGCACACGTTCATTTCTGCACCGGGACTTTTTTGATGAGATCGAAAATTACGTCGTTTTTTTTTTTTTTGTTTTTTTTTTATCTAATTCTTGCAAATTCATTCTAACTCGATTGGTACAAATATCTACTGACTGTTGGTGTTCGACTCCCACTATGGATTCAAATCACCAGATCAGATATTACATCACGGGTACGAGACGGTCTTCTTCTTGACAACACAGTCAAACCAGTGAAAGGAAATCTCTGATATAAATCTCGCCAGAAATCACACGCCCACTGATCAAAAGCTGACATCTCGTCTAAAGCACAGGTATAATATTTAACGAGGCGCCATCTACTGCGGACAATGCCCATTCGATCTTATTTTAAAGGCGAATGTTATTTACTTATTTTTAAAATCAAGAAGCGACCCAAAATCACTGCGCATCGAACAGCGGTTAACAAAAAACCCTTAAAATTATTACAAGTTTTGCAAATTCTCGTCTTACTGTGCGCTTTGTTATTCAAGACTTCTAGTCAATCAACCGCAGACCAATATTGTCTCAGATTTGAACACAGCGGAATTAGAAATATGAACAAGGCTTGTAGGGGCGAAGGAAGAAGCTATAGAGGTAACGTTAACCCAGCGAATGTATTTTGGTATGAACTCATGGTCGGCATCATCATCAGTTTCTTGACTACTGTCGGCGTCCATCTACTGTCCAAACGCATAACCGACAGCTGAAGAACACAGACAATGGTCTGGGTCACCCTCGGTCCTGATACTAGACCCACAGGTTTTTCATTTAGAGTTTTCTTTCTCCTAGACCGGTTGCTACCCAAGGCTATAGGACCCAGATTATTTTACCCATAACTAGTGGTGAGAAGAGAAGAAATTCATATCTCGCCCAATTAAGCACGTAAGTGAAGGTAATGAACTCGACTTGAATTCGAACTCAGCTCGAATTCATTACATTTACTTACGTCATATGACTTTCAAATTTTCTATTAACTACATTTATGACAAAATGTTTCTTGTTGGCTTTCTCTTCTATCTCTATTCTATACTTGAACTAGCAGTATAGCCCGGCGTTGCTCGGGTGTAATGAAAGCTTTAAAACTAATCCATGGTCCTGGAGCTCAGACTCTTTAGACGTTGGCACGAAAGACTAAAAAGCAATAGTTGTTTCCAGTTAAAGCGAAACCGTAGACTGAAAGAAAATGAATGGATGCAAGTCAAATTTTGATTTCCTGGTATCGATATCAAATAAGTTTTTTTCGTCTTAAACTGAATTTTGAAGGCTAAATAAGTCCTCTTAGTAAATGGTATCATGGCTGAGACTAAGAACTACAATTATACCTACTTAGAGCCAAGCCCGAAGCAAAAACTAAAATAAAAGGGCTGAAAAAAATACAGACATACAGGCAGATAAACAGACACACACACAAACATCTTGCCTTATATATATATATATATATATGTGTGTGTGTGTGTGTGTGTGTGTGTATTATCGATTTTCTGCACTATTGTAAGAACTGCAACCTTGAAACTTCTGAATATCGTTTCTTATGTCTTTGTCTATGAGTGTATCAAATTTGATTAAAATCGGACCACTCCTTCTATAAACCCGATTTTTTTTTTGTTTTTATCGATTTTCGATATTTATCGGGGGTACCTCAACACAAAACCTAGCTAAGAACACTTGCAGAGGCTTATAGTACAACTGTGTAAATTTTCAAGAAAATCGATTCAGCCGTTTCGGAGTCTATAGGTAACGGACACACACACAGACACACACAGACGAAGTTCCATTTATAGCTAAGTTTAGATTAACCACTGAATGTCGAGTACAGTTGCGTTTTTCTACTGTAGGGCCACCACCCGGTTGCTATCAATCGGGAACTTATTTTATTATATTCACTTTCCTTAGTTCAGAAAAAGGTCATGGATACAGAGCGGCCAGTGAGGACCGACCTCGTTACAACTGTCCCGGGATGAAATGACCAGTTTCATATTTACGGGGGGGGGGGGTATAAGATGTTATTGTCATTATCTTCAAGTTGTCTGTGTATTTATCTAAACAAAAAAAATTCTGACAGTACGTCGTGGTGATATCCTGTTTCTATAAAATCGGCAATTTATATTAGTGTTTATCTAACTCTGACTTGGGGGCGAGGGATAGCGTAAATTTTGGATAAAAAGGTCAATAAGTTCTGGAGATACGGTTGTTTTTTTGGTTTATTTTTGTCTTTTGAGCTCTCCTTTTTTGCAGATGTTGAGAGGCGAAGCGTACTAAACGCACACACACACACACACACACACACACATATATATGTGTGTGTGTGTGTGTGTGTGTGTTGGTTTGGTTAGCAATGTCTTATCACAGGCCCCCTGTTCCTGTACAGTATTTAATTCTCAGTGGGAAATTTAAGCCAGGCTTCATAAATATTGACTTAGATCTCCTGCCTTTAAGGCGATTATAAGTTTGCTAGTTCCGCATTGCCTTGCTCGTGCAGGGGTCTATTTATTTTGCATGTCCGAAAAAGTGTAGCACTCGGCACAAACTCGCATTTACGTGGACTTTTAGACACCAAATACCTGAGTTACTCAGTTATTCTGAAGATAACAGGCTATATTCTTGCTAATGATAGATTATATTAGATCCCCATTCAAGTAAATAAGTATTTATGATCATGATTACTCCTCCTTCAATCCTCTGCAAACAAAACCTTTTTTTTTCTTTTGAAATTTTTGTAAATATACATGTTGCGAATATGACAGCGTTGGGTGTGGCACAAGGCCGAAAGTAATGGACACCCAGTGAAAATCGGACACACGATTCAACTGTAATAATTCTAGCGAGACAAGCTTGCTAACCATTACACCTCCTCGATTTAGTGAGAAGGCAGTTTTTTTTTTAATTGCCAAAGTCGGCCCAAAGATTCTTCTCGTTTTTCACTTCAGAACGTTGGTGATCATGGTTCTCCATAACTTATTGTACTTAGTAACTATTAATAACGTTTGTGTCTTTGTTTTCTCTCTCAAACCCAGCTCCGTCGGCCATTTGCTCAAGTTCGCCAAGTAGGTCGTGCGTTGCTTTCTTTTGGACCTCTTACCTTCAGTCTGTCCTGTGGGGTTTCAAATTTTAACTGACTCTTCCTGATGTTAAGTATATCTTTTGCTACTAGAACTCCGTCGTTGCTCACACGTTCAATCCATGGTATTCTCAGAATCCTTCTGTAGAACCACATCACTGTTTTTTCATGTCTGCCTTCATCTCTAAGGAGATTGTTCAGAATTCATGGTGATAGAAAAAGACTGATACGAAGTAACAGTTCAAAACACTTTTCCACTAAAAATTAGATGACTATTCGTCGTTGCTCACATGCTTAGTTCATAGTATTCTCATAATCCTTCTGTAGAACCACATCGTTGTTACTTAATGTCTCGGCTTCATCCGTGAGGAGACTGCCTAGAACTATCCGTCATGGAGAAGGACTGATGATACATAACAGTTCAGAACACTTTTCCACTAAAAATTAGATGACTGTTTTAGTAAAAACAGTTTATGTACAAAAGTCAGTTTCTAAATACTAACTTTATATTTAATGTGTGCGAACATTCATGTTTGGAAGTGCAAACAACGTTAATTAAAAAATAAATAAAACGTAAATATATACTAAAATTTCACTCCTAGTAAGGCATTTAATGCACTAAGACACAAGGGGGTTACAAAAATAAGAGAAACTGATAAACATTATTAAGGATCGAGAACAATATAAGAAGAGTCATCAAGAACACAGTAGATAGCAATTAACATTGCTTTTCCATTTTTGAACATCAAAGTAGGATGGAAAGTATAGAGCCGGAAGAGAGTTCCACAAGGGCAAAGTGCCGAGAAAAACTGTTAGCATAGGTTACTTCTAGCCAATTTAATTGCAAATTGATAAAACCTTGTTTTCAATTTCGTCTTTCTTTATGTGCCGTGAACCTTCAGGGCGTAGGCGATCATGACTCTCCACGCCTTCCTATAATAAGTTATTTCTTTTTGTTCTTTCTCTCAAATCCTGTTTTGTCATTCATTAAGTATGTCACGTGGTGATTTCTCTTGTCCTTCCTTCCCTGTATTTGTCCTGTGAGCATCAGATTTTCCAAGCCCGCCTTTCGCATTACGTGCCCCAGAAATGTCAGCTTCGTGAAGAAGACCATAAGAAGTGACTAAAAAACAAATCAGCGACATAAATATCAAGAAAAGATTCAAGAATGCATTTGTTTACTGCAAAACCTATCTAAGTGCTCACTGCGGAAGCAATCAGCTCCCTGTTATATCTAAACTAAGCATAAGACTACAGAAACTGAAGAAGCCTAACACAGCACCTAAATTTTCAATACAGCAAACTCTTGAACGACGCGAAACTGAAGTAGAAATATAGGGACAGCGTGAAAGGAAAATAGGAGGGACAAAATGGACACGGAAATACGAAATGAGACACCAGCAAACAGCATCATCCAAAAGGAAAATGGACGAAAATGACAAAACGAATGGACTACAAAGGAGATTATTAACAGAATGTAAACGAGACAAAGAACAATGCCAAAACATGGAACAGAATACAGAAAACTGCACAATGAAATAAGGAACAAATTCCGACATGCTAAAGAGGAATGGCTCATGAAAAATGTGAAGAAATAGAAATATTGAGTTTCACAGATAAAGGAGATATATATATATATATATTTTAATCATATCACACCGAGCAAGGCTGTAATGCCAATGATGTGCAGGGGGCTACATAAGATTGAAGAGATTGGAAAAGAGAAAACCGGAAACCGCATCCTAAACAGGAAACAAGAGATGAGCCTCTTCACCGGTTCAATAGTCGTGGGTGGAGTGTGAACCGGGCGATAGTTTAGTCTATCTACTCCAATTAAAGATATACATAAAAAAGAGAACTAACAGGACAAAAGACATACCCAACAACAAGCTGCATAAAATCCAAAGACGGCACGCTTTCATTAGAGATTTTTTGCACAACGAGGGGGAACACAATGAGGGGGAACACAACGAGGGGGAACACAATGAGGGAGAACATAATGCAAAGGAGACAAAGAACAATGCCAAAACATGGAACAGAATACAGAAAACTGTACAATTTTTTTTAATCATTTCACCCCAAGCAAGGCATTCCATTGCCACTATTGCGCAAGGGGTAAACTTAGGGTAAAGTGATTGGAAAGAGTGGTTGGATATAGGAAATATCAGAAGGAAGGTGATAGACGAGTAAGGATAGCGAGGATGGGGGTTGGGTAGATGGGAAGGGTGTTTGAGAGAATGGATGCGAGTTAGTGTGTTAGGAGGTGTCTATTGATCTTACATTTAAACTCCTGGAGATTGTAGCTGTCGGGGAAGCAAGTGTATGGAAGAGAATTCCACAGGCGGGAAGTGCGAGGAAAGAAGCTGTTGGAGTAAATATTGCGGTTACATCTTATCTGTTTCACAGTAAAAGATTGGGACCTAGTAGCTAATCTAGTATCTCGTGCAAATTCATACCTAGGGGGCACCAGTGCTCTAAGCTCATCTGAGCAGAAGCCGTGAAAGTATTTATAGTAGAGGCACAGGGAAGCCACGTCACGCCGGTGAGCGAGTGACTGCAGGCGGTCTGCCAAGTCGGTATCGATCACATTACAGATTCTCCGTTGTATTTTGTCAAGAACCCCGAGGAGAATAGCAGGGGCACCTGACCAGATGTGGCACTGAAATAAACAACAAACAAGGAATGGCTCATGAAAAATGTGCAAAAATAAATAGTTTGAGTTTCACAGATAAAGAAGATATGCATAAAAAAGAGAACTAACAGCACAAAAGACAAGCTGCATAAAATCCAAAAACGGCTTTCGTTAGTGGTTTTTTCCATAACGAGGGAGGACAGCAATCTGCAATATACAGAAATATTGACGGACTAGAAATATTAAAACCGAAGTGGAATTTGCACTGGATAAATTGAACAGAAACAAAGCAGCAGGGACAAACGAAATTGTAATAGATTTTTTTTTTTTTATCGTATCACCCCGAGCTAGGCGGTAACGTCACTGATGTGCAGGGGGCTACGTAATAGTGAAAAGATTGGAAAAGAGAAAGCCGGAAACCAAATCCTAAACAGGTAACAAGGGATGAGCCTCTTAACCTGTTCAATAGACATGGGTGGAGTGTGAACCGGGCGATAGATAGTTCTATCTACTCCAATTAAAAAAAAAAAAGCGAAGTGAGAAGATTGGAAAAGAGAAAGCCGGAAACCACATCCTAAACAGGGAACAAGGGATGAGCCTCTTAACCTGTTCAATAGACATGGATGGAGTATGAACCGGGCGATAGATAGATCTATCTACTCCAATTTAAAAAAAAAACGGAGTGAAAAGATTGGAAAAGAGAAAGCCGGAAACCACATCCTAAACAGGGAACAAGGGATGAGCCTCTTAACCTGTTCAATAGACATGGGTGGAGTATGAACCGGGCGATAGATAGATCTATCTACTCCAATTTTAAAAAAAACGGAGTGAAAAGATTGGAAAAGAGAAAGCCGGAAACCACATCCTAAATAGGGAACAAGGGATGAGCCTCTTAACCTGTTCAATAGACATGGGTGGAGTGTGAACCGGGCGATAGATAGATCTATATGCTGACATCCTTAGATGATTTCGGCATAGAGAAGATTACAGAAATAATCAATGAAATATACAACAGTGGTGAGATACCGGAAAACTTAAGCAGATTTATCTTCATAGTAATGCCTAAGAAACCAGTCACAAACGAATGTAAATGCTACCGATCAATCAAACTAATGAGCTATATGACAAAACTCCTCATCTGAATTATAATCAAGAAAGCGGGCAGCAAAATCAGGCCAGTGATAGAGCAAGAACGGTACCGGTTCGTCAAAGACGCCGGAACTAGAAACGCAACATTTATGATCAGGATGTTATCAGAAAGAGCAATACAAATGCAGAAGGGCGTATATATGTGTTTTACAGACTAAGCAAAGACGTTCGACAAAGTACCCCACAAAGAGCTATTAGAGATGCTCAGCAACGTTATTAGATTCGGGAAAGACATTAGAATTATTAAGAAGCTATATTGGCGTCATATTAAAATAATCAGACTTAATATCGATGCAAGAGTAAATAGCTCTGCCAGCAGCGTAGGCTAGCGAGTTGAGAGCTTAGGAAAATCATTGATGAAAATTAAGAACAAAGTAGATTCATAGAGCCCTGGGGGAACATCCGCAGTAATTCTAAAAGATATAGAAGAGTTGCCGTTCAAGATAACTTTCATATTGCGATTTGGTAAGAAAGATTGAATCAGTTCAAAGTATCGTCCAGGAATACCATCATTTTTCAACTTGTGAAAAAGACAAGCATGCTAAACCCTGTTGAACGCTTTTGAGATGTCCAAAGCAACAGTCCTAGCTTCACGAGTCTTATCTAAATTATGGTGAATCTTTCAGCAGTAATCTTTAATGCATCAACGGTTGATCTAGAGAAAAGAAATCTATATTGTGCGAAGTGAGATACATTACTGAGATACATTACCAATTTAGTGCTGTAGTTTGCTAAAAAGTGGTATAATGCTAATCGAATTGTAAAGGATTTGAAAGTATGAATGAATTATGCATTAATAGAAGTATTATGAATAGATATTATGGCTATCATGAATGAATAGTAATAATAATTGTATGACTTAAAATATTATGAATGGAGATTGTGAGTCATGAATGAATCGAAATGTGGATAGTATTATTATCATTAAGAAATTGCAGTATACTTCAGTGTACAATGTCCGTTCATTGCATTGACGATCATAACTTTTCACTACTTTCTGGCCTTTGTAACTCGTAATAAAGTTTGTCTTTACCACCCACCCAATAACCACTAGGATAATGCAAGAGACCTTGCTATCCATAATACAGCATTGGCCAGCATTTATATTTTTTGTGTTTTGGGTATATAAACTAACCAATTTCATTTAGATTATATATATATATATATATATATATATATATATATATATATATATATCCGAATGAATACATTCTGTACAAAATAGGCATCCCACCCCTTACCGGCTCTTCTAGGAAATCCAAAGGATATAGTCAGGTCGCAAGATAATAAAAACTTTCATTCTAACTGCTAATGTTCAATCTGTCTAGAAATCAAAGACTCTCATTAATCATCGATTTTAACTACCCACACCACTTTCTTCAAAATTCTAACGGTCAATACACGAGAATTGTTCCCTTATCACTAACCTTCCCCCAAACATCCCACACACAACTGACCAAACATAAGAAAAGAGGCTTTCCATTCCTATCCATACCGCCTGATGAGACATTGAAGTCTCAATGTCGAAACAAATGTACAATCTGTAGTGGATATATATTAAAAAAATTATTTATATGTTCTAAAATATAATTTATATATATATATATATATATATATATATATTGATTTTCTAAGCGCAGCTTAGATGTCGCACAAGCCCGAAAGTATGGGAGACCCAGTGAGGATCGAACTGACTACTCAATTATAATGGTCCTAGCAAGATCAGCTTGCTAACATTGCACCACCTCGAGATGTATGTGTGTGTGTGTATGTGTGTGTGTGTGTGTGTGTGTGTGTGTGTGTGTGTGTGTGTGTGTGTTTGTGTGTGTAAGATAGATAGATAGATAGATAGATAGATAGATAGATAGATAGATAGATGTAATGTCAATCGTTGTCTTTTATCTCCTTAATTCCTGTTCTGTTATTTTCATTTACTCAATAGTTGTTTTCTTTTCCTCATATTCTCTCACACTCAGTAACGCCTTGTGTCTTAGTGGCTTCATCTCCTTACTCGGAGTGAAATGATTTTCAAATTTGCTATGCACTGTTTTCGCATTATGTGCCCTAGAAATTAAACTCGCTACACCGTTTTGATAAAACTTTCAAAGATCAAACAATTTATAAGACGCTGTATTTAAAGAAAAATATTAAAAACCTAGCGATAAGAAATTGCAAAGAATTTTTCAAAATGTTCTGAAAAAGTTCATTAAAAGATGAAGATGTTAATTTTTTTTAACCCTAAGATACTTCATTTCACTAATTGTTGCTATGGAGCAAAGAACGGTTTTGAGATAATTCAAAGACGTTTACGTGGTATTTTACAATTATGTTCTCCTCATACAAGTCCCAAGAACCATTCAAGGTAGAAGGTTACTTAGTACGAGTCACCACCCCAATCAAGGTGATAATGTTCACCAGTATACAAAAAACCAACAGACGTGAAAGAGAATGAAAAAAACTTAGCAAGAACCGGAAATCCAATTCTAAACAGGAAACAAAGGAATAAACCTCTACTTCTTTTCAAAAGAACGGGTGGGATGTGAACAGGACGATGGCAAACCTCTCTACTCCTATGGAAGAAAAATGCAGATTCATAGTAAATAAACGTTCAGTTTTTTTAGGCTAAGACGTTCGCAATACAGAGTTGAGGTAGATTTTAGATGGAACCAGAAACCCAATTCTAAACAAAAAACAAGGAATAAAATTCTACTCCTGTTGAAAAGAACAGGGTGGGGTTTACGTTGAGAAAGGCGCATTCCCCTCCGTACAGCTCTATACTACAGACAGACACAACACCTCAAGCCTGCTGCTGCTCTATCGCTATTTCCTTCGTAAATGTTCAGACAAGCACCTTTCTTTAGCTGCAACTGTTCCATCCTTTACAGATAAGACAGGGCGTCTCATACTACTTCTACAGTGAATCACCGTCATTTCCTCCTTATTCTAAATGTAAAGAGAAAGCTCCACTACATACAGATCCCTCCACGTGTATACTTCGCTGAAACTACATTCTCTTCTAGTCAAGAATGAATCGTTATCTCCCCTCCTTATCTGCATAACCTTCACCCACTACCGCCTTCTCGTTCATTCATATCTTATTCATTGAAACCATTCAGACAATAACCCTCTACATTGAAAGCTTTTGAAGCTTGTATTGGGCAAGCATTTCTATTTGTAAGAGAGCCATGATCACCTGTATCTAAATAGATACATTCAGAGTGCGATGGGTAAATTGTAATTATTTTTTACTTTTAATTTCTCGCATGCGCGTTGTTTGTCTTTGATTTTGCTGACTACACAGTACAGTAGGTCCCCATCTGTGAGTAAAATACCACCATGATGAAGTTCACTCTGCCAGAAATTTGGAAACGACATGCTGTACAGTTTGTCATTCGCGCCAGAAGCTCCAAATCGAATATTTCGGAGTGTTTGGGTGTGAATATAAGAACAGTACAGAGTATTCGGAAAGAGTTGAATGAGTCTAATGGTGATTACGAATGTGTCTGGAGTGATCTCATCTTCCTACAGGGCTTCTGACTTAATGCAGAGGCCTACATAAAGTGCCTTGAGGAGTTAGTGCTACTCTAGCTTAAGTAGGTGGCTGTTGGAAGAACCTATGTCTGGCAATAGGACTATTTATCATGTCACACAAGTAGAAAAACACAGACAATTTCTGCAGCTACATCACTCCTTACATATGGCCACCAAACTCCCCAGACTGCACATTATCTGTGGGGTGCAGTTGAATGAGAGACCAGAAAAACTCCTTGCAACACCAAAGATGAACTGACGGCAAGGGTTATAGCAGAATTCAGCAACATAAACAAGGAGGCCGTCCAGAAGAGATGCAGGAGGTTCTGAAGTCGTCTGGAGCCCGTGGTTTAAACCTATCGTGATTTCATTGAATAAATTTACTGTTTAATATTTCAAGATATTTTAGTGTAATCTTTGTAAGTATGTCGGTTAAAATGAGGTGTCAGTTTTATCTGCAATTTTGCGTAATTTTAGACAATTTATCCATCGCATCTTCTAAAATAAGAAGATACCTAGGAACCACCGTAGATTTAGCAAGTATACAACATATAATGGCATTTATCATACTTAGCATGAGATGCTAATCATGAGGTGGAGAAGGATGACTTCTGTCAAGGTTAGCAATGATTGCAACAACAAACAGTTTTACAAGCATATTACAGTAAAATACACCGATATTTAAAAAAATATGGCGCTATCCAAGAAAAATTAGAAATACAGATAGGAGAATTATATGAAGTCAGTTTTATAACATTGAATGCCTCTCGTGAAAATCATTATCTCAAATAGCTTTTTACCTGAACTCCGCGTTGTAGGATATGTAATCAAATATATTTATGTCAGCGTTTATTCTTTACGCTTACATTATTAGAGTAAAAAGAGGAATAATTTTTTTTTTTTAATCGTATCACCCCGAGCAAGGCGGTAATGCTACTGATGTGCAGGGGGCTACGTAATAGTGAATAGATTGGAAAGGAGAAAGCTGGAAACCACATCCTAAACAGGGAACAAGGGATGAACCTCTTAACCTGTTCAATAAAAAGATTGTGCTGCGCGGGTAACTCAAAGGGCGAGAGACAACTTCGAAAATCGATATTTGAAAACCTGAACTTTCATATAAGTGCGTACATCCACCACTACAGACAATGACAAATACAAAACTATCTGTTGCAACAGCATAAAAGGTAATGTAAGTTTATTTACATGTCAAATTCATTGCACCAACCCATTGCACAAAGAGAGTAGTGTCAGGAAAGACAGAGAGGAACTAGAAATCTTTTAATCTTTACACATCAGGGTGTCTCAAAAAATGTACTCACACTTAACATGCATTTTTTGCTTTTTATGCAGGTGTAATTAATTAATCACATCATGGCAAGAAAACAACTTAGTTTGGAAAAGAGAAAGTTTGTCCTGAAATTTTACTGGAAGACCGAAAACGCCATTGAAGTGCTAAGACGATTCAGAAAGGAATTCGCAAAACCTCCACCAACGCGCTGGACCATTTCTCGCATCAGAGACAAATTTGAAGCAGATGGAACCGTTCAGAACGTCAACACGAAACGTTCTGGACGACCACGGACAACCACAAGCCCTGGAAAAGAAGAGCTGGTGCAGGAAACACTCCTTCGATCACCACAGAAATCACTTCGACAAACTGGTCGGGAAACCCACACCTCAATAGATAGCGTCTACCGCATCATGAAGCAATAGCACTGGAAATGCTATATTCCAACCCTAATCCAGGCTCTCAATGAAGACGATCCTGACCGGAGAGTTCAATTCTGTGAATGGTACCTGGCAAAATGTGCAGAAGATGCAGGGTTTCCGCACAAAACTGTGTGGAGCGATGAGGCAACCTTTAAATTAAATGGCTCCATTAATTGCCATAATTTCACATACTGGGATCCTATAAATCCTCATGTAACACTTGAACACCATGTAAACTTACCAGGAGTAACGGTGAGGTGTGGGATATCCGCATTGGGCATCATAGGACCATTTTTTTTTTCGGAACTGTCACTGGGGAGCGTTACCTCAACTTGCTTCAGGAGTTTGTCGGTCCACAATTTTCAGAGATGACGGCGAGATTTACTTTCAGCAAGATGGAGCACCTCTCCACTACCATCGCGATGTACGAGCTCACCTCGATGCAGCTTTTCCAGACACATGGATTGGACGAAGGGGTACCATTGAATACCCTGCGCGTTCCCCAGACCTCACGCCCATGGACTTCTTTTTCGTGGGGATATCTCAAAGACAATGTTTATCGCACCAAACCAAGAACAATTGATGCATTGAAATTGGAAATTGAAAGATAATGTCGCGATATTCCTAATGATCTGTTTCATGTCGTTTGCGAATCCCTTGGTGTGCGTTATCAGCGGTGTCTGGACAATAATGGTCATCAATTTGAACATTTGCGGACATGATTCTTCAATTACATTTTTCTTCTCTATTCGAAGATATTCCATTCCACTCTATGTTTATAAATAAAGGTTTTCTCGTCATTCAAAGTGTGTGTACATTTTGTTTTGAGACACCCTGTATAAGCATATGGATTCACACTGAACTTGTGCCGAATTCTTTTGTGGGGAGGTTAATACACTTGTAGGTTTATTTTTTAAATTGTTTTCATAGTTCGCTACACAGCTTCTTCATTTAATTTTCTTTCTATGGATATTTCATTCTAGTTCCTCTTTTCACTGTTTTCATTTTTTTTTTTTTCGTTCAATCTTTTATTTTATCATTCCAGTTGAATCCATTGTATTCACTTACGCACAAATACCCTTGGGAAAGGTATTAATCCGTCTATTCCTTCCAGTTATGGGTTAAATAACAGGACAGATTGGGTTCTATAGCCTTGGTCGGCAACCAGTCTACCGCAGAAAGCAATGGCAACCTACTGCGGGATAATCTTCTGCCCAGTCAGTCATGTCTCTTTCGAGACATGATCGCCCAAGCGTGTATCACTTATGGTACTTAACTGACTGACTGAATATAATAGCTGGAAACATGATTAAGGCTTCTACTGGGCATAAAGTGGGGGATCAGTTTATTTATTCATAACAATATAAAACTAATCCCCCACATTACTACTTAATATAATACATCTCTTCCCCCTCCAGCTATGAGTCAAATAACAGGACAGATTAAGTTCTATAGCCTTAGTCGACAACCAGCCTACCGCAGAAAGCAATGGCTATCTACTGCAGGATAATCTTCTGCTCAGTCAGTCATGTCTCTTTCGAGACATGATCGCCCAAGTGTGTGTCACGTATGGCACTTAACTGACTGATCTGCTCTCCTTTTTGTATCTCTCATCCTTCATTTTTTCTTTCATTCATTTTTTTCCTTTCTGATTTTCTTTCAAGCAGACTTTCTTTCGCCCTTCTCCCCTTCATTCTAGTTCCCTTTCTTTGTCACTTCCTTTCAATTGTGAGTGACACAAATTTCTGAGCTGGCGATAAGGTGTCCTTTTTCCTCACCCGACCCGTATCCACCGAAATGCCTCCAGGCACAGCATAGAAAATCATCCGAATATCCGGCCACGCCCTCCAACCTTATAGAGTGCTCTCCTTTCGGCAGTGTCTCCATTTGATTCTTTTCTTCATATTTTTTGCTACATCATCGTACACTCTTGACTCAATGGTCGAAAGAACAAAACGAAGGCACACGACAAAAAATCGAGACTGACCGTCTACGGTTTCAGTTTTATTTTTGCGTTCCGTACATCCTATGAGGAATTCCGTCATTTCATGACATTGAAGCTGTACTCTCTGAAAAAAAAATCTTTTGAAAACTGAGAATTTTTTTAAATGTCAAGTGAATTTTTTTAACAAATATATGTATATCAGCTTGCAAATACACACACACACACACACACACACACACACACACACACACACACGCACACGCACACACACACACACACGGTATGCTACCACACACCATAAGACAGTGGATGGTGTCTGTATCATAGATAAACACTTTTTGGAAAATGTCGCTCTTCAAGTCTATATCCCACATGCAAATGACCTCTTTCATCCTGAAGACAGAACCTGAATGTCTCATACACCATACAACATCCCCACCACTCCCGTCATATCGCTGGAGGCGTTTGTAAGGAAGATGTTGTGACGTAAATGCAAATGCTTTTCTTTTATTTTTGTTTCTTTGTTAAATTTTGCTCAATACAAGACCTAAGATCGAATAAAATGATCAGCTAACGGAATAAGGTGTGTCAAATGAGTGTTGGGTGTATCGTTCGTGAATAGTACTTTTTGCGGTGAATCAGTCCACCCTGCTTTTTTTTTTAATCATTTCACCCCGAGCAAGGCGGAAACGCCACTGATGTGCAGGGGGCTACATAAATGTAAAAAGATTAATTAGAAAAGCATTGGGATGCGAAACTGTACTTGTCTATGGCCTATATCTAACTTTCACACATGGTTCCAACAAGTTGTATGGGCACTGCAACGGCCACACCGCGATCAACGGCATCGGACTGCCGATTGAACTGTGTGAGGGTAGTTGGAAAGCTTTTCCGACACGATTGGTGAAAGGGAACAGCTCTTTCCGATTCCATTTGTGCTAAGTGGCTATCGACCAGTTTGCCACCATGAAAAACAGGGAGTGGTGACCACAGTGGTGCAAAATACGCTAACTAAATAGATGATGATGATGATGATGATGATGATGATCCTAAAAAGAAGGAAGTAGAGAATAAAGTTTACGAGAACATGGGTGTGAGGTAGCGACTGTTCCTAGAACCGAACAGGCTAAGATTGTAGCGGTTATCGAAGTATCCAAGCAGGAGTCTGTTCCAGAAGTATTGAGAAGAGAAGAAGCTTTCAGGGGGGAAATGCCTTACTTACCAAAAGAATACGTATAGGATTAAAGTGATTTAAGCCTTTGGCTGCAAATGTCTGAACTGGTGGATCTAAAGAACGGATATCATCTGAACGTTCTCCATGGATATAGGGATAGTTTAGCGACATGCTTTTGACGTTGCGTCTGAGGAATAAGGGATGTCAGATAGAAAAGTCATCTCCTAGAAGGCAGCGTAAATGATTGTGAACTCGATCAGGGCTGAATAGTGAGCAGGCTCAGTTCAAATATGGCACCAATAACCCATTTTTGAGGTCTGTCTAGAGAATGTGCGTTGTGGTGCAGTGGAGATCCAATCGGAACGACAAATCGGGGTGCAGAGTTCAAATTACAGTTGAATTCTTTGCATTCACTTACGCACAATTACCCTTGGGAAAGGTATTAATCCATCTCTTCCGTCCAGTTAAGGGTTAAATAATAGAACAGATTGGGTTCTATAGCCTTGGTTGGAAAACAGTCTACCGCAGAAAGTGATGACAATCTACTGCGGGATAATCTTCTGCCCAGTCAGTTATGTCTCTTTCGAGACATGATCGCCCAAAGCGTGTATCACGTATGGCACTTAATTGACTGACAGACTAAAGAAAGGCATAACTGTCATGCCGCAGTAAGTCACAAATTTTCAATGGTCCGTGTGGGTATATTCAGAAACATTTTCTCGACTTTACGCTTTGCTACATCTGCCTGTACAATGCTTTGACCATGGGCGAGCATATGCACTACGGTGGTCGTCAAGAACCTGGGGTTTATCATGAAACCACTGGGTCGAAGCGTTATGTCCAATATGCGCCGAAATCTTCCAGCATCTAAAAGCAACTATCCGATTCCTCTGAATCGGTTTTACAAAAATGAGAACATGTGCATTTCTGTCGCACGATAAGCGACTGCAGTGAGCGCTTTCGAACCAATGAATTTTATCACAACATTTGCTAACGCTAAAAATCAAGCGTAGATCGTTCGCTGCTAATATTTCACAAAATGTCGAAAGAATTGGAAAATATTATTAGGATATCTACTCGCCCCTACTAAGCATTATATTCTGTAGCCAGATAAAAATTGGCATCGTCCTTCAAGATGTTTTAATTTGTTGGTCAGTAGGTGTATCTGTGTATGTATACATGTGTGTATATATATTATCTCCCCTTTTCTATCTCTCTCTCTCTCTCTCTCTCTCTCTCTCTATATATATATATATATATATATATATATATATATATATATATATATATTGCTGTAACATAAAAGTTTACTGAATGATAAATAACCAAAACAGAGGTTAGAAAATGAAATAGTAATTTTTATAACATCAACAAAATACAATACTCGCCAGCTGGCTGATATAGATTATCCCTGCTCTATATGTATTTAGCTGTCTCCCCACTTAAGACACAATGTGGCACAAGGCCTTTTTAATGTGGGCCATCCGTGCCATATAGGACAGTCAAAAATTAAATGCTTACTTTTTTCACAGAAATGCTTCTGATCCACGTTAATCGCAATTTAACCCCCTCACGATAGCGTACAACGTATTCATGAGGATTGGGTCATACCCATTAATGTTCATATATATATATATATATATATATATATATATATATATATATATATTAATATATATTAAAATTAAATGTTTACTTTTTTCACTATATATCAATATATTTTAATATATATATATATATATATATATATATATACATATGAATTCAGAATTGGTATCAAATGATCATTTCTGCGAGCAAAACCCGTTTCATAAGCAATCTATTTGATATAATAGAAAATTCGAAAATTTGAATGTGTATGTTGTTAAGAAATGGAAAAAAGAGGGTAGCTAAATGAAGAAGGAAAAAAGGGAAGATGAAAATGTAAAAGAGAAATAGAAGTAGAAAGGGAAATAGCGGAAGGCGAAAACCGTATTTTGGCTTTAAAATATATATATATATCGCTACACATTTTTCGGGTCTCCTACTTCAGGTTTTAGCTTATTGCTTTGTTTAGTACTAATTAAGTCTTTTATTGTTTTGGACGTAGTAGTAACAATTTTTATGTTGAGTTTAATTAGATTCTTTTTCTATTGTAGTTATGATAGAGTTAGTAGGTAGGTCAATTTTTTCTTTTTTTTTTTTATTCATTGAGTTTCTCAGGAGGAGAATTTTTTTGTTTTGCAACATTTTATGGGCCTTATGTCTCACATTGAAAATAAAATAATTATGGTACTGGAAACGTTTGAAAGTGTTTTTAATGTATTTCTCCTCTTTATGTAAATAATCCGAGCTGCATATTCTTATTGTTCTTAGATAAAAATCCGATTGTTATTATGAGAATAGAAAATTATTTAGTCATTTCTGTTGGTCGATTTCTACTTGGCACGGAGATTAAAACTGTTCTTGATACGGTGTAGATTTATATCTGGGAAAGGTAAGAAATTATTTTCTTCGATTTTGTATGTGAATTCAACTGTGTATTCTATTATGTTTAGTTGATCTACGAGGTCAGATAAATCAGTATCATGAGTATCATGAGTATCATGACTATCAGTAGAGTATCAGTAGAGTATCATCAATATAACGGAAGTATGTCAATTGTCTGTGTAAAATATTTTGAAAAGGACCGGATTCAAGAAATTATAGGAAGATACATGCCATCACTTCCCTGAAAGGTGACTGGTAATCCAAATTTTTGTTTCTAACAATCATTATTAAATGTGACGCAACTTGGATGATTTACACGAAGAGGAGAATTACATTGAATTTTTGGTGATATTTTGAGTGATAGCTCTTAAAATGAAGATCATTTTGGGTGTCTGTAGGTTTGTGGTAGATATCTATGATATTATGGTTATTTCTATTTTCGATAAGTATATCTAAGTATAGCAGTTTGTTAAAGCTATGTTCTTAGGAGAATTTAATAATTAGGTGTAAGTTTAAAGAGTCTACTTAAGATTACACAGAAAAAAGTACTCTATGCCATATTAAATAGCAGAGATTTAATATATTTTGTAAACATTAATTACGATTAAAAATAAAACAAAACAACAAAAAAAAACATTTCTTGTTTTTTTATTTTTTTTTATTTTATTAATTCTTATATTTACGGTTATTTATTAATTCTAATATCTATGGCCATTTATTGGTTAACCTCCGGTGAAGTTGATTAGTGTGTGTATGATGTGCAGGTATCCGCTACACTCTTACCATTTTGGATGTGCCTGGGCGTATAAGGGTTTCTATTTTCACATTCTACAGCCACTGACCGTCGGACGATTGCGTGATAGTGTATGAAACTGGTAGTCGTGGTTGAAATGTAGCCCGTCAAAACATTTGCCATCTCGGGGTTCCTGGCAAAGTTCAACGGAGAATCTGTAATGTGATTGATACCGACTTGACAGACCGCCTGCAGTCACTCTCTCACCGGCGTGACGTGCCTCTACTATAATTACTTTCACGGCTTCTGCTCCGAAGAACTTAGATCACTGGTGCCCCCTAGGTATGAATTTGCACGAGATACTAGATTAGCTACTAGGTCCCAATCTTTTACTGTGAAATAGATAAAATGTAACCGCAATTTCTACTCCAACAGCTTCTTTTCTCGCACTTCCCGCCTGTGGAATTCTCTTCCATACACTTGCTTCCCCAACAGCCACAATCTCCAGCAGTTTAAATGGAAAGTCAATAGACCCCTCCTAACACACTAACTCTCATCCATTCTCTCAAACACCCTTCCCATCTAGCCAACCCCCATCCTCGCTATCCTTACCCGTCTATCCCCCTCCTTCTGATATTTTCTATATCTAAACACTCTTTCCAATCACTTTCCCCTATGTAACACCCTGCGCAATAGTGGCTATGAAATGCCTTGCTTGGAGTGAAATGATTAAAAAAAAAAAAAGATAAATTAGCGAGAGGCCTGCGACGTTTAGCTTAAGGGGAAGAGATTGTATCGTATCAGTTAGTTGCGTACTTTACGTGATACACGCTTGGGCGATCATGTCTCCAAAGAGATATGACTGACAGGGCAGAAGATTTTTCCGTAATAGTTTGCCATTACTTTCTGCGGTAGACTGTTTGCCGACCAAGGCTATAAAATCCAATCTGTCCTGCCATTTAACCCATAGCTGAAGGGAAAAGAAACGGATTAATAGCTTTCTTATTGGCATTTGTGCGTAAGTGAATGCAACTAATTCAACTATAATTCGAATCTTCAATTTCTTCTTCCGAGCCGCAATCCACTGCACTACAATGGACATGATCGTATTTTCAAAGTACTTTTTCTATAAATTCTCTATAAAGTATTTTCTCTATAAAATTGCTATAAAGTATTTCCTCTATAATTCAAAGTACTTTCTCTATAAATTCTCTATAAAGTATTTTCTCTATAAAATCGCTATAAAGTATTTCCTCTATAATTCAAAGTACTTTCTCTATAAATTCTCTATAAAGTATTTTCTCTATAAAATCGCTATAAAGTATTTCCTCTATAATTCAAAGTACTTTCTCTATAAATTCTCTATAAAGTATTTTCTCTATAAAATCGCTATAAAGTATTTCCTCTATAATTCAAAGTACTTTCTCTATAAATTCTCTATAAAGTATTTTCTCTATAAAATTGCTATAAAGTATTTCCTCTATAATTCAAAGTACTTTCTCTATAAATTCTCTATAAAGTATTTTCTCTATAAAATTGCTATAAAGTATTTCCTCTATAATTCAAAGTACTTTCTCTATAAATTCTCTATAAAGTATTTTCTCTATAAAATCGCTATAAAGTATTTCCTCTATAATTCAAAGTACTTTCTCTATAAATTCTCTATAAAGTATTTTCTCTATAAAATCGCTATAAATTATTTTCTCTGAATTACAGAGAAAATACTTTATCGCGATTTTATAGAGAAAATACTTTGTAGAGAATTTATAGAGAAAGTACTTTGAATTATAAAGTACTTTCCCTATAAATTCTCTATAAAGTATTTTCTCTATTTCAAAGTACTTTCTCTATAAATTGCCCAGATCTTGGTTTTAATTTTAATTTTTTTTTTTTTTTGGCATCCAAATTGAATTTTATCTTTCTTAAAATATAGTAAAAATCGTAATATCCTTAAAATGAGGTTTCTTTTATTCAGTGTTTGAATTCATAAACAAATCTATTCAAACATTTACAAAATTGTTGACAAATTCTCACTTTTACAACAATAACACGTTTACTAGTCTGATTAAGCATTACTACTAAGTAATAATTACGAGGCTTACTTTTAGTGATAAACTTGTGGTTTTGTGTCAAACTTAATAAATATTACAGTAGCCTCAGGGTGGGTAATTGTTAGCGAGTTTATCTGGTTGACTATCTTGTGTAGTGAGTCCAATCGTCATTAAATAACCCATAATTTTGGTCTTATCCCAAAAAAACTATACTTGATAAACCACAGCAGTCTACTGATGGAATATTCTGCAGTTTTTAGTAAGTAATCCAATACGATGTATGGCAATAAACATTTTTTTTTTATTCCGAAATGGCGATAAAATATTGGTTTACAATAAAGGAACGCAGTTTACATCTTACAGTTTGGGAAAAATCCGGAGAATGATAGCGCAAAAAATGTAATAAATTCAACAAGGATAAAAACATCACCAAAAACATTCATCTGAAATTACTTTTCACGACAAAGTGATTCGTCCTGATAAGCAGTCATTCTCGGAAATTTGATTTGAAATTTTTGTTGTAGAATCTACGATTTGTACGCGATTAATAGACAAGTATTACATTAAGTTCGTTGTCAAGAAAGAATCTATGATGAAATATATGTATGTATATAAGTGGAGACTCAGATAAACAGCAAGTGGCAACATGTTTGAACTCAATATTTTCTACCTGAAGATGGCGTTGAAGTCGGTTGCTGCTTGTTGTTGACTTCAGTATCGACTTGTATATTTTATATTTACATATGCTTTATCTCTGATACTGAGCATTTTGACCCCGAAATATCAGTCAGTCAGTTAAGTGCTATACGTAACACACTTGGGCAATCATGTCTCAAAAGAGACATGGCTGACTGAACACAATATTTTTCTGCAGTAATTTGTCATTACTTTCCACGGTAGACTTCTTGCCAACCAAGGCTATAGAATCTAATCTGTCCTGCAACTTAACCCATAGCTGGAGGAAAAAATGACAGATTTTCCAAGGATAAGTGAATACAATGAATTCAAATGGAATTCGAATTCGGCTCTCGATTTCCCGTTCCAAGTTGATATCCACTGCACAGACCACATTCCCGAAATGTACTATATCTTAAAACTACAGTTTTATTTATATATATATATATATATATATATATATATATATAGGAAAGAATATTAGTAAAAAGTTTTGAATTTAAAAACGTACTTTTTTAAACAGTATTTGTTTATTTTTATTGTATTTTTATATTTCAGACCGTCCTCGGTCCTTCATCAGAAACAAGTGATTTTTAAATTAGAATTGGAAACGTATTTTACGATAGCGTCCGAATACTTTTTTGTTTACATCACGTGGTGTCGATAAACCAATCAGCATGCGGCACGTCCGTTTGTTTATTTTCGGTAAACCAATCAACACGCGGCACGTCCGTGGAGAGAGTCTGTTTGTTTTAGACAAAAAATCTCTTGGAATATCTATTTTTTTGTTTATATCGCGTGGTGTCGATAAACCAATCAGCATGCGGCACGTCTATACTATCCCAAAACTACACAAACTCCCCAAAATCATTTCAGAAAAACACCCTAATACCTCTTCATCCAACCCACACCATACTAAACAAGCAAACAATGAAGAAATCTACAAAATTTCAAAAGAACTTAAAATCACACCACCTGGCAGACCCATACTATCAGGCATCGGTACCCTCACAGAAATTATATCTGGATACATAGACAATATTCTAAAACCTCTATTACCTGACATACCCAGTTATATTAGAGACACTACTGACTTTCTCAACAAGTTACAAAGCATTAATTTAGTCCCAGGTGATAATATCATAGTAACGATGGATGTTACGTCTCTGTACACGAACATTCCACATGTTGAAGGAGAAGCAGCATGCCATGAGTTCCTCAAAAACAAATTACCTAACAACCAAATCACAGATTTATGCCAATTAATTAATTTCATTTTAACACACAATAATTTCAAATTCAACAACAAACATTATTTACAGATTAGCGGCACAGCGATGGGCACGAAAATGGCACCTAGTTATGCCAACATCTTTATGCATATTTTAGGAAAAAAGATACTAGACAGTTCACAATGCAAACCATCACACTATTTTAGGTACATTGATGATATTTTCTTAATATGGACTCATGGATTAGAAAAATTAAAAAACTTCTTCACTTTCTGCAACAACTTCCACAATACAATCAAATTTACCATGGAGTACTCATACACATCCGTCCCTTTCTTAGACGTCATGGTAAAATTAAATAAACATACACTTTCCACCAGTCTATACAACAAACCCACAAACCAACATAAATTCCTACACTTTAACAGCTGTCATCCCCTCAAATTAAAAAAATCTATCGTATACAGCTCATTTATTAGAATAAGACGCATTTGCTCAGACCATCCAGATTTTCTAAACAACATTAACAACCTAACAAAACAGTTTCTAAAATGCAAATACCCAATAAAAATAATAAAGGAAGCACTACATAAAACCATCCACATAGATCGTAGCACACTTCTCACATACAAAAAACGAAAAGATAATAACCGAATTCCCATGGTTTTTAACCATAATCAATATTCCCACACACTCATCAAAAATTTAAAAAATGATTACAGGAACCTCCAATCAAACAAAAACATCAAAGACATTTTCGATAGGCCACCCATAAATGCAAAGAAACAAACACCCAACCTATCAACTATCCTCACTTCTAACAAATATTTAAATAATACAAACCTATCAGGGAATTTAAAATGTGGAAAGCCCCGTTGTTTAATCTGTAAACATCTAATAACAGACAAAACATTCTCTGTACCCAACACAAAAATAAAATTACACCCACCAAACCTTACTTGTGATAGCAAAGACATCATCTACTATCTCTTCTGCTCAATTTGCCCCAACAGTGGATATATCGGCGAATCCGGTAATAGCTTTAGATTTCGCTTCAATAATCACAAACTAAATATACGACAAAAAAATGTATACTCCCCAATTGCAGCACATTTTAATCAACCCGATCACACTTTAGAAAATTGCAAATGTTTACTAATAGACTCCAATTTTAGTTCTACATACACACGCAGAAAGAAAGAAAAATACTGGATTTTAAAATTAAACACACACAAGCTAGGGTTAAATAGGGACTTAGGTGTGTTGAATCTCTACAAATATTTCAATAGGTAAAAAGAATTTTCTTTCAGATATTCCAAGGAATTTTTTATCTAAAACAAACAGACTTTCTCCACGGACGTCTCGCGTGTTGATTGGTTGACCGAAAATAAACAAACGGACGTGCCGCATGCTGATTGGTTTATCGACACCACGCAATATAAACAAAAAAATAGATATTCCAAGAGATTTTTTGTCTAAAACAAACAGACTCTCTCCACGGACGTGCCGCGTGTTGATTGGTTTACCAAAAATAAACAAACGGACGTGCCGCATGCTGATTGGTTTATCGACACCACGTGATGTAAACAAAAAAGTATTCGGACGCTATCGTAAAATACGTTTCCAATTCTAATTTAAAAATCACTTGTTTCTGATGAAGGACCGAGGACGGTCTGAAATATAAAAATACAATAAAAATAAACAAATACTGTTTAAAAAAGTACGTTTTTAAATTCAAAACTTTTTACTAATATTCTTTCCTATACATATTAAGACAGTATACGTGGATGATCATCACTATATATATATATATATATACAGGGCCGTAGCTGATGCTAAAAAAACACCGGGCACAGAGAAAATTGCCCGGATTTATTAGTTGACAAAGTCATGACGTCATCAGTGATATCCGTTTTCAGAAACTATGATTTTTGAGAATTTTTTTTTTTCGGCTATTCTAATGGAAATTAGGCACAGAACGTGAACGAAAGCAGAAAATCGGGTTCGGACTTTCTGAGTATAACCAGTCTTTTCTCCCAAAATTAATAAATAAATAAACAGATTTTTACTGCGTTCATTCGGATGTTTTCTTCGTTTTTCTTTCTTTCTTCGTGAATTGTTTGGTTTGATTTCTGACGAAGATATTTTGCCTTACCCGTATGTCCACTATGATTGCACGGATCGCCGGGACCCCTGCCCGGTAGTCAGATACGGCCAGGTATATATATATATATGTGTGTGTGCTGTGAAATGTATGCCAAAATTTAAAAAAAAACATTTCTTGTGACACGTTTTGCCCTTTGGAACTTCATCGGACTAAATTTGTTATGTTAATGCGTTTACACACGCGCAAGAAAACTGATGCTCGGAATTACATTTTTTCTTTTAATCTAGCCGATTTTATTTAGATTCGTTTTTTTTTTCTTTCTATCACTTTTGTTAGCAGATATTACACACTGTGAGAATAGACGTTCTTCTATGAATTGGGGAATGTCGTAAGAGACAAGGCCCAACTTAACTGCAGATGACCTTGCGATCAAGGCATGTTGTAGTGAATTATTTTCTTCTGTGATCAGAGTAGCATATTTTATATCAAAATTGTGATCAGTCTCGTTACGGTGGGTATCCAATGTATTTTGTAAAATGTCCCTTTGGTGTTCATATAACCTTTTGTTTAGATTACTTGAGGATTCTTATTATAACGGGCGATAGAATAAATTCTTATATTAGCTTACTTTTTTTTTTATAATCGTATCGCCCCAAACAAGGCATTATACTGCCACTGTTGTGCAGGGGGTTACATAGGAGGAAGGTTATAAGAAGGAGTGACAGAATACAGTGAGTGTCAGAAAGTGGGAAAGAGAAGGATGAGTATACTGAAGAGATGAGAGCCTGAGAGTGAGGATGCAAGTTAGAGAGATAGATGATTATTGACTTCACATTTAAATTCTTGGAGATTGTAGCTGTCGGGGAAGCAAGTAAATGGAAGGGGATTCCACAGGGGGATAGTGTGAGAAAATAGGCTACTGGAGTAGAATTTGCGTTTACATCTTATTGGTTTCACAGTAAAATAGTGGGACCTATTTTGCTAAGCTTGTGGCTCGAGTAAATTCGTATATAAGGAGTTCATCGAAGCAGAAGCCGTGAAAGTACTTGTAGAAGAGACATAGGGAAGCCACATATTGTTTTGTAAAGTGCTAAGTCTGTTATTGTTTTAGTTTTTATTTTTAATCATATCACCCCAAGCAAGGCATTCCACTGCCACTATTGCGCAGGGGGCTACATAGGGGAAGGTGCTGAGAGAGCGATTAGATATAGGAAATGTCAGAAGGAGAATGATAGACGAGTAAGGAGGTACATAGGAAGAGTGTTTGAGAGAATGGGTGCAAGTTAGTGTGTTAGAAGGTGTCTATTGACCTTACATTTAAACTCCTGGAGGTTGAGACGTCGGGGAAGCAAGTATGCGAAAGGGAATTCCACAGGCGGGAAATGCGAGAAAAGAAGTTGTTGGAGTAGAAATTGCGGTTACATTTCATCGGTTTCACTGTAAAAGGGTGGGACCTAGTTGCTAATCTAGTATCTCGTGCAAATTTGTACCTAGGGGGCACCAGTGATCTAAGTTCATAAGAGCAGAAGCCGTGAAAGAATTAATAGAAGAGGCACAGGGAAGCCACGTCACGCCGGTGAGAGAGAGACTGCAGGCGGTCTGCCAAGTCGGTATCGATCACATTACAGATTCTCCGTTGTATTTTGTCAAGAACCCCGAGGAGAATAGCAGGGGCACCCGACCAGATGTGGCAGCAGTATTGAGTACACGGGCGGATGGTAGATTTATATATGTACAGGATAGATTCAGACGGAAAGAACTTCCGGGCCCTGTACAGAGAGCCGACTTTCATAGCAGCGGATTCGACAGTCATTGCACTGGAGATCCGCTGAGAGTGTCAGGCCAAGCAGGCGTAGTGTTTTCTTCTCTGGGAGGCAAGCCTGTTCCATGCTAATGCTAATGTAGTAGTAACAAAGAGTTTAGATCGATTCTTTTCAATTGTAGATGTTATAGCGTTAGTTGATAAAACGATTTTTTTTTTTTTTTATGCATTGAGCATGTCAGGAGTTGCCGTTTGTTTTATCTTGGAATATTTTATGAACCTTTCGTTTCGCATTAAATAAAAAACAGGGTAGTGAAGAAAAATGTTTTCAATGTCATTTTTTTTTTTTTAATAATCGTTTCACCCTGAGCAAGGCATTTCGCTGGGGGTTACATAGAGGGGAAAGCGGTGAGAAAGGATGGTTAGATATAGGAAATGTCAGAAGGAGGGTGATAGACGGGTAAGGATACCGAGAATGAGGGTTGAGTAGATGGTGAGAGTGTTTGAGAGAATGGGTGAGAGTTAGTGTGTTAGGAGGTGTCTATTGATCTTACATTTAAACTCCTGGAGATTTTAGCTGTCGGGAAAGCAGGTATGTGGAAAGGAATTCCACAGACGAGAAGCGCGAGAAAAGAAGCTGTGGGAGTAGAAATTACGGTTACATCTTATCTGCTTCACTGAAAAAGGGGTGGGACCTAGTTGTTAATCTAGTATCTCGTGTAAATTCGTACCTAGGCGGCACCAATGATCTAAGTTCATCGGAGCAGAAGCCATGAAAGTACTTATAGAAGAGACACAGGGATGCCACGATACGCCGGTGAGAGTGGTTGCAGCCGGTCTTCCAAAAGTAGAATCCGATGATTATACCGGATTTTATTTTACTGATATGATGAGAATGGAAATTTATTACAAAATTTGGTAAATGTTCGTTTTAGGTGCCGACGGCTTCCCCGCCCCCTTCAAATTTATCCAAAATATCATTTCTGTGCAAATGTACATGCTGAACTCAAATCAACAATTAGTTATTGAAGAAACTTATCTTTTTTGCTTTGGAAGTCAATTAAAAAACAAACAAAAAAACAACGCACTATACCTCACACTTTTCTCTCCCGTAACTCTCACAAAGTCATATAATTAACTGTAGAATGAAATTCTACGTAGGCAGCAATTTTCTGTCGAATTTTGGTCGATTTTCTTCCTTTACTGAAATTTCCGGCGATGTACGTCCTGTCATAAAAGTAATAAGCGTAGAAATACAATAGCGCATTACTTTCATTACCGGGAGTACATCGCCGGAAGTATCAGTAAATGAAAAAAAAATCGACCAAAAATCTGCCAAATTTCGTTCACATACGCAGTACGTCATTCTGCAGTGAGTTACATCACTTCGTGAGAGAAAAAGTGCAAGATATAGTTCGTTTTTTTTTTTGTTTTTAAAAAAAAAAAAAAAAAAAAAAAAAAAATGGACATTTGTTAGACTTTCTTTAGTTTATCTAAGATAACTCAGTATCACGTGTGTAAAATAATAGAGACTCAGCAATTTATCGGAGGTATGTTGACTAGTTAGCAAAATATCTTGGATAGGACATACGAAAAATTCGAATGCATGTCATCATTCCAAAACTGAGAAAAAGAAGAAGAAAAAAAAACGAAAGGAAAATAGAGGATTCGATAACGTTCACGTTCCTTTAACGTTACATCGACGAAGTGGAAAATTTGTCAATTTTCCAATTTTTTTCATTTGTACTCTCTTCTTTAAATGACCTGTCTTCATCATTATTATTGTTAATGCAATAGTTAAATTTAAACTGTAATATTGCAAAATACGAAATTCCTCGGGTATTTTATTTTGGGGATCAAAAAGGAGTTTAAATTTTCACGGGTACTGCGAGTAAATAGGTATTGTATAGATTTATTTTTTCATCTTGAGGCTACGGACTTATAGATGAGACTTTTTTTTTATTTTTTTATGTTTGTTTTTCTAAATCCGTTTTGAAATATATATATATTAATCATATCACCCCGAGCAAGGCGGTAACGCCACTGATGTGCACGGGGCTACGTAAGAGTGAAAAGATTGGAAAAAAGAAAGCCGGAAACCACATCCTAGACAAGGAACAAGGGATGAGCCTCTTCACCTGTTCAATAGATGTGGGTGGAGTATGAACCGGGCGATATTTTAGTCTATCTACTCCAATTAAACCTGAAATTGAAGAGAATAAAAATAAAAAAATAAAACAAAGTCCTTTATTTTTACTTCTGTATTTATTAAAAGAAAAAAAGGAGTACATTCATATGTGGATATCTGCACGAGAGATTACATTATGACAGATGAAAGTCCCCCTCAACCTAAGTTTTGTTCTCGGTTAAGTAATTTCACTTAAATGCAAATTACCTTTGGTAAAGGTATTTGCATCTAATGAATATAACGAATGAATCCGAATCTTTTCCATCTACCTATGGTTTAAGTATTAAGACGTGTATCACTAACCTATTATTTTAAAGAAATGAAAAACCTGCAAGATTTTAAGAAACCATAAAGGAAATCATTTAAAAAAAAAAAAAAAAAAAAAAAATTGCCTTAACATAGGTGTCTCTTCACGAAAAATCGTGTGTACGGAACGGAGCTCTGTCGAAGACTCCTTGTATCATCTGTGGTGGGGTTGATGAGTGTCCGCAGAAATGACTTAAAAAAATAGAAGAAAAAAGGAGTGACTTTTTTTTTTTTTTTAATGCAAATATTTTTTGTATTTTTAAATATTGCACATAAAGCGATTTGATGATTTTTTTTAAAGAGAAATCAAATAGGATATTAAGTCATGAGAAACTCGTTATCTTCAATATTAATCTTACAAGGTCTCCATAATGTTTCCGAATCGTCCCCTGCTGATGGAAATGGATCATTATCGTGTCGATCTGAATTGTCTTGAGCAAAATTTTCGCCATTTTCCTTTACGTCGTATTCGCATGAATCGTAAGAGCTGTCTACATTTTGAATGTCATATCTCGAGTCGGATACAAGAAGGGGAACAAAAGAGACAGTATCCAGGACATACAATAGGGCGGTCAATGCTTCCGTTGGGTAGCAATGGTTGTGACGGTGGCGGTGGCCGTGGTAATGACGGAGTTGAGGCCCCTGCAATATTATTTCTTTCCTCGATACTTGTAATGAAATTGATTATATCCCAGTAAGCATTTTTGTATTCAGTTATCCTAGCTGGATTTTGGTAAAACTCTTCATTTAATTTATATTGCATATATTTCAAATATTTTATTGAAAGTTGGCGAATGTCATTTTTATCCAACGTGGCATTCTGAAAGTAAAAAAAAAAAAAACATTAAAAAGGTGAAAAAAATATCGGTATTAATTTCGAATTGCGGAAAAATATTGTTTTACTGCGAAAAATTAAAGGGTACTGGTCAAAGCTAAAAAACGTTCCGAAGACTTTTTTTTAACAGTAAGATTTACCCTGTACAATGCACGGAGATACTCGAGGTATAGGTTTACATTAAGGGGTACTTTATGTGGATAGAAGAGGAAGATAACCTATTCAAGTATAACGTTAACCGTTAAGATTATATTAAGAGGGAAAAAAATCCTCTTGCGAGTCTGTTCCACGGAACATTGGTTCGCGGGAAGAAGCTGTTCGAGTGTTGCTTACTTCTAGCTGATGGAACACTGGGGTGGGGGGATCTAGCTGGTTTGCTACAATGTAAGTGGCGTGGAGGAACTTAGGTAAGTAGTTCGTCCAAGCACTTAGCATAGAAGTAGCGTAGAAAAGCAGCGAAATGCTCTCCGCACCCCGCCGAGAAAAAACGTCGCAATAGTAATTGATTTAGCCTTAATGCTTATAGGATACATATTCTATATATATATATATATATATATATATGTATATTTGTTTTAATCATGATTAAAGTAAATGAAGTATGTCAGATTCAGTTGTTGGGATTTTAAGAGGTGATGGCCAGGGATCTTTAACTACTAAAGAATTCCACCTCAGCAAGTTAGAAGCGATGATCTCCGGGGCAATTAATAATATTTCCCCCGAGACTTGCACTAACTTCGTATCTGGAATACAGAGGTTATTTCCCTCTGTAATTAACTCTGATGATGTAATCTTTTAAATAAATTTCCTAGAAACGTTTATATTTATTTTCATCCCTTTTAAGTAAAAATAAAAGTATAAATTAGTATTATATTAATTCTCAATTTGAAGTTGATTATTTCTCATTTTGAAGTTGTTTGCCATTTTGGAGTTGATTAATTTTTTTTACCTGAAAATAAGTCCATTTTGAAGTTGATTATCATTTTGAAGTTGAAAAGGTATAGAAATGGCTGTTGCAGAGGAATTACTATCAAACAAAGAATAACCTTTTAAAATTTGCATAAAATGTTGCTGTACCGTTTAAAGAATAACTGACATTTTTCTCATTTGAGAAAATATTTTAAACATCATTTTCCAGTTTCGATATAGTCTAACGGCGTATATATAGCTTTTTGGGTGACAAAATATTTTCCACCTTACAACCACAGGAAAAACGTAAGCCTCCCACACTCTAATGTCAATGCTTGACAGAATGAAGGCTGTGATCAAAGCAAAAGCTATTATATTAAATATTAAATTTATTTTGTAACAAGTATTTATTTTCTTGTTGGAGCATTTGTTGAGTAAACCAAATAAAATTACTTTAAATTCTTTATTTTCTGTCAATATGCTTCATAAAAGATAAATGTTCTTGTCCTACTACTTCTGCACAGTACTATATATATATATATATATATATATATATTTCTAAACATATCCTGTTAAATATAAGAGACAATGAATGTCTATTATGTTTATGGGTCGTTTTAAACGTCGTATTTTGGCTTTAATTTCAGTTGAAAATAAAGACAAAAATTCTCCAATATTATCCAAATGTTGGAGAATTTTTGTCTTTATTTTCAACTGAAATTAAAGACAAAATACGACATTTAGAACGTCCCATAATTAAACATAATAGACATTTATTGTCTCTTATATTTAACAGTATATGTTAACAAAATTATTTGCTGCCCCGATACACAATGTATATGTGTGTGAGTGAGAATAAAAAGAAAAAATATGTATATGAATAAAAAGGAAAAATAAAGGAAAATAACTTCGAAAAAGGGAATTATTCGAAGAGTCAGGATATTGGATGAATCCGAAACACTGATTTATATTTTGATAAGATTTGATAGAAGCACTTTCGAGAATTTTTCGTCTAAGTACGTTAATCTTTATTTTAATAAGCGCGGCATTTTATAGCTTAAAGTTACGGTAGAATTTATTTCTATGTATCACCAATGATAAATTTTATGTGTAGAAGATTTATCCGTGTTCATAGATATGTTTTTGAAAATTAGAAATTAGGTATTTTCGCAACCTAGGTTTCAACCTTTTGGTATCTTCAGGCGATTTACAAGAACTGGTTTTATCGTTTTTCAAACGCTTGTACAGAGATTTTTTTTTTACGAACGCACGACTGCAATTTTCAAACAACCGAAATTTTTTTCAAAATTAGAAGTGAGTTATTTAAAGATCTTAAAACACTCTTATCAATGTTTGTATGATCCTAGTAAGTAATTTTGGGTAGGATTACATTTGAACTTAATTTCTGATGTTACATTTAGTAATTTTTTTTCTTTCTGGAAACAACAAAAAAATAGCTAATTTTTCTACTGACACAATCTGCATACGTTACCACCATTGTATCGTTTGGCTATTTTCACAATGCTTCGAATTATATCAGGGTCTTTTTCATATTTCAGTTTTAATTCCACATGTGGCCAGTTTGGTACAATATTTAAGGTTTTCCAGACTTATAATTCCATCTAATTTCAAAAACTTTAATTTTCCAGGAATTTTTTTTCCAAATAAAACTTATTCAAAGGTTCTACAATATAATGGTATTGGATACTTTTAATACAACTGTGTACTGGTCTAATTTAATTATAGACCAAACTGATATATATATATATATATATATATATATATATATATATATATATATATATCAGCATGCAGTGTGGGTATCCTGTACATACGTGGTAGGATAACTCTAAACATATGCATATAAATACATATAGAGCAAATATAAGAAATTAAGGCAGGCACGTTATTTCATGATGAATCGGAAGTATGGGCCTATTTCAGGCAAACCATCATCAGTTCCCGGCTTTATTTTACAAAGAATTTTACAGAAAAATATCTTTTGTAAAATAATGATGGAAGCTGATGATGGTTTGCCTGAAATATGCCCATACTTCCGATTCACCATGAAATAACGGGTCTGCCTTAATTTTTTCTTACACACACACACACACACACAATATATATATATATATATATATATATGTGTGTGTGTGTGTATGTAGTTCAGAATTATTCGTATTATGGGTATTTTAGGTTGCGATCATATCCATAAGAGTTTTGAGATGTAACTATTTTGATATTATTAAAATTGGATGAATTGTTTTGGATAGTAGATGTTAAGGAGTTAGTAGTTATTACATGTTTGTTTTTATTTAGTTTATTGTTAATAATGTTATCTTTTTTGCGTTTATATATTTTGCATGCCTTTCTCTTAGCACTGGGAATTAAAAGTATGTGGATATCGTGGGGCTTCTTTTTTTTTTTAATGTTTTCTATGTATATAGACCTCGGCTCGTTAATTCCAATTTTTGTGCCATTATATGTTACATTATCTACATAGCATAAATTAGAGTATACGTATTAAATACACCCATAAACGAAACAAAAAGTTAGATGACTTACGTTTTTGTCAATGCCTTCGTCCATATTATCAAGCTCACCACGGTGATTACTTTCATTTACCATTTCCTTTTGCTGAAAATGCAAAGAAAAAACACAAATAAACGACGAGTAAAACAGCGATGTTTTCGGGAACGCATAAACAAAACGATCACTTAAAAGCAGCACTAGAAAGAGACATGAAATTTCGAGAAAACAAGAAAAATGAGCTGAGTTACATTATCTACATAGCATAAATTAGAGTATACGTATTAAATACACCCATAAACGAAACAAAAAGTTAGATGACTTACGTTTTTGTCAATGCCTTCGTCCATATTATCAAGCTCACCACGGTGATTACTTTCATTTACCATTTCCTTTTGCTGAAAATGCAAAGAAAAAACACAAATAAACGACGAGTAAAACAGCGATGTTTTCGGTATCTACATAGCATAAATTAGAGTATACGTATTAAATACACCCATAAACGAAACAAAAAGTTAGATGACTTACGTTTTTGTCAATGTCTTCGTCCATATTATCAAGCTCACCACGGTGATTACTTTCATTTACCATTTCCTTTTGCTGAAAATGCAAAGAAAAAACACAAATAAACGACGAGTAAAACAGCGATGTTTTCGGGAACGCATAAACAAAACGATCACTTAAAAGCAGCACTAGAAAGAGACATGAAATTTCGAGAAAACAAGAAAAATGAGCTGAGTTACATTATCTACATAGCATAAATTAGAGTATACGTATTAAATACACCCATAAACGAAACAAAAAGTTAGATGACTTACGTTTTTGTCAATGTCTTCGTCCATATTATCAAGCTCACCACGGTGATTACTTTCATTTACCATTTCCTTTTGCTGAAAATGCAAAGAAAAAACACAAATAAACGACGAGTAAAACAGCGATGTTTTCGGGAACGCATAAACAAAACGATCACTTAAAAGCAGCACTAGAAAGAGACATGAAATTTCGAGAAAAGAAAAATGAGCTAAGAAAATTTGACACTCACAAGAGGGCAAGAGGAACAGAGGAAAGCAGAGCATAACCTACCTACCAAACTTGGAAATGCTTAGCAGAAGCGGGATTCAGAGATACAGCAAAAATGTAAATTTTACTAAGTGCCACAAAGCAGAGAAAGATGTGTAGAGCCATGATCGCCTACGCCTACTAGGGAAACGGTATAAAGAAGAACTGAGTGTAGGTGGTGCAACAGTCATTGGCATGAAAAGAGAAATCGACTAGCCAAGTTCAAATTCCAGCCTTGTTTGTTGCTTTCTCTTCGCATTAATGCTCTGAAAAAAATCATCATTTAAGTTGTTTTGTCATCTAAGAAAATTTCATCATACTAATTTAATATTCTTATTGATGATTTCAACAAGAACAACTAAAATAAACAGAACATGTAAATTGAAAAGAGAGAACAATGACATTACTATATCCTACAGTACTTCAAATAAATGGCTAAGAAGGAAACCCCCATCAATAATGGAAATAGTAAATAGCTGGAAGGTCGTTGTGGTGCAGTGGATATCGACTCGGAACGTTAAATCGGGGTGCCGAGTTCAAATTCCAGTAAATTTTATTGCATTCACTTACGCACAAATACACTTGGGAAAGATTAATTCGTCTCTTTCATCTAGTTATGGGTTAAATAACAAGGCAGATTTGGTTCTATAGACTTGGTTGGCAACCAGTCTACCGCAGAAAGTAATGGCACCTACTGCGGGATAATCTTCTGCCAAGTCAGTCATGTCTCTTTCGAGACATGATCGCCCAAGCGTGTATTACGTATGACACTTAATTTACTGAGTTTTCTCAGAGAATAATGACACCCTACTACTACTACTACTAATCATAATACCTAAATTATACACTGGACATAGCGATTATGACTTCTGATCTTGATTATAGGTTTTAACATGTACATGTTTTTTTTTAGTGAATTAAAATGAACAGTTAATGTCTTTCAGTATGACAGATTTACTTGTCAGGCAGCTGACCATAAACATTTGGGCATGTCCCCTACTGACTGACGCATTGGGCATGTGGGTGGGTAGAGTAGGAGATCATCAGGGCTGAGTGTCGAGAGGGTTGGATTATTTTTAACTTCTTTCAAAAATTTAATTTGAATGATCAGGCATCCAAGGTGACTTGAAAATCATACCTGGAAACTTATGCGAATAGTGTCAAGAGACCGTCTGCGTAGACTGTATTACCTGAAATGAAGTTATCGCTAACTAGGCCTCCACCTGCAAATTTATACGTTGCTTTTTATAATTACAACGTGCACATTAAGCTACAATGCATCTACATTAGCATGAGTCATAATGGTTAATTAGATACATATATATATCACAACATCCTGCCATCACAGGCAATCTCTCCTGCCATCACAGGCAATCTCTCCTGCCACCCATATGCATAGACCAAGCCATTTTCCCTGAAAGTAACACGCTGCGCCTACTCGGCTTTACTCTATCTTCCGAACTCAAGTGGAATTAATAGCTAAATCCACTGCTAGGAAGGTTGTGTCACTGTGTCGGGCCAGGAAGTTTTTTCTGCCTGAATATTTTGCACATATTCAAATCAACCATCCGACTGTGCGTGGAATACTGTTGTCATATCTGGTCAGGCGTTCCTGCTGTTCATAATGTGAGTGATCCCGACCTGGCAGCTCAACTCCAGCCACTTTCTCATCGTCGGGATGTGGCTTCCCTCTGTCTCTTCTATAAATATTTTCATAACTTCTGCTCTGATGAACTTGGTTCCCTCTTCACAAGAATTTACTCGGGCCACCAGACTGGCAACATGGCCTCACCCTTTTACAATTAGATCAACCAAATGCAGGCGACAATTCTATTCCATCAGTTTCTTTTCTCGCGCTTCCCGACTGTGAAACTCCCTTCCATATCCTTGCTTTCCTGACGGCTATAACCTCCAGGAATTTAAATGCATGGTCCATTCCCATCTCTTATCCACTTAACTCCAGCCCTTCCCACATCACCCCGTGTGTCTTGTTCTTGTCCTTTCTCTCTACCTTCGCAACTGTTTTCACTCCTATGTTCACATTATTCTCTTGCTTTTTCTCTTTCACCCCCTGTACCCGGTTCGTCTGTCTTCATTCTCCTCCTGCCTAATACTTCAACTCTTATGTAACTCCCTGCACATCAGTGGCGTTAAATGATTATTTAAAAAAATACTTGTACCTGGACGTTAGTTTGATGGTGTTTCACTATCTCAATAATATTACTATAACCGTATAATAATTGTCAATAGGTATTTAAAATAGAAAGGGTCGTAAGACAAGGATATGTTTTCTCACCGGATCTATTAAACTCGAAACAATTCTGAGACAACAGTCCTTGCCAGGATTCCTCATTGGTGGCCACAAGCTCAACAATATAAGATACGCGGAGGACACAGTGCTGACAGCAGACACAGAAAAAAACGCAGGACCTCCTACAGAATGTAGCAAAACAACTCGAGAAGAAAGAACTGACCATAAACCTAAAGAAAACAATGTATGATCATCAGTAAAAAGAACCCCAAAATGCCAACCACAGGTCGGAGAAACTAAAATAAAACAAGTGAGGAAATTTAAATACCTGGGAAGTATTCTGACAGAGGATGGAAAGTGAGACATTAATATCCAAAGACGCCTTGGCATGGCCAAGGACGCATTTCAGAAGTTAACCAAAGTACTAAGAGACAAAAAAATCTCATTGGAAACAAAGAAAAGAGTGCTGAATTGCTATGTGATATCTGTCCCTCTGTATAGAAGTGAATGTTTGACGATCTCATCGAGGATGTTAGACAGGCTTGAGGCAGCAAAAATGTGGCTTTTGCAGAATAATGCTGCAGATACCATGGCCGGAGTATGTGAGCAACGATAGTGTGTTGGAGAGGATGCAACCGAAAAGAAAAAAAATGGTACTTAACATCTGGAAGAGACAGCTGATGTTCCTGGCATACATAATGAGGAAGGATGGTTAAGAGAAATCTAATACTTACGGGACGGATAGAGAGCGACAGGGAAAATAGCGCTAGACATAGTTGATGGGCTTGAGCAAATAGATAGCGGAGCAAGGCGGTAACGCCACTGCTGTGCAGGGGGCTAGGTAAGAGTAAAAGTATTAGAGAAGAATGAGGAGAAGGACAAAGACATACCAAGAGGAAAAATATTAAGAGCGACAAGGGACAGAGATAAGTGAAAATCCATGATCGCCTACGTCTTGAAGAAACACGGCACATGAAGATTTATATATTTTCTGTCCAATTTGTAGTGAGAATGGGATATATGAACTCCATTCCTTGCGGGAAGCCTCGATTGGAAGTCATGAGTGATCTCTCTCTAACCCTGCAAGTTACTTGTTCACATGTTAAGGACACATGGCCGAGTGGATATAGATGTTGGTTAGTTCCTGACTTGACTCTTAGAGTTGTGAGTTCAATACCAGGCTACAGCAGTGGTGAACAAGTAACTTGCAGAGGGAGATGACTCATTATGAATGAGTGGAGGAATGGAGTTCATATACCCCAGTGATTGTAATAAAGGGTTCGGTTAAAAATTCCTAGCACCTGAAGAAGGTACCGGAGCGTACAACTGCCGAAACGCCGTACAAATGGCAACAAAGACGAGAACAATAGTCCTCATAATGTAAATACTACCTCTTCTCAGAAATATAGACAAATAGTAAATATTTATCTGCATTTAAACAAAATTAGTTTGAGAAAAATGGGCGGCTTAAATAATCAGTTGATTTACTTCTACGTTTCTTAGATTTCAGTCTTATTTGTTCCAGCTTTTCATGAGAGGCACTAATATTAAGTGATTGTCTTGCTACAACTTGGTCTTGAAAGAGGCTTTGTCTTGCTATCACCGTCTGTTCTGTTGTTAATCTTTTTCTTCCAAGAGACATTTCTATTTCACTTTTATATTAAAGACAACCTTTTAACATGAAAAGATATTGAGCAATAATCGATTATATAATACTTGGAATAATCATTGAACCATAAATACCATTGAACATATAAACAATATAAAGGTAAAGGTTGATTAAACGGTTCACTGGCCTTTATTTTACTGTGAAATCTTTATCTTCGTTGTATTGCATCGATTGCACTAGCATTTATAATACTCTTGGAAGCATAAATCCTTAAACGTGTATATTGAAGAACAGTAAAAACGTCGAAGCAAAGGAGGACTACAAGATGGTAAAATAGGAGCAAATTAGAATAAGGGAATTCATATCACTATATGGAAAATTTGATAGACAGAAAGAAACACTGGCTGTCAAAAGGCGATCTGAAGCGTAAAACAAAATTATTGGCCGGACAATACTAATCTCTGAACACAAAATCTGTCCAAAAGTCCATCTATCATCTCGTAGAATCAGATATGATTAATGGAGGAACTTGAAAATGTGGCCTGTACCTTGGCCTGTGAAATGCTTACTCAAAAGGAAAACAGACGCTTCCATGATGAAGTGACTAAAGCTCCACTGGAGAAGTCTGTTTCTCTCGAGAACAAGGTGGTATGGTCACAACAAGATTATGAAGCTTAAAACAGCAACACACCACGTGTGGGTTTCCCAATTCCAAACCGACCATAAACATAAGAAGCCTGTTATTACTGCGGTTAATAAAGTTCACAAAAGAGGCTATCTTGCTGATGTTATATGACCAAGAGATCAAAATATTTTGAAAAAGTTGGCTCAGAAACTCATAAGATATACAAATCTCAGCACAGTGCGACGGAAGGGAAAAGCAAGTGAAGCCGAATGATTGAAAGACGATCAAAGAATTCGAAACAGTTTTAATAAAATACGCCAAAGAAATATGATTTCAAAATTTAAAATATTGTTAATGGATTATTTGTAATTGCATGCATGAGTCCTAGTAAAAAAATTTATATATAATTATTGACTGATTTTACAATATTTTTGCATTATATCAAATATTAAGAATATAGTAATTTCTTCATGTGCCGTGTTCTGCAGGACGTTGGTGATCATGGACCTCCACTTGCCATCTATCCCTTGTTGCTCTTAACATTTTCCTTTTGTACCTAGGTACCTCCACTCATTTTCGATAACTAAATTTTAAATTAAATTTTTTAAAAAGCAAAAAAGTTTTCTTGAAACTTATTTGTTTTAATTGGAAGCTAAATGATTAAATTTGCTATTTCCATTAGCAAAATACTCTGATGTATTTCAACAGAAATTATACTGATTGGAATCTAAAGTTTTTTTTTTTGTCTATCTATCTATCTTTTTTTTTTTTATCTATCTATCTATCTTTTTTTTTTTATCTATCTATCTATCTATCTATCTATCTATCTATCTTTTTTTTTATCTATCTATCTATCTATCTATCTATCTTTTTTTTTATCTATCTATCTATCTATCTTTTTTTATCTATCTATCTATCTATCTATCTTTTTTTTATCTATCTATCTATCTATCTATCTTTTTTTTTAATCTATCTTTTTTTTTTTAATCTATCTATCTATCTTTTTTTTATCTATCTATCTATCTTTTTTTTTTTATCTATCTATCTATCTTTTTTTTTTTTATCTATCTATCTATCTTTTTTTATCTATCTATCTATCTATCTATCTTTTTTTATCTATCTATCTATCTATCTATCTTTTATCTATCTATCTATCTATCTATCTTTTTTTTTATCTATCTATCTATCTATCTATCTTTTTTTTTATCTATCTATCTATCTATCTTTTTTTATCTATCTATCTATCTATCTTTTATCTATTTATCTATCTATTTTATCTATCTATCTATCTTTTTTTTTATCTATCTATCTATCTTTTTTTTTATCTATCTATCTATCTTTTTTTTTTATCTATCTATCTATCTTTTTTTTTATCTATCTATCTATCTTTTTTTTTTTATCTATCTATCTTTTTTTTTTATCTATCTATCTATCTTTTTTTATCTATCTATCTATCTTTTTTTTATCTATCTATCTTTTTTTTTATCTATCTATCTATCTATCTTTTTTTTTTTATCTATCTATCTATCTTTTTTTTATCTATCTATCTATCTTTTTTTTTATCTATCTATCTATCTTTTTTTTATCTATCTATCTATCTATCTTTTTTTTTATCTATCTATCTTTTTTTTTATCTATCTATCTATCTATCTTTTTTTATCTATCTATCTATCTTTTTTTTTATCTATCTATCTATCTTTTTTTTTATCTATCTATCTATCTATCTTTTTTTTATCTATCTATCTATCTTTTATCTATCTATCTATCTATCTTTTTTTTTATCTATCTATCTATCTTTTTTTTATCTATCTATCTATCTTTTATCTATCTATCTATCTATCTTTTATCTATCTATCTATCTATCTTTTTTTTATCTATCTATCTATCTATCTTTTTTTATCTATCTATCTATCTATCTTTTTTTTTATCTATCTATCTATCTATCTTTTTTTTTTATCTATCTATCTATCTATCTTTTTTTTTATCTATCTATCTATCTTTTTTTTTATCTATCTATCTATCTATCTTTTTTTTATCTATCTATCTATCTATCTATCTTTTTATCTATCTATCTTTTTTTTTATCTATCTATCTATCTATCTTTTTTTTTATCTATCTATCTATCTTTTTTTATCTATCTATCTTTTTTTTTTATCTATCTATCTTTTTTTTTTATCTATCTATCTATCTATCTTTTTTTTTATCTATCTATCTATCTATCTATCTTTTTTTTTATCTATCTATCTATCTATCTATCTTTTTTTTTATCTATCTATCTATCTATCTTTTTTTTTATCTATCTATCTATCTTTTTTTTATCTATCTATCTATCTTTTTTTTATCTATCTATCTTTTTTTTTATCTATCTATCTTTTTTTTATCTATCTTTATCTATCTTTTTTTTTTATCTATCTATCTATCTTTTTTTTATCTATCTATCTATCTTTTTTTATCTATCTATCTATCTATCTTTTTTTTATCTATCTATCTATCTATCTTTTTTTTATCTATCTATCTATCTATTTTTTATCTATCTATCTATCTATCTATCTTTTTTTTTTATCTATCTATCTATCTTTTTTTTTTTATCTATCTATCTTTTTTTTATCTATCTATCTATCTATCTTTTTTTTATCTATCTATCTATCTATCTTTTTTTTTATCTATCTATCTATCTATCTTTTTTTATCTATCTATCTATCTATCTTTTTTTATCTATCTATCTATCTATCTTTTTTTTTATCTATCTATCTATCTATCTATCTTTTTTTCATCTATCTATCTATCTTTTTTTTATCTATCTATCTATCTTTTTTTTATCTATCTATCTATCTTTTTTTATCTATCTATCTATCTTTTTTTATCTATCTATCTTTTTTTTTTATCTATCTATCTTTTTTTATCTATCTATCTATCTTTTTTTATCTATCTATCTATCTATCTATCTATCTTTTTTTATCTATCTATCTATCTTTTTTTTTATCTATCTATCTATCTTTTATTTTTATCTATCTATCTATCTATCTTTTTTTTATCTATCTATCTATCTTTTTTTTATCTATCTATCTTTTTTTTATCTATCTATCTATCTTTTTTTTTATCTATCTATCTATCTATCTTTTTTTTTTTATCTATCTATCTATCTTTTTTTTTTATCTATCTATCTATCTTTTTTTTTATCTATCTATCTATCTTTTTTTATCTATCTATCTATCTTTTTTTTATCTATCTATCTATCTTTTTTTTTATCTATCTATCTATCTTTTTTTTTTATCTATCTATCTATCTTTTTTTTTATCTATCTATCTATCTATCTTTTTTTTTATCTATCTATCTATCTTTTTTTATCTATCTATCTATCTATCTTTTTTTATCTATCTATCTATCTTTTTTTTTATCTATCTATCTTTTTTTTTTATCTATCTATCTATCTATTTTTTATATATCTGTGACATTTTTGCAAAATTAGCAAATTTCATGCCAAATTAACTTAATTTACTTATTTATAGCATGAAATTAATAAAACTTTCTTAATCACAGAGTTGAACTTTTGACCTGTCTGCCGTTATGAGTTGACAGTTCGCCAGATGCGAGATAAGATAAGTGTATGGCCATTATTACAAATGACAATTGTACAATTTATTTTGGTAAGGGGAAGAAACAGTTAAACACATGATCTCTTAATGTATACATAGAAATTACCATGAAAATCATCAAATACGTAAAAAATATATTAATACGATGTCTAGATGATTAGTATTAAATGTTTCAATTTTCGTTTAGTAAATATAGTTTTCACTTTATAATCAACGTAACATCTATAAGTCTTGGAAATATTTTTATAATATTTCTGAAACTTTATAAAGTATTATAATTAAAGCAACAAAAATGAAGATATTCTTTTTAAAATTTCATTAATAATCGAATTTTTTTTCTTTAAACTATAATGTCTGAAAATTCCTGCAAAAATTCTATTGTTTATTAAAGCAGTTAAAAAGCTTATCTAATTAAATAATTAGATTCCTTTATTTCATTTCTATTTTACTATTCGGAGCAGATTTTCGGTAAAAGGAGCTAAATGATTTTAAAAATATTAAATGGTTTACATTCCCTAGTGAGTCCTGCGTTTAAAACCAATTATGCCTACAGAATTTAATTTGTGATTTCATGAATTTAAATGGAGGGTGGGTAACAGAGGTAAAAAAAAAAAAAAAGTATTTTTTACCAATATTTTTTTTTAAATAATTTCAAAAATAATTTAATTCATTTGTAAATAAGTCTTATAAGGTTCAATAAAATTCGACAATTATTTAATTTTTGCACGAATTTACAAATTAATGTGTGTCACCGGGAAAAAGTGAGTTATAAAATATTACGTTTCCCATTGTAAACTCTCGTAAGGATTTGGCTCCTTGTTAACGAAAAGTCAGTTAAGTGCCATAAGTGATACACGCTTGGGCGATCATGTCTCGAAAGAGACATCACTAACTGGGCAGAAGATTATCCCGCAGCCATTGCTTTCTGCGGTAGACTGGTTGCCGACCAAAGCTATAGAACCCAATCTATCCTGCTATTTAACCCATAACTGGAAGGAAGAGACAGATTAATACCTTTCCCAAGGGTATTTGCGCGTAATACAATGGATTCAACTGGAATTCGAACTCGGCTCCCCGGCTTCTCGTTCCGAGCCGATATCCACTGTACCACATCGCACATCCGCTTCAGTTTTCGATACCTAAATTTAAATTGAGTTATTAAAATTTTTTCTCGAAGCTTTAATTTTAGCTTTAATTGAAAGCCAAAAGATTAAATTTACTTATTCCAGAAACAAAATATTTTGGTTCATTTTAAACTGAAACTATATAGAATCTAAAAATTTTCAGATTTAAAAAAAAAAAAAAAAAAAATTAATTTTTTGGCTATTTTTCATCAATCGACACATTTTGAAAGCAGAAGACTATTCTCGGTTTTAAAAAAATCTTGCAAAAATAAAATATACCTCGCTGATACATTATTATATTCAAATTAGCAAATGTAAACTTTAATCTGATATGAAAAAAATTACTTGCTTACTGCCTGAAATGTACTATAAAAGCGTTTCTTAATTACGGTAGCCTTGTTATCAGGGGTTATTATCGTGTTAGGAGATGATTAAAATGACAGACGGAATTTTAGTTAGTTTAGCTTTATAGCGTTACGTTTGAAAATGTTTCATGAAAAATTAAAATATAAACTTACTTTTAGCATCTATTTTTTATATTCTTTTAGGTAGCTCCACAGATTAGGAATTTAACAATTATTTTTTTTAACAAAAAATTAGGAATTAAAATATAAAACTTGCTTGAAATTTTGAAGGGAAGATTTGCAAAGCCCGTTGAATGCAGAAATGTCGGGCATAAGAAACACGAAAACAAAATGAAAGGTTTGTCAGTTGGCTGCCATACGAGATTCACGTTTTAGGCGATCATGTCTCGAAAGAGAAATGACTGACTAGGCATAAGATTATCCTGCAGTAGGTTTTCATTGGTTTCTGCGGTAGACTAGTTGCCAGCCAAGGCTATAGAACCTAATCTGTATTATTTAACCCATAACTAGAGGGAAGAGTGATTAATATTTATATGACCCGATTATTTCGATTATCGATATTTATCGGGGGTACCTCGACACAAAACCCAGCTAAGAACACTCGCAGACGCTTATAGTACAAGCGTGTAAATTTTCAAAAAAATCGGTTCAGCCGTTTCGGAATCTATAGTTAACAGATACAAAGTTCCATTTATAAATACGTTTAGATATCAAATAAAATAGCATGTTGCGCTTTGATTTTTCTTTGCAAAGTTACAAAGGAAAGAGACATTTCTTTAGAAAATAAAACCCGTGAAACACAAACTAAATATATAGAAAGAGAAAAATAAAGTTAATAACATTTTACAAACAAACTGGTTGCTATACTAACTAAAAATATTGCATAATTGTATTCTTTTATTTATTGCAGTATTTTGAACATGAATAGCTTTTTTCTTAATATGTTAATAAAATAAAGCGTGTTAATAAAATGACATAAAAAACATGTTAATAAAATAAAACTTGAATAGCATTTTTTTTAACATGTTAATAAAATAAAATTTTGTAATATCTGGAAAATATCTAAGATTTTTAATCATTCTAGTAATTTTTCTTTTCTGCGGGCGGTTACATATAATTTAAAAATTCATTGAAGAATATTATTTAAATATTTAAAAAATTACAAAGAATACACTTGTAATTAAATTCATATTTTTTCCGTAATAACCATTGACATGTATCTGCTATGGAAGACGAATTTGGTATAAATCTTATCGTTTTTTTTACTTTTAACTATGTTAAAATTAAAAATTTTCATAGTTTTCAGCAATTATCCAATATTTGATGAAATTTTAGCTAGTTTAGCTTTGTAGGCTTGAAGATGTTTTATGAAAAATAAAAATATAAAACTTAAAAAAAAAACAAAAAAAAAACAAACAATTTAATAACAATGAAAATAAAGGCAGAGTTAACTCAATTTATGAAATGTTATGGTATTAATTTTTATTTTTAATTAATATTTTTCATATTTTTAGGTATCTCTACAAATTGTGAATATCACTATTATTTTTTAACAAAATTAGAAAATTAGGAATTAAAATGTAAAAGTTGCTTTAAATGTTTAAGGAATGACACTACAGGCTGTTGAATTTTATAAACGTCTTGAAGAGACTTGAATCAGAATAAAAGTGCGGTTTCTGTCGTTTTCCGTGAAAATCCAAAACACTTGTAAACTTCTAAAATACGGAAACTTGTTATGGCCCCTATGGAACATCGTACTTAAATGAACATATTTATTTACACACAATTTTTTTTTTTTTTTTTTGTTATGTTATATTACGGGGAGAAAAAAATTTTTTTTTTTTTTTGATAGGCAGTATAATCATCAATTCTTGACTAATAGAAAAACAATCATACAGTTCTTTTAAAAGATTTTTAAAATATTTTTAAAACCTTATCAAATTAAATTATTTGAAAGTTTTATTGCATGTTTTATATTTCTCTTCGGAGCAGATTTTCGTTAGTGAATGATCATTTTACATCAAATAAAAAAATTAAAAAAATAGATGATTTATATTTTCCGATGAGTTCTGCGTTTAACTAATAAAAAAAGTCAATCGCAGAAAATTAAAATTTATTAAAATTTTATGAATTTACGTGGAGTGGGGTAAAAGATTTAAAAATTTTAATCACTATTTAAAAAAAATAATTTCAAAAATACTTTTATATATTTGTGAATGAGTACTGAACGTTTCATTAAAATCCGACATTTTGATTTTTGCGAGAATTTTCAAATTAATGTGTTTGTCACTGAAAACGTGTGTTAGGTAAAAAAAATACTTAATCGATTGTAAACAGTTGTAAGATTTTCTGTAACGCTAACTTAAATCAAAACAATTTTCTACCAAAATTTCGAACATGTTAAAAGGGATTAAAAAATTTTATAAAATAAATTAAAATTACTTTGATCTTTCCTCTTAATAAACATTTTGATAGAAAAAGTTCGTTTTATTAAGTTTTGAAGCTTTTTATATCATACTATGCTGGATTTTTGTGATTTAATGGCGGTACCTCATATATATATATATATATTATTATACAAAGGACTAAAAACACATTTTATCATTAGGGACTTGGCTCAACTAAAAAAAAGTAAAATCACAGAGATAGATTAAAACGAAGTCACGGAAAAGATTAGTGACCAAATGTAAAAAAAATTTAACTGCAAAAGAAAAGTTGCTTTTCTGTCCGTCAAACACGGTTCCCGCATGATTGCATGCATGTATGCCTGTACTGTACCTCAGTGACTTACATATGCACGTAGTTTTTTTTCTTTTCACAATAAGTTTTAGCCTTTACAAAGCTTAAGAGCCACTCGAAGTTACAAATTTAGAGATAACAGTGACGTTGTAATATCAATATAAAAAAAAACGAAGAAAATCAAAAATCCCTTACTTGTGTTTTTGCTAGCTTTTGTTCATTATTTTCGAGATTGTCCTCTGATGTTCCGTTACGGTTGTCCATTTTCCAAACTTCCTCCTCAATCGATTTGTGTGGATTTGCAGCCAGAATGTAAAAAAAAGAAAATGCGTGTATTATATATATATATATAGTAGTAGTAGTAGTAGTAGTAGTAGTAGTAGTTTCTTTTCAATCTGCCGATCACTGCCCAGAAAGTGAGACTAAGAGTTTTAAACTGAGGCAAGAATATATAGCATTTGCGACGAAACTTTTTTTTTTTTTTTTCACATCTAAGCCAATCATATTTAAGTCAGGATTTGGTATACGATTCAACGTATAGAAAATAATAAATGAGGCTGGGGGGTGAACATCTTTTTTGAATGGAAGGAGATGGTTGAAAATTGCGAACAATAGAACGTCTCTGTTTTGTACAGAAAGCCACTCCTTCCCCAAATCCTACTTTTTGACTTTTTGACTTTTTGACTTTTTCAATTTTTATATCACTTTACGAATTTTGTCTTCTTTAAAAAAAAAATGATGCATTGGATTTAATTTAATATTTGATTTAAATCGTGAATCATTCTTTGTAAGTCAGTAAACATTAATTTTTCTTATTTTAACCATTAATCTTGCAAATTCATAAACACTTAATTTATTGTCATTTAAAGAGTGAGTACATTTGAACACCCTTTGTATTAAAAATTTCCACACGCACACACACAAACACACGCACGCAATGTGATTTTGCAAAGGAAAATCAAACCGCAATGTTCTATATATATATATATATATATATAAATATAAATATATAATTCAACCAAAATCGGCTAACTTGTGGATCAAGATCAGAATTTTGATGTACACAATTTATTTTCGAATCTATGCATTGGGTCCGTAAAAATCAACGACAAACATAGTTTTTGGTAGTTTTTCGTGCACTTTTCTCCAATGCACTTCACTCAAACTCGACCAAAATCGAGTCACTGATAGATCCAGGTCTGATGTCTTGATATACGAACAAAAAAATTCAATTGACACACAGGGTTTGGCAAAAATTAATGGAATATATTGCTTTTTGCGATCATTTATTTATCTAAATCGCTTAGTTGTATTCCAACAAAAATCGGGTCTCTTTTGTTTTTGTAACTACGAGGATGTGCCTTGTGGTACAGTGGATATCGGCTCGGAACGAGAAACCGGGGAGCCGAGTTCGAATTCCAATTCCAATTCCAATTCCAGTCGAATCCATTGCATTCACTTACGCACAAATACCATTGGGAAAGGTATTAATCCGTCTCTTCCCTCCAGTTATGGGTTAAATAGCAGGACAGATTGGGTTCTATAGCCTTGGTCAGCAACCAGTCTACCGCAGAAAGCAATGGCAACCTACTGCGAGATAATCTTCTGCCCAGTCAGTCATGTCTCGAAAAAGACATGATCGCCCAAGCGTGTTTCACGTATGGCACTTAACTGACTGACTGACCATATCATATGCCATAACAATTTCACATTTTCTATAAAGTGCCAACCCCTCTAAGCCTAAATTTTCTTGATTTTTTCATTGATGATACCACAATATAGGTAATTATTAAATATTTATAAATTTATTTGATGTACATGTTATTGTGCAGTATTAACAAAAGAACCATTCTATTTTCATTTACAATTATTCACTTGGCAGTAAATACTAAAAAATATTATGAAATACATCAGTTTTTAAACACTGTGTGGCTTAATTATTTAGAGTGATTCGGGCGAGTTCGATTTTTGTTGAAATACAACTAAGCGTTTCGGATAAATAAATGATCGCAAAAAGCAATATTTTTCATTAATTTTTACCGAATCCTGTATGTTAATTTAAATTTTTGTTCGCATATCAAGGCATCAAATCTGGATGAACCAGGGATTCAATGCTGGTCGATTTTGAGTAAAGCGTCTTGGAGAAATGCATAAAAGTGCCAAAAAGACCACCCGAAATTATATTTGTCGTTGATTTTTGACAAACCCTGTACAATGATTAAAAAAATAATGATTTTTTTAAAAATTAAAAAAAAAGATTGTGTACATCAAAGGTGTGCATCAAAAGTTGATCTACAAGTTAGCCGATTTTAGTTGAATTCGGATAAGGCGTCTCGATGGTGAAAAGTTCGTGAATTCTAAGCGTTTTGGTGATACCTGCCTTATCTGCTAATCGATTGGAAAATTTTGGGCGTACAACAAAGGTTCGTATGATAGAGAAATGACCCAATTCTGGTTAAAATCGGACTAGAGGTTTTGGAGAAATAAGTTAGAATAAAGACACACAAATAGACAAAAAGACATATCAATATATATATATATATATATATATATATATATATATATATATATATATATATATATAAATTTCTGTTTCTTAATTCTACATTACTTAATACTTTATTAATATTACGTTATTTTCAGCAAATATCACTATTTGTGTTGGCGAAATAGACACTGTTTAAAAAACGGGCCATAATTTTCAAGCAACCCCAGTGTTTTAAAAAATGATGTATTTCATACAATTTTTTAAGTATTTATTGCCAAGTTAATAATTGTAAATGAAAATACAATGGTTCTTTTGTTAATACTGCACAATAATATGGGCATCAAATGAATTTATAAATACTTAATACTTATCTATATTGCAGTTTTATCAATGAAAGAATGATGAAAATTTCGGGTGATTCGGACGAATTAATCTTTGCTTCCTTGCTTTGTAAAATTTTGCAAAATAATAATAACGTCACATTCTATTTTCATTTAGAATTATCCACTTGACAATAAATACTAAAAATAGTATAAAATACATCATTTTCTTTAAAAAACTGGGGTGGCTTAATAATTATGGCCTGTAATTTATATATATATGATTCAAACCCTGAAGAGTGAAGACATTACAATTATACCCACTCAAAACTTTGAATTTAGAATAAAGTTTTCTAGATTTTCATTAATTTTCTCTGGTATATAAGATTTATATATATTATTTTACCCCCGCCCATATATATATATATATATATATATATATATATATATATATATATATATATATGTATGTATTTATTATAAATTATGTTTTAGAACATGTACATAATTTTTTCTATATATGTCCTCTCCTCTACAATCATATGTTTGTTTCAACGTTGGACACCCAACGTTGAAACAAACATATGATTGTAGAGGAGAGGACATATATAGAAAAAATTATGTACATGTTCTAAAACATAATTCATAATAAATATTCACAGATCTATACATCATGTATCGAGCACTGTTTTAAATTAATGTTTTGGACGGTGGAAAAAAATTTTTCTTCGTTCTGTACTCACTCGGATATATACATACACACACACACACACACACACACACACACATATATATATATATATGCATATATACATATATATATATATGTAGATATATATGTAGATATATATATATACATATATGTAGATATATATATGTAGATATATATAGATACATATATGTAGATATATATATATATATACATATATATATATATATAAGCAAACGAATCCCTATATGTGAAGTCATATATATATATGTAGATATATATATGTAGATATATATATATATATACATATATATATATAAGCAAGCGAATCCCTATATGTGAAGTCATATATATATATGTATATATATATATATATGTATATATATATATGTATATATATACATATATATATATAAGCAAACGAATCCCTATATGTGAAGTCATATATATATATGTAGATATATATATGTAGATATATATATATATCTACATATATATATATATATATATATATATATAACAAACGAATCCCTATATGTGAAGTCATATATATATATGTATATATATATATGTATATATATATATGTATATATATACATATAAGCAAACGAATCCCTATATGTGAAGTCATATATATATATATATATATATATATATATACATAAGCAAACGAATCACTACGTGCGAAGTCACATGTTTATTCGCCTGAAGAGAGTCAACTTTAGACTCGAAAAACGTGTAGTCACAAATGCCATTATGGACAATAAATGTATCATACAAGAAGCAAGTAATATAAATACTAATAATAACAAAAATAAATCTACACTTTAAACAAAACGCTCACGGCTTCTTGCACTTTCTATTCTATATATATATATATATATATATATATATATATATATATATATGTACAACTGTAATGATACTCTCATTTTGTTGTTTATTGATTGTGGCAGTGTGATTTTATATAGGAATACATCGTCTCATTGGAAACCAATGTTATTTTTTTATTTCACTTTCAACAAGAAATTTCATAGACTTAAATTTAAAATATCGATGGGCTTACTGTTCAGTAGAGTACTGACATACCTCCTCCTAAAACGTTTAGAATTTAGTCGGCTTATATATATCGAGAGAGAGAGAGAGAAAGAACGGAAGAAAGGGATATATATATATATATATCGAGAGAGAGAGGAAGAAAAGAAGAAAGGGATATATATGTATATCGAGAGAGAGAGAGCGCGAGGAAGAAAGGAAGAAAGGGATATATATTCAATGTTTACAATATTTTACAAGCAAGACGTATAGTAAAAAGGGCACAGCTTCATTTAATTTTCATCACACCGCACTAAAAATAATCTTAGATGACAGGCTTAAGGCCATATTTGATCTTTATCGTAGAAGTCACAAGATTTATTTTGGGGAAAAGTAAAAAAAGTAAAAAAAAAGAAAACTGCTTCTGATATTCTGCAAAATATTTTAACTTCGTAATTTGTGAATTTGGATGTGGGTTGAGGTGCAGGATATGCTTTGTGTTGCAGTGGATATCGGCTCGGAAGGGCAAGTCCTGGAGCTGCGTTCGAATTCCAGTTGAATTCCTTGCATCCACTTACGCGCAAATATCCTTGGTAAAAGTATTAATCCATCTCTTCCCTCCAGTTATGGGTTAAATAACAGGACAGATTTGGTTCTATAGCTATGGTTTGCAACCATTCTACCAAAGAAAGTAATGGCAACCTACTGCGGAATAATCTTCTGCCCAGTCAGTCATGTCTTTTTCGAGACATGATCGCCCAAAGTGTGTATCACGTATGGCACGTACCTGAAATTGCGAATGAATAAAGACGAAAATATTACGTGAGAACTAATCTAAAATAATTAGTTTCCACGTAAAAACGAAAAGAAAATTAATACTGAGCATCAGGAAAAGACATCTGAAGCTACATGTGACGAGGAAAGAAGGCTTGTAGAATCTGATACTCATAGGTCAGATAGAGGGAAAGAGAGACAGGGGAAAGCAGCGGATAACATATTTGAAGGGCCTGTGCAGGTGGATGGTAGAGCGGTGTTTGGTTGGAGTAACAGGAGAAATGGTGCTAAGAGCCACCAGGGATGGGGAAACGTGAAAGAGACCATTATCGTCTACTTCCTGAAGGGACATGGAACATAAAAGAAAAAATAAGAAGGATTTTAATTGAACAATGGTTACGGCTTTATTTAATCTTTTTATTGTCTTCACTTCTTTCAACACGAGTTGCCGTGTCAATGACTTATTTTGGCGGTAGTTATCTATTTGTTAGTTTCAATGTTTAATGACCCTCATCTGAACTCCAATATCCGTAAATATGATGAGCATGACAATTCTTTTCTTTCGTTTTAAATGCGTGCTTTTATAATCAAACACGCTTGACTAAACAATAATCTTACTTTTCACAATGCCTAAAAATAAGTAACGAGCAAAAAAGGTCACCAGAATAAAAGTGACAGGTCTAAGCATCAAAAGGGTGGAGTTGTATGACAATTATCAAAATCAGGATACTAAAATTGATTTACGAGAAAGCAAAATGAAACAAAAAACCCTTGCCGTAGTGACATATTAACAACGTCGACCCGGAGTCTAAGTTTGATGCTGTACGCAGTATAATTATCCCACCCCTATCATCACCTTACCAGATATGGGTTGTATTTCTTCTTTACGTGCAATATCCTTACAGGACGTAGGCGATCATGGATCGCTACTTGCATCCTTATAGTATTTTTCCTCTTGGCATCTTTCCAAAACTCCTCTCCTCTCCACCATCAAGTATGTCTCGTGCTAAATTTCCCTGTCTCTCTTTCTCTCTATCCACCCTGTGTGTATTAGATACTCCGCGCCTTCCTTCCTCAGTTGTCTCTTACTGATGTTAGGTATAAATTTCTTTTTCTTTTGCATCTTCTCCTAACCTTAATAATCAACGTAATCAGCATTTTGAAGTCGACTCAAAACCTTGGTCGGGATTACATTATGTCTGTTTATTTTTAATAAAATCCGTTCATACTTACGGATAACCTTTCGCGTATTATAATTGAAAGATGTCAGAAATGAGCTGTAACGTTGACAGATGTTATCATTCATTTCTCAAGGTACCCAAGTACTTTCAACTTCTTTCCGAGATCATCTTCAGGGGTGTGAGTTATGGTAACAAAAATAACCGCAAAACTGTGTTGCTAAAAATGACTGTACATTTTTTTTTTTTTTTGCATCAAATATAACGGTTGATAAATTGCTAGCGTTCATTAGAACATAAAAATTATCCAAAATGGAAGTTTTTTATATGTTGAAATGTCATGGTCATGTACATGTTAAAGCAAGAAAAAACTGTTCTTTTTTTATTTTTAGAACATTACTACAGTACTCATAGCTGATTCTATTAATTGACGGCTTAAGTGTTATAATGAATATTGCCTCGAGAATCTGTAGTTTGCTTTTGTTGTTTTCTTGGTGTAGGATAGTTGGATTATTGATCCAGCTCGTCCAATCTTCTTTCACTTTTTTTTTCTTTTCTCTTTTTTTTTTTCTCTCAATTGGAGTAGATAGACTTAACTATCGCCCGGTTCACACTCCACCAACGTCTTTTGAACAGGTGAAGAGGCTCATCCCTTGCTTCCTGTTTAGGGTGCGGTTCCCGGCTTTCTTTTTTTTATTTTTTCCAATCTTCTTTCACTTTCCTTTTTCTTTTCTCTTTTTTTTTTTGTTCTCAATTGAAGTAGATAGACTTAATGATAGCCCGGTTCACACTCCACCCACGTCTCTTGAACAGTTGAAGAGGCTCATCCCTTGTTTCCTGTTTAGGATGCGGTTTCCGGTTTTCTCTTTTCCAATCTTTTTACTCTTTTCTTTTTTTTTTTTTTTTTTTGTTCTCAATTGAAGTAGATAGACTTAATGATCGCCTGGTTCACACCCCTCCCACGTCTCTTGAACAGGTGAAGAGGCTCATCCCTTGTTTCCTGTTTAGGATGTGGTTCCCGGCTTCCTCTTTTCCAATCATTTTACTCTTAAGTAGCCCCATGCGCATCAGTGGCTTGCTTGGGGTGATATGATTTTAAAAAAAAATATGTGGCGAAATTCACAGAGTTGCGTGAAACCACTGAAATAGCTGGAGCAATGGTTCGCAACCTTTTTGCTGCGATTACCCCAAAATACAATTTCACTATTATCCATTACCCCAATGAACAAATACCCGTAATATAGGAAAAGAAGTAATTATATATTCAGACATCAAAAGCAGACAAAGTTAATGAAAATTATTCAATACAATAGTCAGTCAGTTAAGTGTCATACGAGATACACGCCTGGGCGATCATGTCTCGAAAGAGACATGACTGAGTGGGCAGAAGATTATCCCGCAGTAGGTTGCCATTGCTTTCTGCGGTAGACTGGTTGCCAACCAAGGCTATAGAACCCAATCTGTCCTGCTATTTAACCCATAACTGGAATGAATAGACGGATTAATACCTTTCCCAAGGGTATTTGAATACAATGGATTCAACTGGAATTCGAACTCGGCTCCCTGGCTTCTCGTTCCGAGCCGATATCCACTGTACCACAACGCACATCAGAGGTATAGTAGCCGTAACCTAGTCTTGATTCTTAATGTGAGTGTTGAGCTTGTATTGCCTGTCCCAGTTTATTTATTCTTGGCTTTGTGACTGAAAGGGCTATTCAGGCATTGTTTGCCACATTGAGTCTGCTACGTTTCTTGGTCTTCATTCCAAGGACAGTAGAAAAAGATTGTTCACATAGGTAAGTGGTTGAAAATCCTATGAGAATTTGTACTGCTCTAGAGGCTAGTGTTGGTATATTCTGCAGACGAGAGATCCAAAAAGTGTCTAGACTAAACTTGATCTCAAACAAAAGCTTCCATGCATTGTTCATCCTGAGTGTGAGAAATTCTTCTTTTGCTGGATAGTCCTCATCAGGAATGACATCTTCACTCACAAGATATAGATTTCTTACCCATTCATTGTTGGAATTATTCAAGTTTGGAAAGTACTTACGTAAGTTTTTTAAGAAGCTTGAAAGAAAGATACTTTAAGAGGATTGGGGTAGGGGGAATTCTTCCTTGAAATACTGTCTCGTTAATAATTTAGCACAGTGTGCAATTATAAGCTAATTGCCTCTTCCCAAACTAAACATCCATTACCCCCAAAATATGGGCTCATTACCCCACTGGGGTAATTTACCCCGGGGTTGGGAACCATGAAGCTAGAGAGATAGACTGATATGCACTCTCCGCTAGGATGCAAATCTGTGTTCTCATTGGAGAAAAAGTCATCAGATCTGACTAGCCTTGGACCTCTTGGCCATGGAAATCCTCGATGGCCAAGCAAAGTTGAATAGTGCTTTTAAACAGATTTTTCTCTGACTCGAAACGCACATATCTGCACAATTTCTTATCTTAACGTAAACCAAACAATTTATATAAAGCAAAAGCAAAAAAAAAAATGGGTTTTATATTTATTAATCCGACAGATTTTTATTACTTAAACATTATTTTTAGAGGATACACGTACTAGAGTAGGCCCTCCGTTTATTTTTCAATCAGTATATCTATTTATTTTCGGCTACCGGCCTGAATTAGAGAAAAGCACATATTTTTCTTTAACAGAAATTGATACTGGGCATCAGGAAGAGACAACTGAAGTTCCTGGAACATGCAATGAGGAAGGAGAGCTTGGAGAACCTGATACTCACAGGCCAGATAGAAAGAAAAAGAGACAGAGGAAGGCAGCGGATAACATATTTGAAGAGCCTGATCAGGTGGATGACGGAACGGGGGTTGCGAGGTATAACAGGAGAAAGCATACTAAGAGCCACCAGAAATAGGGAAACGTGGAAAACCATGATCGCCAACGTCCTGAAAGGACAGGGCAGATAGATAGATAGATAGATAGATAGATAGATAGATAGATAGATCGGCAAGTAGATACACTACCGGCCATAATTATTAGGACATTCCAGTTATTTTTTTAAATGATGTATTTCATACTATTTTTAGTATTTATTGTCAAGTCTCTTCATCTTATTGGCTGGCCGATGCAAAGGCTTTCTGGCTGCCTTGTAAAATTTTGCAAAGTAATAATAACAAAAAATACATTTTTTTATTTTCATTTAGAATTATCCACTTGGCAATAAATACTAAAAATAGTATGAAATAAATACATCATTTTTTTAAAAACTGGGGTTACCTAATAATTATGGCCGGTAGTATATATATATATATATATATATATATATATATATATATATAGTCTGTGTGTATATTGCAAATCTACAGGGTGCGTTGGGTAAATTGACGCTATTTGTCTTGTAAACTTTTGCAAATTAATAATAACAAAAGAACCATTTTATTTTCATTTAGAATTATCTACTTGGCAATAAATACTAAAAATAGTATGAAATACATCATTTTTTTTTTAAAACTGGGGTGGCCTAATAATTATGGCCGGTAGTGTAGGTAGGTTCAGCTATGGTTCGGTTCACACTCCTTTCTGTTTTTTTATTTTGTTAACAGGAGTAGAAGTTTAACCCTTGTTTTTGTTTAGGATTAGGTTTCCGGTTTCTTGCAAAGTTTTTTACATTCTATTTCTTTCCCAGTAGCCCTTTGTATCATAATGACATTATGGCCCTCCTTGGGGTGAATTGATTAAAAAAAAAAAGGAAAATAGCTATTTACTAAGTGTATCTTAGATCTGACACAAAGTATGGGACAGTCAGTGAGAATCGGACCCATTACTTAGAAGTCATTGATTTAGCGGAGCAAACTTGTTAACCGTTACACCACGACCGAAATATTTTCTAAGCGTAGCTTATGTGAGGCACAAGACCGAAAGTGTGAAACCCCAAGTAAGGAGATAGATAGATAGATAGATAGATAGATAGATAGATAGATGATTTTCTAAACGCCGCTTAGTTGTGGCACAAGGCCGAAAGTATGGGGTACTCAGTGAGAATCGAAATCACTACTCGATTGTAATAGGTTCCAGCGAGACAAGCTTGCTAACATTACACCAGGCCGAGTTGCCCAAAATAGATAGATAGATAGATAGATAGATAGATAGATAGATAGATAGATATGAACAGACAGAGATAGATAGATGAGATAGATAGATAGATAGATAGATAGATAGATAGATATGAACAGACTTAGATAGATAGATATGAACAGACTGAGATAGATAGATAGATAGATAGATAGATAGATAGATAGATAGATAGATAGATAGATATGAACAGACTGAGATAGATAGATAGATAGATAGATAGATAGATAGATAGATAGATAGATATGAACAGACTGAGATAGATAGATAGATATGAACAGACTGAGATAGATAGATAGATACGAACAGACTGAGATAGATAGATATTTACAGACTGAGATAGATAGATAGATATATATGAACAGACATAGATAGATAGATAGATAGATAGATAGATAGATAGATAGATAGATAGGTTTACTTCGCTTATTTATATTATTACTTTTCATAATTATGCTTCTGTTTTCTAATTTACATTTCTCTTTTTTTTCTTACTTTCTTTTTTTTTTTTTTTTTTGCAAACGTCTTTTGCTTGACTCATGTATAAACATCCAATCAACACCATATGTTTTTCAATGGTGATTTAGGATACAAGAAACTTAAAATAGTATACACAGACGCTTCAACAATGACCTCTGCTCACCAGGTGTGTCGCTTAAAAGACTCATTCTCCAATTTCTTCTCATGTTTCACGTACTGGATCCCCTCCATCGATAAATTTTAAAATGGAATTATAATTAATTTCCCAGTATTCCCAATAGAACTATAAAGATAAAGAAAAATGCTTATGTTTTATGATGCAATGAAAGCATTTAAAATATATATTTAAGAGTTTTAAAAATATATGTTCTTAAAATTCGACAAATACACATATTACTTCCTGACTCCTGGCAATTCGTTTTCCAAAATTCTAATTCTTTTTCAAGTGAAACCAATTAATATTACTACATTTATATCGCAAAATAAAATAATTTTCTAAGATAAATGGATGACTACAGAAAATCAATAACAACTGGATTTTCAATGTAAAACTGATAGTAAGGACTCAATTTTGTTTTTTTAACAAAGCGCATTAATAAAAGGTGCTTACTCTTTCGGGAAGGACCAGACATATCTGGCCGATGAAGCAGATTCATTGATCCATAACTGAATCCAATGACACTGAGCTAAACTTGATTTGGTGCAAGCAAACTTTAATTGGAGTAGATAGACTGAAGTATCGCCCGGTTCACACTCCACCCATGTCTATTGAACAGGTGAAGAGGCTCATCCCTTGTTCCCTGTTTAGAATGTGGTTTCCGGCTCTCTCTTTTCCAATCTTTTTTCTCTTTACTTTTTCTTTTTTCAATTGGAGTAGATAGACTGAAGTATCGCCCGGTTCACACTCCACCCATGTCTATTGAACAGGTGAAGAGGCTCATCCCTTGTTCCCTGTTTAGAATGTGGTTTCCGGCTTTCTCTTTTCCAATCTTTTTTCTCTCTTCTTTTTCTTTTCTTTTTTTCAATTGGAGTAGATAGACTGAAGTATCGCCCGGTTCACACTCCACTCATGTCGATTGAACAGGTGAAGAGGCTCATCCCTTGTTCCCTGTTTAGAATGTGGTTTCCGGCTTTCTCTTTTCCAATCTTTTTTCTTTTTTCTCTTCTTTTTCTTTTCTTTTTTTCAATTGGAGTAGATAGACTGAAGTATCGCCCGGTTCACACTCCACCCATGTCTATTGAACAGGTGAAGAGGCTCATCCCTTGTTCCCTGTTTAGAATGTGGTTTCCGGCTTTCTCTTTTCCAATCATTTTTCTCTTTTCTTTTTCTTTTCTTTTTTTCAATTGGAGTAGATAGACTAAAGTATCGCCCGGTTCACACTCCACCCATGTCTATTGAACAGGTGAAGAGGCTCATCCCTTGTTCCCTGTTTAGAATGTGGTTTCCGGCTTTCTCTTTTCCAATCATTTTTCTCTTTTCTTTTTCTTTTCTTTTTTTCAATTGGAGTAGATAGACTAAAGTATCGCCCGGTTCACACTCCACCCATGTCTATTGAACAGGTGAAGAGGCTCATCCCTTGTTCCCTGTTTAGAATGTGGTTTCCGGCTTTCTCTTTTCCAATCTTTTTTCTCTCTTCTTTTTCTTTTCTTTTTTTCAATTGGAGTAGATAGACTGAAGTATCGCCCGGTTCACACTCCACCCATGTCTATTGAACAGGTGAAGAGGCTCATCCCTTGTTCCCTGTTTAGAATGTGGTTTCCGGCTTTCTCTTTTCCAATTTTTTTTCTCTCTTCTTTTTCTTTTCTTTTTTTCAATTGGAGTAGATAGACTGAAGTAACGCCCGGTTCACACTCCACCCATGTCGATTGAACAGGTGAAGAGGCTCATCCCTTGTTCCCTGTTTAGAATGTGGTTTCCGGCTTTCTCTTTTACAATCTTTTTCTCTTTTCTTTTTCTTTTCTTTTTTTCAATTGGAGTAGATAGACTGAACTATCGCCCGATTCATATTCCACCCATGTCTATTGAACAGGTGAAAAGGCTCACCCCTTGTTCCCTGTTTAGGATGTGGTTTCCGGTTTTCTCTTTTTCAATCTTTTCACTCTTACGTAGCCCCCTGCACATCAGTGGCGTTACCGCCTTGCTCGTGGTGATATGATTAAAAAAAAGAAGCCAAATTTGTGCTTTTTCTTATCTAATTTTAAAGCTTATTCTTCTTATTTATATGCCGTGTTCTTTCAGGACGTAGACGATTATGGACCTCCACTTAGCCCTATCATTTGTCGCTCGTAACAATTTTTATCCTGGTATTTATCCCAAATCCTACTCTGCCATCCGCTTACTCAAGTCTATCAAATATGTCTCACGTTATTCTTTTCCACTATCCGTCCTGTGAATATTAGATTCTCCAAGCCCTTCTTCCTAATTACTTGTCCCCAAAACGCCAGCTATCCCTTCCTGGTTTTAAGCATAACTTTCCCTTTTCGTTTGCACCCTCTCCAAAACCTTGTCGTTAATCACATGTTTGGTCCATGGTATTCTCAGCATCCTTCTGTATAACCACATTTCTGTTGCTGTAAGTCCCTTTTTTTTTCAACTTTGAGGAGATTGTCCAGCATTTGCTGTCATATAGGAAGACAAATATCACATAACAGTCAAGTCCTTTTTTCTTTGTTTCCAACGAAATGTTCTGTCTCTCAGTACTCTGTTTATCTTTTGAAATGCGTCCTTGGCCATGCCAATGCGTCTTCGGATCTCAGTGTCTTACTTCCCAAGTATTTAAATTTCTACAACTATTATAAATAGGCGTAATCTTAGCAATTTAAGATACACAGATGACACTGTGTTGGTAGACAACTCGGACAGGAGTCGACAGGTTCTCCTCGGCAGCGTTGTAGAATGAAGTCAGCAAAAAGAACGAGCAATCAACTAAATTAGACAGACAATATGGTCATTAACAAGAGAAAAAATTCAAGATACAAATTCCAAATTCACCTTCGCCAGCACCCAGTCGTTGCTCACGTGCTCGGTTCAATCTTATTCTCAGCATCCTTCTGTAGTGCCACATTTCTCTTGCTTCGAACCTCTCCTTCATTCTTGAAGAGATCGTCCAATATTCACTGCCTACGAAAGGACAGATATCACATAGCAATCCAGCACTTTTTTCTTTGTTTTCAATTAGACTTTTCTGTTTCTCAGTACTTTGCCTATCTTTTAAAATGCGTCCTTAGCTATGCCAATGCGACTTCGGATCTCAGTGTTGTACTTTCCGTCCTCTGTCAGAACAGTTTCCAGGTATTTAAATTTCTACGCCTGCTTGATTTTAGTATTCCCAAAGTGCAACTGGCATTTTGGGGTCTTCTTTTTGCTGATCACCATGCATTCAGTTTTCTTGAAGTTTTGGATTTAGTCCTTTCTTCTCGCATTCCCTTATTACGTTCTGTAATAGATCATGTATTTATTTTTTATGTCTGCTATCAGCACTGTGTCATCAGTAGATCTTGAGATTGTGACTGCCAATGACAAAACCTGGCAGGATATCCAGTTCTCTCAGAATTATTTTGTTGTATATGTTGGATAGATCCAGTTGGAAGACACATCCTTTCTTACACCCCTTTCTGTTTTTGTATATCTTCTGAATTACTTTCTTGTCTATATGCAGGTGATTTGCTGACAGTATACATTTTTTTATTATTTTAATGCCTTTCCCGAATAAGTCGAGGTTGCCGAATATCTCAATTAAGTCTTTCTTGCGTTCTTTGCTGAACGCCTTTAGGTAATCTATAAAACACAGGTACACGTCTTTCTATAAGTCTAATGAAGTCTATTTTTTAATGCTTAGCTACACATTTTGCAGTACAGAAACTGAATATTAAAAAAGAATTATTTATAGTCAAATTTATAGATGTGCATTCTGGTGGATATCGGCTCAGAATGGGAAATTAAAGAACTGAATGTGATTTCCAGTTGAATTCCTTGCATTTACTTAAGCAGAAATATTCTTTGGAAAGGTATAAATTCTTTTCTTCTCCCTCCAGTTATGGATGGAATAACAGGACGCAATGGGTTCTATAGCCTTGGTTGGCAACCAATCTAACGCAGAAAGAAATGGCAACTTATTGCGGGTAAATCTTCTACTCAGTCAGTCATATCTCTTTCGTGACATGAAAATACACGCTTTCAAGCAAGATTGAAACCAGTGTCTCTCTGGGTAGTTAGGCTGAATAGGACCTTTAAGTGATTATCAAAATTATCATATCTGCAGTTTTGTATTCAAACGTAAAAAAGCGATTTCTAAAGAAGTAATAGATTTTATTAATTTAATAATTCGACAGATTTTATCACTTTAAACGTTACATTTTATACATATATGTGTGTGTTGTCTGTACATATTTTCATATATATATATATATATATATATATATATATATATATATATATCAGCATGCGGTTTAGATATAGAAGAATCCAAAGGAGTATCCTGTACATACAGTGGTAGGATAACTCTCTAAGAGAGCTCTAAATATATATGTATATAAATACATATAGAGCAAATATAAGAGAAATTAAAAAATGCTTGAACAATAAAGACGGAAGCTGATGATGGTTCGCCTGAAATAGGCCTTGCACTTCCGATTTACCATGAAATAACGTGTCTGCCTTAATTTTCCTTATATATATATATAACTATGTCTCAGTGTGTGTGTATGTGTGTGTGTCTCTGTGTGTGTGTCCGTTACCTATAGACTCCGAAACGGCTGAACTGATTTTCTTGAAAATTTACACAGTTGCACTATAAGCGTCTGCAAGTGTTCTTAGCTAGGTTTTGTGTCGAGGTACCCCCGATAAATATCGAAAATCGATAATCGAAAAAATCGGGTTATAGAAGAAGTGGTCCGATTTTAATCAAATTTGATACACTCATAGACAAAGACATAAGAAACGATATTCAGAAGTTGCAGTACTTACAATAGTGCAGAAAATCGATAATATATATATATATATATATATATATATATATATATATATATATATAAGGCAAGATGTTTGTGTGTGTGTCTCTTTATCTGCCTGTATGTCTGTATTTTTTCAGCCCTTTAATTTCAGTTTTTGCTTCGGGTTTGGCTCTAAGTAGGTATAATTGTAGTTCTTAGTCTCAGCCATGATACCATTTACACAGAGGACTTATTTAGCCTTCAAAATTCAGTTTACGACGAAAAAACTTGTTTGATATCGATACCAGGAAATCAAAATTTGACTTACATCCATTCATTTTTCTTTTAGTCTAAGGTTTCACTTTAACTGGAAACAACTATTGCATTTTAGTCTTTCGTGCCAACGTCCAAAGTGTCTGTGCTCCAGGACCATGGATTAGTTTTAAAGTTTTCATTACACCCAAGCAACGCCAGGCTATGCTGCTAGTATATATATATAATTTGGAAGAACTAATAACTTTTATTTTTCCTCTACCTCTTAATATCTCTGTGTGTGTGTGTGTGTGTGTGTGTGTGTGTGTGTGTGTGTGTGTGTGTGTGTGTGTGTGTGTGTGTGTAACTTTATTGGGCTTAATAGATACTGCGCTTTTTTTATATGATGAAAATTTACAGTAACACAGCGCCGAGCTATTCGATCGACGCTAATTGAAATTATTTCACTGTTTTTTTTTTTGTTTTAAATAAGGAGCTATTGTTTTTATTCATATGAGTTTTAAAATGACATCCTCCAAATGGCCTCTATTTGCCTCTACTTTCGTAGACGATTTTTAAAGTTTTCTATTACCGCTTCATGATCTTCCATATTGCTTTCTTTTAACCGCTCATTTCGTTACCAGGAAATTTTCAATCCATAGCTGTATCAATTTTCTATCCGAAACAACATCATTCAGACGTAATAAGCACAACAAATCTGTGTTGCAATTACAGATTCACCAGTTTAAAAAAAAATCAACAACAAACGCACAGTGTCTATCAGTCACAAGCATGATGCTATCTGAAAAAGACATTAGTTAGATTAAGACATCATTGCCACTTGCCTAAGTCCACTAGCACCACATAGGTGACAGTTAAATTGTGGGTGATATTCCTGCTGTCACACTGTATTTTCTTAAATTAAATTTCATTTAATGAAAAGCTGCTGGTTAAAAACGCATTGGCGACATTCATTGTTACGACCAAGGCAAGTGGAAAAAAAAAACGCCATACTTATTTTTTTACCCTATTTTTGCGACCATTTGAATTTGAAAAAAAAATTCTTAATTTTCTGGCATATTTCTGGCATACTGTTGCTCGCTGCAATTCAAACTAGTCACCCCTAAACGCGGGGGTTGGGTGTCAACCGTCAACCTAGTTGATGACATTTACAGACAGATTTTCTTTCTTTATTATTCTAAGCACTAAACAACTGACCAATAGTGGTTATAGCCAAATTTCATCTGACGAGCGACAAAAAAAAAAACAAAAAAAAAAACAATTATTTAATCAGAACTTAATCGGTTTATCTTTATTCTTGATAAAAAAATAATCAGTCCGAAATAATGTACTCGTTAATAAGAGATGCTACCTGTGATATTTATAACTATTAATGGCCATAGTTTATACAGATCCTTTACATCGATTTACGTTTTCTCTATATAAAAAATGAACGTGAACTGACCTTTATAATTTTAAAAGTCTATCTTACAAGTTCGTAAATTTATTTTTTTATACATTTTATAACGCTATTAAATTGTCTTTACTGCCATATTCACGATGTTTTGGCCATTATACGCTCCGGTTTTCTTCGGGTGATATACATCGGAATTTCAAATCCTTTAGTTCATTCACTGGGGTAGATTGTTCTAGTTCCAGTTATTTTCCTTTAGTAACTCAACTCTCCAAGTGTTTATTTACCTGATCACAACAGAGGTGAACAAAAACTTAGAAAGCTGAACTGAGAATTCTTTGGGTCGAGTCACTGGATTACTTAATCCAACGCTTTTATCCATAAAGATATGTGCTCTCAGGGACATCAGTGAATTTATTTTGGGGACTTATAAAGCTAATATCTCAGTATCTATATTTTTTACCAACGCTCATATTACAATTTGTTGTTATTGTTTTTTTCTAGCACTGTATTAATGTTTTCCATATCGTATTCCTGTTTATGCTTGACCTACTTATACAGATTTCATAACGCGTCTTCAAATTTTAGCATTCTGTTTAGGAGCGTTAGATCGTAACGACGAGATATTCAAACAGAATTTTATCACTCTCAATGAAACTCCTAGCATTGACCGCCTGCTGGGACTCAAACTCATTTCAGACCTGGAGTGGAACTCTTATATACGATCCATCACTTAAAAATCCTGTCCAAATGGTACGTTTCTTATGTTCTCTCCGGAAAGTTTCTGATTCTTTCCGTCAAGCTCTATCTTTACAATAGCCGGATCCGACAAAAAAAAAAAAAAAAATAAATGGAGTATTGTGCCCATATCTGGGGTGGGGCTGACCAATCCTTATTTTCTTACTTGGACTGAGTTCAAAATCGTCTGCGATGCCCTGTGGAGGATAAATTGTTTTCTACCCTCCAACCTCTTTCCCCACAGAGAGAAACATTACAAATCTCTTGCTATTTTATCGCCATTTTTTAACAGAAATCTTCATGACGAATTACCATCTTTAGTTCCAGCGGAACTTCATATCAAAGACTCGCCATACCACGTCTATAGAGTCAAACTATTCTTATTCTATTTATATTCCACGGTCTTCCATGCAGATACCTTCTTATCGTACAGTCTTCACTCATATTTCTCCTATATCCCAATGCATAGTAAATAAGAAATAAAGTGATTGCCGAAGTTCAAGTGTTAATACTCACATTTAGACCAGAACAATGTTTATAGACATTATTTTTATTAACTAGAAAAACGCATTGATACCAGTTGAAAGTGTCCAGAATATAAGGCAGATATTTCTATCAGATTAGGAATCTTATATATATCATATAAATACATTCTTTATTATAGAAAAACACTTCGATTAATTTTGCTCGAGATTTCATTGTAAATGATTTTCTTTCAAATTGCAATTAAAATCAAAATTAAGGCAAGCCGGATTGAAAATTTAGTGATATTATATTGATAATATAAATTATACCCAATATTTTACTGGAGAAATAAACTTTTGATAAATTTTGACAAGCTCTCAGTCTGACCAGGAAGCATTTCCAAAATAGTATATTTTGTCAGATTTTTTAAGTGGTTCAATTAGAGAACATTTAACTACTCCTCGTGCTTATAATATGGGCAAGCATCGTAAATAATTTCAAAGCATGGTAATATTTCTTTGCTATAGAAACACAGTGTGCGATGGATAAATTGTCGTCTAAGTTAAGAAAAGAAATCAAAATAGCACTGACATGACATTTCATTTTAACAGATATATCAACCAACATTACACAAAATACATTGAAACACTAAAGCGTAAAACTATTCAATAAAATCGCTTTAATCACGGCCTCCAGATGATTTCGTAATCTCGCTTAACTCTTCTGGACTATCTGTTTGTTTAAGTTGGTGAATGATACCATAATCCTTGCCTTCAGTTTATTTTGCATGTCACAAGGTGTTTTGTTAGTCACTCGCTAAACTGCGCCCCACACATAATAATGAAGAGAGTTGCAGTCCGGAGAGTTAGGGTTCTAATGAGTGGTGTGGTCGCAGAAAGTGTCGAGCAGTCATAACTGGGTTTTCTTATTTGTGTGACATGATACAAAATCGTGGTGCCATACATAACACATCACTTTAATAAATAAACCCAGAGCCTAACTAATAAAGCAGCAACTTTTAGGCAAAATTCGACTTCATTCATTAGCATAGTCGCTTTCCAAGGTGATACACTGATTCCAATGCTTCTTTAACAATTCGATGCCTTTCTGTAGAACGATTTGTCTTTGGCTTCAAAATATGCCTCAGTTTCCAATATCACTTTTTCACTGGAGCCAAATCTCTTTCCCTGGAGCATTCTTTTGAGGTTTGCAAAGATCCAGTAGTTGCTGGGGGCCAAATCTGGAGAATAGTGTTGATCCGGAAGTTGCTAAACAGTCGTAATTATTCTGCAGCACTTTTTTTTGCACTGCGTCAAAATTTGTTTTGGTACAGGAATGCTTGTGAATATTCATCGAGTCAGCGTAAAAGTCAGGCAAATTCATTGACGTGAAATGATACAATTCAATGCCTTATGAACTAAAGTGTGTAGGAGATTTTTTAAATCCAATATTTTTGTTCTTGTACATAAATACTAGACACAAAGTAAAATCTACACATTTGCCTTAATAAAGTCCCCCAGAGGACGAAACGCGTTGGCTAAGATTATTTTTTTGTCTTTATTCTTATAATTTTAGATATACACTCTCTGAAATTTTCACACACACACACACACACACACACACACACACACACACACACATTACGCTCTCACAACCCGATTGAGCACTCTGGAAAAATAGTAGACTTTGAAAAAACAGTAGCTACTCTAGCATCTACGCATTCCTCATTCCCTAATGAATTAGAACACTCTGGCTACTGGCGTATGATATATCATACGTTAAAAAAGTCTGCGTTCTTCTATCGAGCGCCCATAGCTCAGAGGTAGAATCGACGACTGACACCTGGGTTAAAAGCAATCGGATGTCTAACCGTACTGATGAGCTGTGATACAGCGAAACAGAACTGTTTATAATACGTTTTACTATGTATCTATATATATCTATATATATCTATATATATGTATCTATAACTCCAAATAAAATCTGTATGGTTTAGATAGTTGACCTTTGTAAATAACAAGACAAAGTAACACTGATATATATATATATATAGTCATCCGCAGACAGTCGCCGGGTGGATATAACATAATAGTTCAGCACTTTATAGATACATAGTAAAACGTATTATAACATACATAACATAAAGAAAATTTATTTCAGTTTTTTTCTTCTACTTATAATCTAGGGATAAACAGCATGTCTTTTTCTTCTATGTGCCATGTCCCTTCAGGAAGTAGGCGATTTTAGGCCTCTACGTCTTTCTATCCCTGGTGGCTCTTAGCAAGCTTTCTCCTATTACCCCATCTAAACCCAGCTCTTCCACCCTCTTTCCCTTGTCTCTCTTTCCTTCTCTCTGACCTGTGAGTATCAGATTCTCTAAACCCTCCTTCCTTATTACATATCTTGGTAACTTTAGCTGTCTTTTCCTGATGCTCAGTATTAATTTCATTTTTCGTTTCCATCCTTTCCAAAACCTCATCACTGCTCACATGCTCGATCACTCAGTCAGTTAAGTGCCATACACGCTTGGGCGATCATGTCTCGAAAGAGACATAACTGACTGGGCAGAACATTTTCCCGCAGTAGGTTGCCATTACTTTCTGCGTTAGACTGGTTGTCAACCAAGACTATAAAACCCAATCTGTCCTGCTATTTAATCCATAGCTAGAGGAAGAAACGACGGATTCATGCCTTTCCCAAGGGTATTTGCGATTATGTGAATGCAACGAATTCGTGCAAATATTGTTGGGAAAGGTATGAATCCGCTCGATACATCGGTTAAAATGTCTACACCGCACATATTTTAATTTAGAATGATATCAACATAGTAAAACATAACACACACACACACACACACACACACACACACACACACACACACACAAAATGTAATTAAAATATTTTTAAAAAGCTATTAATTATATTCTAGCGATAAACATTACATACATCGACTAAAAATGCTGAATACAGGTCACGAGCTTCGCATGCCAAATTTAATTCATGACACGTAGATAATAACCCAAAGTAGCACCCTTTTTACTTTGTTTCTAATGAAATTTTCCTATCTCTTAGACCTTTGCTTAGTTATCTGAAAGGTTTCTTTCACTATTCCGGTTTGCCGTCGAATAAATGAGCAGTGATGATGTTTTCTACGCAGCCAGTACACCCGCAGTCTGTAAGATTTCTGCTTACGAATCCCAGCACCATATACCAGCACCGTTCCCTTATTCTACCCCCTCGTCAACGTCCGGTAATATTACATTCCACTGCACCTCTGCCCACTCCTGCTATTCTACACAACCACCACACCGACCATTCCTTACGAGAATCAAGTCTATAATATCGTACCGAGTCTGTTCCCACGGTATAAGAATCGACGGCCCAAACCCCTCCTTCGCCATCATCTCTTGACAATCGTCAGGCGAGTGGGGTGATGGCATCGGTATCTTGTGCGTGTAGTGGTGAGTACGTACAAGTGTCTGTGCGTGCAGCGGTGTATCAGATTGCGTGTGTCGCGATTGGTGGCAAATTGGTGGCGGTTTCCACATGCGACGGCAGGCAGTCTTTTAAGGCAGCTCCCCGGCAGCCGTCCTCACTCCCACGACCCGCGTTTTGACACACGGGTCACAGAAGACTTACCTTTACTTCCTGGCATCGGCCGTGTGCCTATTAAGCTATGAGGTTGATGCAAATGTTTCCAGCATTTTCTCCTTGGGGTAAAATATTTGACTCATATACATTCATAACAATATAAAACTATTTTTCCTGGCTATTTATGACTTTTCGCCACCTATTAGATATGCAGATGACAGTCTGGATAGCAGACGCAGAAAACTACTGGAACTCCTACAAGAGGTAATGAAGAAAAGCCTGAAATCTAAACTTATATAATAAATAGAACATTGTCTGTGTGTCTGTGCGTCTGTGTGTATCCGTTACCTATAGTCTCCGAAACGGCTGAACCGATTTTCTTGAAAATTTACACAGTTGTACTATAAGCATCTGCGAGTGTTCTTAGCTAGGTTTTGTGTCGCGGTACCGCCGATTAATATCGAAAATCGATAATCGAAAAAATCGGGTTATAGTAGGAGTGGTCCGATTTTAATCAAATTTGATACACTCATAGACAAAGACATAAGAAACGATATTCAGAAGTTTCAAGGTTGCAGTTTTACAATAGTGCAGAAAATCGATAATATATATATATATATATATATATATATATATATATATATATAAAAGGTAAGATGTTTGTGTGTGTGTGTCTGTTTATCTGCATTTTTTTTTTCAGCCCTATTTATTTTAGTTTTTGCTTTGGGTTTGTCTCTAAGTAGGTATAATTGTAGTTCTTAGTCTCAGCCATGATATCATTTACTCAGAGGACTTATTTAGCCTTCAAAATTCAGTTTACGACAAAAAAAACTTATTTGATATCGATACCAGGAAATCAAAATTTGATTACATCCATTCATTTTTCTTTCAGTCTACCGTTTCGCTTTAACTGGAAACAACTATTGCATTTTAGTCTTTTGTGCTAACGTCCAAAGAGTCTGAGCTCCAGGACCATGGATTAGTTTTAAAGCTTTCATTACACCCGAGCAACGCCGGGCCGTACTGCTAGTAAAGAATAATCAATAGTGTAAGAACATAAAATCTATGACTCTCATCAAAATGTACAGCCGAACATGCAAATTACAAATTTGAGATACCAAAATCATTAACGTTAAAACATTTGAATATCTAGTAAATGTTTTAACAGAGGACAGAAAATGCGACATTGAAATCCGAAGGCGGTTTGGATTAGCGAAAGATGCCTTCCTAAATCGGCACAAAGTATTAAGAAACAAGAAAATTTCATAGAAACAAAGCAAAAAAGTAGAGACTGGAAAGAGCATTGTTATTGTTATTATTATTAATGTGACTATTGTTATTACTTCCGTCTTACGGTGGAGGCATGTCTGTCTGTTTGTTCATCTGTATGTCTGTCTGTGAACAAGATGTCTCAAGATCCGTTTGATGAATTCGGATGAAACTTTCAGGAATGATTGACCTCATGACTAGCACGAATGATTAGAGTTGGGGTTCGATCCGGTATAGGATTATGTTTCTGGGTTATTTTTTATTATTATCTTTTTTTTTTTTTTTACCAGTATTTTTTTTTTTTTTTCACATGTTAAATTCGGAATCACATCCACTGGATTGTTTTATTATTATTTATAATATAAGTTCAATATTTAATATCAAATGCAAAACAAAAAATAAAAAGTTAAAATACAACAAAAATGAGTCAAAATATAACTTTGGGATATTAAAAAATAAAAACTAATTCTTTCTTAATTTTTTCAGCCTAATTTTTAATTAATTAGTTTTTAATTAATTTAATGTTTAATTAATCAGATAGACAAACAAACAGACAAATGTGAAATATATATATATATGTTCGTATATATGCAATGTTTCATCCGAATAGGTCGCGTTTGTCTGTCTGTTTGTCTGTCCGTGAACAAGATATCTCAAGACTCGCTTTATGGATTCGGGTGAAACTTTCAGGGATGAATAGTCTCATGCCTGTTACGAACTGATTAGATTTTGGGTTCAATCTGGTAAAGATTAAAGTTTCGGGTATATTTTTTCGTTTTTTCTTTTAATACTATTTTTTGTACCACTCATGGTTCATTTTAAGTGTGCAGTTAATTTTGAGAGGGATTGAGTTCATTTTTTGGATTTTCACTCTTGAGGGTTTATTACAGATATTCTCGTTTAAATAATCATTTTTTGTTAATCGCTGAGATGATGTCGGTATTTGCCTTGGTGGAGGTTTGAAGTCTTTGAGTATCTTGTTATCATTATTTTGTTGTTATTGTTGTTGTTTTGTTCCTCGTCCTTGTTTTTTTTTTTCTTCCTATGCTGCTCTTTTCGTAGTAATGGTTGTCGATCTGAATATTCGTGAGTTAACTTCCATTTTGATCAAGATGTTGTTCATCCTACCAATCGACCTGGGAGATAAAGTCAACAGGTACGATTCGCGTTCTAATTTCGGTCATTTTAATATATGCCACTGCGTGATCAGTAGAAAGCGGAAAGTGATCAGGTTCAAACCATAGAGGACCGATCAGTATTCGATTAACCTGATAAAATTAATTAGGGCTTTTCGTGTTTTTTCTTTTTTTTTTTTTAACACTCAGATTGATTTCTGCCGTTTTTATTTATTTTTCTTTTGTTCACTTACCTTCACTTTTCTTCTTAACATGCTGTTGTCTAAAAGCTGATGACACCCGACACAGCGACGTAAGTAACATTTCTACATTCACAGCAATATAAGTAAGAGATTCATATGAGGGTGCATTACCTTACACATCTCCCTTACGTAACGTAACACATAAATATTGAAAGGGTGATATGTTTGTATCACATGTAACGAATTACGATAAGTTAAAATCGTTTGATTAACAAACAACTAGTGCCAGTTGTTCTTTATTGTGGTGGAAGAGATCTCCGATATATTCGTCTTATCACTTAAGTTTTTTCTTTCTCTCGTAGTAGAGCATGTTGAGCATTTCTTTTGTCCCGTTAGCTCCTTTTTTATGCATACCAGGCTACATCAGTGGTGAACAAGTAACTTGCAGATTATATCAATAATTAGACCCTATTTTAAGCATGATGCAAAGTTTATTTTTTTAACTTAAGCATTAATAACAGAAATTTCTAACTGATATTAGTGATATATATTCTTAACAATAAATATGGCGGTTTTCTTGTCGTTGCTTAAATTGTGAGATTGTGTACGACAAATAAACGAGGTATGCATAAAAAAGGAGCTAACGGGACAAAAGACATGCTCAACATGCTCTGCTACGAGAGAAAGAAAAAAAAACTTAAGTGATGGGACGAATATATCAGAGATCTCTTCCACGACAATAAAAAGCAACCGGCATTATGGAGAAGTAATGACGAGACGTGCGTTGTGGTGCAGTGGATATCGACTCGGAACAACAATTCGGGGAGCCGAGTTCGAATTCCAGTTGAATTCCTTGCATTCACATACACGCAAATACACTTGGGAAAGGTATTAATCCGTCTCTTCCCTCCAGTTATGGATTAAACAACAGAACAGATTGGCTTCTATAGCCTTGGCTGGTAACCAGTCTATGACAGAAAGTAATGACAACCTACTGTGGGATAATCTTCTGCCCAGTCAGTCATGTCTCTTTCGAGACATGATCGCCCAAGCGTGTATCACGTATGGCACTTAACTAATTGAATGACGGACCAGAAATATTAAAAACCGAAGTGGAAGCTGCACTAGCCAAACTGAACAGAAACAAAGAGGCAGAGCTAGACAAAATTCTAATAGAGGTGCGGGCAGCCTTAGATGATTTTGGCAGAGACAAGATTACAGAAATAACAGCAGGATCAAACGGTATCGTAATAGAGATGTTGGCAACCTTAGACGACTTCGTCGATGACAGGATCACAGAAATAATAAATGAAAACTACAAGAGTAGCAATATACCGCAGAACCTAAGCAGATCCATTTTCATAGCACTACCTAGTGAATATATATGGACAGCGTGAAAAGGAAATACAAAGGAAATATTGGAAATGGGGCACAGCAAATGACCAGGTAATAACCAATACCTGGTTCCAAGAACACCCAAGACACTTATGAATGGCATGGAGAATCTCAAGGGAAAAAACTAAGAACCAAATTGACTATTTAACTATCAACATGTGATTCGGGAATGAAGTTCTTCACCGCAAAACCTATCCAAATGCTGACTGCGGAAGCGACCACCTCTCGGTTATATGCAAAGTAAGGACGAAGCTTCGGAAATTGAAGAAACCTAACACAGCCCCTAGACTGCAATACAACAGACTTGTGTGCAACCCGAACCTAAAGGGAATATATATGGACAGCATGAAAAGGAAATATGAAGGAAATATTGGAAACGGAAACTCAAAATGGGATGCACTAAAAGAAGCTCTTGTGACATCAGCAAACGAAATCATCCCAAAAGAAAAAATACATAGATGGAAAAGTGAGTGGATCACTGAGGAGATACTTGATATGATGCAAAGGAAACAGCAAACAATGCCAATACATAAAACGGAATACAGGAAACTTCACAACGACATAAGGAGGAAATGCAGACAGGCTAAGGAAGAATGGCTTAACAACAAATGCCCAGAAATAGAGAGACTGAGCACAACAAATAAAGGAGATATGCATAAAAATAAAGGAACTAACAGTATAAAAGAGATGCTCATCAACAGGATGCATAAAATCAAAGGACGGAATGTTCATATTGGAGAAAGAAAAATACTGCAGCGATGAGACAAATATATCAAAGATCTCTTCCACGACCAGAGAGAGCAACTGACAAACACATAAATACCAACAGACCAAAAATATTAAAAACCGAGATGGAAGCTGCACTCGTCAGATTGAGCACAAACAAAGCAGTTGAACCAGACAGTATTGTAACAGAGATACTGGCAACCTTAGGAGGCTTTGGCGTAGACAGGATCCTAGAAATAATAAATGAAATCTACAACAGTGGCGATATACCGGACAACCTAAGAAGATCCATTTTCATAGCACGACCTAAGAAGCCAGGTGCAAAGGAATGTAAACTCCACCGAACAATCAGCTTAATGATCCACATAGCAAAACTTATGATCCTGATTCTGATGAGCAAATCACGCAGCAGAATCAGACCAGAAGTAGGACAAGAACAGTACGGGTTCGTCAAAGATACCGGAACAAGGAACGCAATATTTATGCTCAGAATATTTATGATCAGAAGGAGCAATTTAAATTCAGAAATATACATATGAAAATTCAGATAAAACTTATAAGGGAAAGCCATTTTCAATATGTCATTTTAAGACATGTTTTCTCAACCCCATATAAACAAAAAATGAGGAAAAATTCTAAGCCCAGAAGTTTGCTCTAGTAAAGGAAGTGGTTGGAAGATACTGGTTTTTATACGTTTAAGCTAGCGGAATGTTAGTAGCAATTTCTTCTTTGGTAGGGGGAGGTATGTGGTTTGACCTTTGAGTTAGTAGTGGTATGTAGTGGGGAAGTAACTGTTTAGCCATATTTTGTAAAAAAAAACCTTATTGTGACTCACTGGAAGAATAGGATAATTATTGCGATTTATTTCTATGACGACACATACTAATGATCACCCTCCCTTTATTTAGGAGTATATTGTGGCAATTAAATTTCAAAATTTTAATTTTATCTCTGTTAGTTTTTATAGGGTTAAACTAGAGGAATTTTAGTAGTAATTTCTTCTTTGGTAGTGGGAGGTATGTGATTTGATCCTAGAGTTAGTAGTGGTAGGTAGAGGGGAATTAAATGCTTAGCCAAATTGAAAAACAAACCTTATTGTGACTAATTGGAAGAAAAGGATAATTATTGTAGTGTGTACTTATTTCTATGACGACACATACTAAGGATCGCCCTCCTTTTATTTAGGAGTATATTCTGGTATTGGAATTTCAAAATTTTAATTTTTTCTGTCAGACATAGATTACATCTACCTCTTAAGCTATTAGGGGTCCTAGCCTTGCCAAATATGTATGTATGCTTATATGTGTGTATACAAAAACTTCAGATAGAGTATATCTGTAAAATGACGATATGAATATAGACAAAAAGAAAATTAATCTTAGCCAACGCGTTTCGTACTCTGGGAAAGCTTATTAAGGCAAATGTGTAGAATTTATTTTGTCTCAAGAATTTATATACAAGAGCAAAAATACCGGATTTAAAAAATAATTCTCCTACACACTTTCATTGATTAGGCATTAAATTGTATCATCTCAGGTCATGGAATTTGCCCGACTTTATCTCGATGAATATTCATGAGCATTCCTGTACCAAAACAAATTTTGACGTAGTGCAATGCAAGCTTGTAACACTAGAATAATTACGACTGAGTAGCGAGTTCGTTTGAATCGCTTCGGCATCCACTCTATTCCTTAGATCCGGCCCCCAGCAACGACTGGATCTTTGTAAATCTCAAAAGAATGCTCCACGGAATAGGGATTTGGCTCCAATGAAGTAGTATTTGGAAAGTGAGTCGTATTGTGAGGCCAAAAACAAATCGTTCTACAAAAACGCATCGAAAAAGACACGATGCTTTTTGCGATCGTTACATTTTACATGAACGATCGCAAAAAGCATCATTTTCCACTAATTTTTGCCACACCCCGTATGTCAGCTGAAATTTTTGTCCGTATATCAAGGCATCAAACCTTGATCTACCAGTGACTCGATTTTGGTTGATTTTGAGTGATGCGTCTTGGAGAAATGTATAAAAGTGTACAAAAGACCAGCCGAAATTATGTTTACTGTTGATCTTTGAAGTACCTTGTACATTGATTCAAAAATTGTTTGTGTACATCAAGAGTTCGGACCTTGATCTACAAGTTATTCAATTTTCGTTGAATTCGCTTAAGGCGTCTCGGAGAAGCGTTCATAAATGCTAAGCGTACCCTCTAAATCGGTTCGAAAAATGTTTGCGTACATCAAAGATTCATGGCATGATCGACAAGTGACCCAATTTTGGTTGAAATCAGACCAAGGGTTTTGGAGGAATAGAGTTCGTTAGAATGGAAACGCACTAACACACACACAGATAGACAGCCATATCCACTTATATATATATATATATATATATATATGCTAGCAGTACAGCCCGGCGTTGCTCGGGTGTATTGAAAGCTTTAAAACTAATCCATGGTCCTGGAGCTCAGACTCTTTGAACGTTGGCACGAAAGACTAAGAAGCAATAGTTGTTTCCAGTTAAAGCGAAACCGTAGACTGAAAGAAAAATGAATGGATGTAAGTCAAATTTTGATTTCCTGGTATCGATATCAAATAAGTTTTTTTCGTCGTAAACTGAATTTTAAAGGCTAAATAAGTCATCTGAGTAAATGGTATCATGGCTGAGACTAAGAACTACAATTATATCTACATAGAGCCAAACACGAAGCAAAAACTAAAATAAAAGGGCTGAAAAAATACAGACATACAGGCAGATAAGCAGACACACACACAAACATCTTACCTTTTTTATATATATATATTATCAATTTTTGCACGATTGTAAATACTGCAACCTTGAAAATTCTGAATATCGTTTCCTATGTCTTTGTCTATGAGTGTATCAAATTTGATTAAAGTCGGACCACTCCTCCTATAACCCGATTTTTTCGATTATCGATTTTCGATATTTATCCGGGGTATCTCGACACAAAATCTAGCTAAGAACACCCGCAGACGCTTATAGTACACCTGTGTAAATTTTCAAGAAAATCGGTTCAGCCGTTTCTGTGTCTATAGGTAACGGGGACACACACACACACACACACACACACACACACACACACACACACACAGACAAAGTTCCATTTATAAATAAGTTTAGATAGATTAGATAGATAGATTACATATATATATATATATATATATATATATATATATATATATATAGATTAGAGATTAGATTTAGTCTATAGAACATTATTTAGTGTTTTAAGTCATGATTTTGTTTGTAGGTAACGTAGTAAGAATTTGTTTTCGTGTTTGCTTTTGAAAATAAAAAAAATTGATATTTTGTTTAGGGTTATATCTTGTTGTGACTTTTATTTTAGCTAAATATTTTGCTACTACTTTTTTTTTTCTCTAAACAAACGTTACGTGGTTTCGAAGGGTTATTGTAATTTGGAACTGTTTTTCTTATTCTCCGTGTTATTTTTATGTACTTTAGTTTATACACGCATACATATACATTTGCAAACACCCCACACACGCATACACACACACATGTTAATTTTATCATAAGGAAATTTCATGGAGCAGAAATATGTGAAATATTTGGAATCTACCTACTAAATTAATGGAACCAGTTGATAAAGCAAATATAGGGTTTTAAGTAGTTGGTAATTTAATCTAAACTTATTTATAAATGGAACTTTGTTTGTATGTGTGTCTGTGTGTCCGTTGCCTATAGACTCCGAAACGGCTGAACTGATTTTCTTGAAAATTTACACAGTTGTACTATAACAGTCTGCGAGTTTTCTTAGCTAGGTTTTCTGTCGAGGAATCCCCGATAAATATCGAAAATCGATAATCGAAAAAATCGGGTTCTTACAATAGTGCAGAAAATCGATAACATATATATATATATATATATATATATATATATATATAAGGCAAGATGTTTATGTGTGTGCCTGTTTATCTGCCTGTATGTCTATTTTTTTTCAACCCTTTTATTTTAGTTTTTGCTTCGGGTTTGGCTCTATGTAAGTATAATTGTAGTTCTTAGTTTCAGCCATGATACCATTTACTCAGAGGACATATTTAGCATTTAAAATTCAGTTTACGACGAAAAAACTTATTTGATATCGATACCAGGAAATCAAAATTTGACTTACATCCATTTATTTTTCTTTCAGTCTACGGTTTCGCTTTAACTGGAAACAACTATTGCTTTTTAGTCTTTTGTGACAACGTCCAAAGTGTCTGAGCTCCAGGATTATGAATTAGTTTTAAAGCTTTCATTACACCCGAGCAACGCCGGGCTCTACTGCTACTAATTCATAGAATTTGTAATAACAAATGTACATATGAAATCAGAAGCGATTATAAAGTTTGTTAATTTTTTATTATCTGAATTAGGACACTGAAAATAAAACTAATTTGAAAGAAGTGGATTTCCTCGGAATATACTATCTGTACCACAAAATATATCAAATCATCTACTGACTGATTTAAAAATATTTCAATGTTTCTGTGTGATATGGCGTCCGCGACGTCCAGTGTGGTAGAATTTAAGCACCTTGACCCAGATATGCATGCGTGAAAAACCCTATCAGCAAAAGTAGCGCCTTTTCAGCTTTTGGGTGTGCGTAAAAAAGAAAAAAAAATGAAATACGCGTGCTGTCGATCAGTATGGGCTAGTTCTCTTTCAGCTAGGGCCGAGGTTCTGAAAGGACACTGAAGAGTTACTGTGCTTCGTGCAATAGACACAACATGGTGTAGACAGTTGTACACTTCCCGTTGCTCAGTAATTCCACATCAGAGCAAATCCAAACTTGTTTTCCTTAATTACAGAGACTCTTAGGAGCATGGATGTGCGTTGTGGTGCAGTGGATATAGACTCAGAACCACAAATCGGTGAGCCGAGTTCGAATTCCAGCTAAATTCATTGCATTCACTTATGCGCAAATACCCTTGGGAAAGGTATTAATCCGTCTCTTCATTCCAGTTATGGGTTAAATAACAGGACAGATTGGGTTCTATAGCCTTGGTCGGCAACCATTGCTACCGCAGAAAGCAATGGCAACCTACTGCGGGATAATCTTCTACCCAGTCAGTATCACGTATGGCACTTAAACTGACTGACGTCGTAGATATTTTAACTGATTCTAACTGTAAGTTTATTTTTTGTTTTTTCCTTAAAAATTAAATTATTGCTTATATATTCCTTCCATGGTGTTCTCAGCATCTTATGTAGAACTACCTCTAGGTTACCTCAAGTTTCTACTTCATCTGTGAGCAAATTGTCCTGCATTCAAAACTATGTGGGAGGATTTAGATCACACTGCAACTCTTTTCTTTGTTTCTAATGATATTTTCCTGTTTTTTAGTCAGTTGAAGTGCCATATGTTATACACGCTTGGACGATCATGTCTCGAAAGAGACATGACTGACTAGGCAGAAGATTATCCCGCAGCAGGGTGCCATTGTTTTCTGCGGTAGACTGGTTGCCAACCAAGGTTATAGAACCCAGTCTGTCCTCTTATTTAACCCATAACTGGAGAGAAGAGATTAATACCTTTCCCAAGAGTATTTGCGCGTAAGTGAATGCAAGGAATTCAGCTGGAATTCGAACTAGGCTCCCCGATTTCTCGTTCTGAGCCGATATCCACAGCACCACAACGCACACCCGCTAGTACGTTTCTTAGTACTTAGCTTAATTTTTGGGAGGCATCATTCGCTATTCCGGGAGTTTTCGGATTTTAGTGTCACGTTTTCTGTCGTTTGTTAAAACTAGATAGTTAATTTTTCTGTGTTTGCTTGATTCTAACGTGTCCAATTTGGAGCTCGCTTCTTCTTGTGTCCCTCTTGCTAACGACCAGCACACGAAAAACATATCATGTTTAACTCACGCATACAATAATGCTATAATATGAATGTTAGGATTAAGTTAATTAGAAAACACTTGCCAAATAACAATCATCTCTATAAAATATTTTATAGAAAAACAATAAAATTTACTTACTGCTGCACAGATTAAAGGAAAAAAAAACATCAAAGCACTGTGTGCACGTGACACAAATTCAACCCATTTTAACTGCAGGCAAATAGACAGCTGCCATCTGGGATGCAAATGTTTAACTACAAATATAATTTCGCAGGCAGTGTTAAACGTCCTGCATTGTTTCATCTGGATGGCCATTTTAAGAGAAGACAGTTCTCCAAATGAACAGCACATTATATATATATATATATATATATATATATATATATATATATATATATATAGGGTGGATCAAAAATACTTTATACTTTGACAAACTTTAGGGGCGGGTTCCTCACAGTGAAACAAGGAAAAACGTCCATATAAACATATGTCCGGAAATTCTTCGTTTTTGAGTTAAGTTTAAAGAGAGTTTACTTTAGAATCAGGAACCCGCCTCCAAATGTTGTAAAAAGTATTTTAGGATTGTATATTGGACATTTTGCAAACTTTAAGCGTAAACACACACACACACACACACACACACATATACACACACACACATATACACACACAAGTGTGTGTGTGTGTGTGTGTGTGTGTGTGTGTGTGTGTAGGAAGTGAAAGATAAAATCAATAGAAACACAGGAGATGAAAAAAGGAAGTTTAAAGAAAACTTTCGCATTAGAAGATGCGAAAAGAGCCTGGAAGAAAAGTTATCCATTTTAAAATTGTTCCAGCCAAATTGAATAATGAACAAAATATCCGAAATACGTTCTAAATGTAGTCATGACAACAAGCATCTGTTGTTACCTATCCTCTGATTAAGTCTTTATGAACTTATATGCTAAAACATTAGATCCGGAAGACAAACAACACGCCTGAAAATCGACATTTAACGTAAGTCAGTATTTCCTGAAAGGAATTAGGAGATATATAAAAAAAAAACAGACTTTACTAATTACTGCAGAGGAGAGGGAATTGTCGAAACCCACGGTCATAAAAACCCATGTTCTAAATTGCCACGACACATAGAAGAAGACGAATGCGTATGGAGAGAAACTCCAACCTGAGGCGCTTTTCTCCAATTGGTAAGCCGGACTTTTTGTTGGTTTTGTAATGTGGATATTTGGAATTAAATTCTTTCCTTGACGAAAGTAGCACATTTATTCATGGCCGGACTTTTATCATTTTTTCTTTTTATTTTATGAAATAAATGTTCAACTAATACAAGGCGTAAGAGCCACTCAATGTAGTTGGTTACTGAGTGGAGTTGTATTAGAGTAAGAAAAGACAAACATTATGAGTATAGAGCTGAAGCAGACTTCAGAAGAGACCGGAAACTCAATACTAAATAGAATACAAGAGATAGACCTCTATTCCTATTCGAAAGACCGAGCAGGCGTGTGAATCGGATGATCTAATCCAAATAATGGAGGATATAAAAGAAATAGAGTAAAATGATTAGTAAAAAAAAAGACTTCATAGCTCAGGTGCAAACCTTAGGAAAACAGAGCTGAAGATGACTTTAAAAAGAACTGGAAACTCAGTCATAAACAGAAAACAAGAAGGGTAAATATCTACTCCTGTTCAAAAAACAAGGGAGGAGTTTGAACCGGGAGATAGACAAACCCATCTACTTCTTTTGGAGGAGGAGATAAAAATGAATAACCAATATGAAATAAATGGTTAGTGCGTAAAATTACAGAGTTCAGCCAAACACGTTAAAAATACAGAGTTCAAACAGACTTTAGAAGGAACCGAAAACCCGGTCCTAAACAGGAAACAAGAGTAAACCGGGGAGGAGTGTGTTCTGGACGTGCATGTTATACGAACAAAATTTTCCAATTACGAAATCCCTTCCGTGCTGTAAATCAGTGGTTATTTTTGTTATTATTAGGAATTATACATTTTATTATTATCATCGTTATCATTATCATATTTCGATTTCTGCTATGGTCGCACTACCTACCAAGTCTGCGGGCAGACCTAAGGCAGGTCGTAGCGTGTTGTTATGGCGCCATTTCATGTTTTTTCTATCTCCCCTATCATCCCTAGCGTTACATAGACAAAGTTCTCCTTAGTGTGTGGGCTGTACTTAACAAGACAATTTTTTGTATATCTCTTATGCTTGGGTTTCCAGTGATTCATTCAATGTGTTGTTTTGTTCCTTTTTTTATCATTCCAAGTGCACCTACTATCACTGGCACGACTCTTGTTTTCAATTTCCACATTTTTTCTATTTCAATTTCAAGGTCTTTATATTTTGACAGTTTTTCAAATTCCTTGGTTGCTATGTTACAATCCGCTGGACAAGCCATATCAATTAATAGACAAGTTTTTTCTTTCTGGTTTTTAAAAATAATGTCCGGCTTATTTGCTTCAATTTTTCTGTCTGTGTAGATGGTGTAATCCCATAGAATGGTGAACTCTTCTATTTCTGTAACTGGTGCTGGTTGATGTTCATACCAGTGTTTGTTTACATATTTTCCATAGTGTTTACACATTGTGCAATGTAAATATTGCCCCACTCTGTCGTGGCGATTTTTATATTCATTTGGGGCAAGTACAGAACAAACTGAGATTAGATGGTCTATTGTTTCTTGGTGTCTATCACAAAACCAGCATTTTGGATCCACATTATTATGTATAATATTTGCCTGAAAGTTTCTAATGAAAAGACTTTGGTTTTGCACTGCAAGAATAAAGCCTTCAGTGTCAGACTTTAATCCAGATGCACGTAACCATCGATGAGTATTAATTTTATCAACACTGGGTTTATTAGCACGTTCTGGATATTGGCCATGCAGTCGTTTGTCTTGCCAGCGTTGTTTCCTCTGTTGTATAGTTTAGTATAATTATTATTATAAAGATTTATTAGTTGTATTATTATTATTATTATTATTATTATTATTAGTAGTAGTAGTAGTAGTAGTAGTAGTAGTAGTAGTAGTAGTAGTATATCATTTTCAACATATTTTGATTTTTGCTATGGTTACAATACCTACCAAGTCTGCAGAAAGAGACCAAAGGCTGGTAGTAGTGTGTTGTTATGGCTACAATTCATGATTTGTTTTTTCAACCTCCTATAACATCACTAGCGATACATAGCCAAAGTTCATGTTAATGTGTGGGCTGTATTTATGAAGACAATTTTTTTCTATATCTCACAAGCTTGGATTTCCAGGAATTCTTTCAATGTGTTGTTGTGTTTAGTTTTTATCATTCCAAGTGAACCTATTATTACTGATACTATTCTTGTCTTTAATTTCCACATTTTTTCTATTTCAATTTCCAGGTCTTTATATTTTGACAGTTTTTCAAATTCCTTGGTTACTACGTTACATTCCACTAGACAAGCCATATCAATTAATAGACAAGTTTTTTCGTTTCGGTTTTTGACAATAATATCCGTTCTATTTGCTTGAGTTTTCCTGTCTACGTAAACGGTATAATTCCGTAGAATGGTGACGTCTTCTATTCCTGCAATCGGTGCCTGGTAACGTCCATACCAGTGTTTGTTTACATATTTTTCAAAGTGTTTGCACATTTTTCAATGTAAATATTGCCCCACTCTATAGTGACGATTTTTATATTCATTTAGAGCAAGTGCAAAACATGCTGAGATTAGATGGTCTATTGTTTCCTGATATTTGTTACAGAAACTGCATTTTGGATCCATATTATCATGTATGATATCTGCCTGAAAATTCCTAGTGAAAAGACTCTGATCTGGCGCTCCAGAATAAAGTCTTCAGCTTCATCCTTTAATCCAGAGGCTCGAAACCATCGATTGATTAATACCTTTCCCAAGAGTATTTGTGCAAAAGTGAATGCAATGAATTCAACTGGAATTCGAACTCGCTGGTGACTTGCTCACTAGAAACGCTTGTTTGGAGAACCGTTTTATTTGGCGATAAACATCCACCATACGGTAGGTACTGGGTTAGATGGTATCCATAGAACGCGTACAATGACCCGACCTAGCGTCATTAAAAATAAATACAAATAAGGTTCCGTCATAACTTCTTTTTAGGGAAAATTAAAATACACGCTTCTTTTGTTTGGTTTTTTATTTCATTCTTTTTGTGAATATATTGACATATAAATACTGAAAAGTGGATGTAATACGTACAAACCCAGAGAAGAGATAGGACAACGAAAACATTTAACTATATTTATTCCCGTCCTTATATGTCAATTGCCATCTTCTTTCTCCTTCATTCCCATCTATCTTTTACTCTTTCTGTCACATCACTTGTACCTTGTTTTTCTCACACTGTAAACCCTGGGCACCAATGGCGGGGCGGTCCTGCCATTCATGGAGTGAAATGGTTATGATATATATATATATATATATATATATATATATATATATAATTTGGAAATGAGTTATTTTCGCAACCTAGGTTTCAACCTTCCTTTATCTTCAGGCAATTTATAATAACTGATTTTTCCGTTTTTCAAACGTAGGGAAGGAGATTTTTACGAACGGGTGACTGGAATTTTTTATTTAATCGAAAATTTTCAAAATTAGGAAGGAATTACTCAAGGATTTCGCAACACTTTTATTGTATGATCATAATATGTATTTATAGGTGTGATTACATCTAGACAAAATTTATGATCTTTCATTTGCTATTTTTTTTTTTTTTTGTTCTGGAAACATCATTATGGCTATTTTTTTTCTGGCACAATTTGCATACAACGCCCCCATCTATCTATCTATCTATCTATCTATCTATCTATATATATATATATATATATATATATATATATATATATATATATATAATCTTTTATAATCATATCACCCCAAACAAGGCAGTTTATTGCCACTGATGCGCAGGAGATTACATAAGAGGAAAATTATGAGAAAGAATGACAGGTTATTGGGGGCGTCAGGAAGTGTGTAAGAGAAAGATGAAAATAATGATGAGAGTGGAGTGGACGGAGAAAAGAGCATGAGAGAGAGAGGATGCAAGTTAGTGAGATAGGAGATGACTATTGACTTTAGACTTAAACTCCTGGAGTTTAAGTGTAGCTGTCTGGGAAGTAAGTAAACGGAAAGGAATTCCACAGGCGGGAAGTGCGAGAAAAGAAGCTATTGGAGTAGAATTTGTGTTTACATTTTATTGGTTTCGCAGTAAAAGGGTCGGACCTAGTTGCTAATCTTGTGGCTCGAGTAAATTCATATATAGGGAGCACTAGGGAGCAAATTTCATCGGAGCAGAAGCCGGTAATATGGTAATAAATAAAATTAAATATGGTAATAAATAAATATAATAATTAAAAAATTAAATATGGCAATAATATATATATATATATATACAGTGGAACCTGGTATATGCGACCCCCGTCGTCAGAGACCACCTGCTATTAACGACCGTTTTTCGATGCACGGACGATTTGCTAATGTTAATTGACCCCAGTGAGTGACCACTTCCAGAACGCGACCACCGACCACCGACCACCATGAAAGAATAAAAATAACTGGTCAAGCGACCACTTTAACAAAAATTCATTTTGATAGTACAGTCCTAACTTCTAAATTAGGAGAATTTTAGTTCGTAAATTAGGATAAATTCGGACGTGGGGGAAAAATCACATCTATGCGACATTTAAATTTTCAATGTTTATCTCTTTCATTATCTTTATTTTTTCTCGTTTTACTCTCTCTGTCTCTCTCACACACACACACACTCTCTCTCTCTCTCCTGATCGTTGTCATTTTTTTGTATGTTTGTTTATTTTTTCATATATTATCACAAATTCTCTTTTACTATCACTCACTTCTAAGAAAAAATTGAGAGCTTTGGTTCCTGAAGACCAAGAAATGATGGACCAAATAAACAAGTGCCAACATCAATTAGAATCGAGGTGGTCACATTACAAAAAAAAAAAAAAAACACCACACAAACTACAATAACTGATTTTTTTGAAGCCTACACCAGTATGAATAAATAATTTTTATTTCTTGTTAACCGTTGTAAATACGTTTTTAATGTTAAACAAAATAATTATGCTGAAAATTTTTTTTCAAAGTTAGGCCATCATATGTTCTCATTTATTTATTACCAGATTACATGGTAAAACACTAAAATATGTACATTCCGATGAGTGAAATATACAATCGTGGAGGGGATAGGTCACGAGTCTTTAGTGAGCGACCACCTGTCGTATACGACCATTTTGATAGTAGTAGGGGTGGTCGCATACAACAGGCTCTAGTATATATATATCAGAATGCAGTGTAGATATAGAAGAATCCAAAGAAATATACTGTACATACAGTGGTAGGATAACTCTCTAAGAGAGCTCTAATTATATATGTATATAAATACATATAGAGCAAATATAAGAAAAATTAAGGCAGACACGTTATTTCATGGAAAATCGGAAGTGTAGGCCTATTTCAGGCGAACCTTCATCAGCTTCAGTCTTTATTGTACAGAAGATTTTACACGATCTTTGTACGTATTTCATTAAACCTTTTAAATCTTTTAACATCGATACGCCATTTTAAATTTTAATTTTTAAAATCTGAAGTATTTGATATATGTCTTTAAAAATATATACAGGTTGACTGAAAAGGTCATATAGGTTGATTCTATTTTGTGCGTGATGGACTCTTCCCTCTGGTAAAACTGATAATTAGGCATAAATAAGATAGTATAAATGTATATTCATTCTGATAGGTAAATATTTATCCATAAAGTAGCAGTACGAATAACAATTAAAAAAAAAAACTACACTTACCGACGTATTTTGTCCCCTGTAGGACTACAAGTAAGATTACCTTTAAATTTACATTGAAACATATTCACTAAAGAACAATTTTCTTTTTTGTCTTGTATATATAAGGCTAGCCAAAGCTTAGCTTGTTCCTTTAAGCCATAGGTTCCCAACGTTTTTGCTGCGATTACCCCAAAATACAATCTCACTATTATCCAGTACCCCAATGAACAAATACCCGTAATATAGGAAAAGTAATTATATTTTCATACATCAAAAGCAGACAAAGTTAATGGAAATTATTCAATACAATAGTACCAATCTATAATAATCAGAGGTATAGTAGCCTTAACCTAGCCATGATTCTTAATGTGAGTGTTGAGCTTGTATTGCCTGTATCAGTTTATTTATTCTCGGCTTTGTGACTGAAATGGCTATTCGGGCGTCGTTTACCACATCGAGTCTGCTACGTTTCTTGGTCTTCATTCCAAAGACACAGCGTGAAATTATAAGCTAACTGCCTCTTCCCAAACTGAACATCCATCACCTCCAAAATATGGGCTCATTACCCCACTGGGGTAATTTACCCCAGGCTTGGGAACCATGGCAAGCGAAACTTTTCGTTATATATCACCCGAATTTTTTCAGATATCAACAGTTCCATGTCCAAACGTAAACAAAGTAGTTTTTTTTTTCTAAAGAAAGTAGGTACCTCCACTCATTTTTGATATTGAAATTTTAAATTGAATTTTTAAAACTAATTTTTCGACGATTTAGTGGAAGTATCTAAAAGAAAGTAATGAATTTTTATTAATCTGACAGATTTTTATCGATTTAAACATTATTTTTAGTGGATACTCGTATTTGATTAGACGCTACGTTTAGTTACTGAACAGTATATTTATTTATGTGCGTAAGTGAAAATAACGAACCAAATTGGTAAGGGAACTCGGCTCTTCCATTGACAATTCAGGGCTATGATCCATTCCAAAACCTGCGCATTCAAATTTACAGTGCTTGGTATTCCCAAACGATTATTCATTTATATACAGACCAGAAAAAAATATATTTAGTAGATTAATCAAAACTTTCAATAAATTTTGGCGGCCTTAAAAACGCTATTATTATATTTTTAAAGTTTGTTTCTTAGATTACTACTCTTTCATCATCTTCCTCATAGCCGTCATCATGAATCCCTCGCCGTGGTTTATAATTCAATGAAAAATAAAATTACTTAAAAACGTTTGCACTCAAATATAGTATTAACCATTATCTTTTTCCGACTCTTCAAAGTCAAACACATTTCTTACCATGCAAAGACCAAGATTTAAAAGTTTTAAAATCATACTCTAAAAATACGTCAATTTTTCACAAACAAATATACACTTTTTAAAACAAACAATATACAGTATATTTTATCAAAACTATCAATTACAAAAATTATTTTTGAGTTTTTTAATTCTTTTCTTAAGATTTCAAATCATATTTTCCTTGTATTTACGGTAAATAAGAAAAAATTAAGGCAAACACGATATTTCATGGTAAATCGGAAGTGTGGGCCTGTTTCAGGCGAACCATCATCAGCTTCACTCTTTATTGTACAGAAGATTTTTATTCGTGTAAAATCTTCTGTGCAATAAATACAAAAGCTGATAGTGGTTCGCCTGAAATAGACCTAAATACTTCCGATTTCCCATGAAATAACGTGTCTGCCTTAATTTTTTCTTATATCTGCTCTATATGTATTTATATACATATATATTTAGAGCTCTCTTAGAGAGTTATCCTACCACTTTATGTACAAAATACTCTTTTAGATTCTTCTATATCTACGCCGCATGCTTATATATATATATATATATATATATATATATATATAATATGTGTGTGTGTGTATTAGTAAGGTTCATCTTGTACAAGACACGGGGGGGGGCACTCGAGGACACTTACGGCAGGTAGTAATTTATATGGATTTTTTTTTTTAATCATATCACCCCGAGCAATGCGGTAACGCCACTGATGTGCAGGGGGCTACGTAAGAGTGAAAAGATTGGAAAAGAGAAAACCGGAAACCACATCCTAAGCAGGGAACAAGGGATGAGCCTCTTCACCTGTTCAATAGACGTGGGTGGAGTGTGAACCCGGGCGATAGTTTAGTCTATCAACTGCAATTGAAAAAAAAAAAGGAGTGAAAAGATTGGAAAAGAGAAAACCGGAAACAACTTCCTAAGCAGGGAACAAGGGATGAGCCTCATCGCCTGTTCTAGAAAGGGAATATAACAGTTAACTCCAGACATAAACACATTAAGATTGTTGTGATCGGAGAAACATCCTCTTAAGAGGGCGGTAGTTTGCCGGGAGAAGCTAAATGATCCCCCACTTTTGTCGGATTAGCTTTATAAAAATGGAAAGATTAGGAACATCCAAATTTGACGAGTAAGGATAAGTCATGAGTTAATTAAACGGTCGTTTAACTAACTTGAAAAAATACTTCGAAAATATAAAAATCAGAAAAGATTAGATATCAAGATCATTTATTAATGAATGAGTGTCGTTAATTTAAACGGAATTGAATTATTCTCATTTTTTTTCCTAAATTATTTAATTGTAGTATTTTTATTTTATTTTTATTTTTTTATGTCGATTTTACAGGTACCTACTATTTATTGAATAAAATCAGGCAATGGTATCATTGCGAATAATAAATCCATTTATGGAATTAACAAAAAGGTGTTTTACTTGATCTCTTGTATGTTCGTACCAAATTCAAAATAAAAAAGTTTGAAGAAAGCGGATCACGAATCCTGTAAACATAATCAAGATTTAAAAACCCGTCGATAAGATTGCTTCTATTGTATGTTGTTTTATCTTGATTCAGCTATTCCGTTTTCAAATTCGTATGCTTGACCGCACACAGCTCTTAAGTTGAAACAGGTCTCACACCAAGATATAAAAATTAACAGCTACACACAAAAAGTAAGCTTTAAAAAAACAGTAGGATTGAGTGCAAAAAAAAAAAAAAAGTCAAGGACGGTGGGATCGGTCATTATGCTCAGAGTTTTAGCAATTAGTCGTTCTACGGAACATACAAAGGTTTAAATTATAACCTCTATTATTCACAGGTTGTATACAAATCGACCAGTGACGCACAATAGCGTCAAAGCTTCCTTTTGTCTCAATATCTCCTTATGGTTCTTCACAGTCCAGACAACCTGACACCTTGTCATCTATCTCACCAACATGACTCTACTCAATATCTGTAAATCCGGTGATGGGAAGAGGTGAAATGATTTTTTACTTCATTGAAAGAAAAAAGATCAAAGAAATTTTTATTTGCCTATTCATATAGTTTATTACTGAAAAGAGGTATTTTGACCACAAACAGTTTTCCAAACTATGATTCTGAACTGAGATTTAATTTCAGGTTTCAAAATATCCTTCGATACGCATTTTCTAAGAATCTTACAATCTAAGAATTTATATACCGTTTGGCAGGCCTATTTATCCGACACAAAGTGGAAATAGTAAAACAAACTTAATAAAGCTTTTACACAATGCATTCCGCCGACGTGACGTGTTAGTTTCGGCTACAGGTTAGAGTGAAAGACAAAATAGATAAAGAAAATGCGCTGGATTTAATTCATCGACGCTCTTATCCTCAAAAAATCCCAACGCTATTTTCGTTATGAAATTAAGCATGCTTCTGCGAGGAGAGCAGAGTTCGAATTCCAGTTGAATTCGTCACATTCCCATACGCGCAAATATCCTTGGAAAAGGGTATTAATCCATCGCTTCTTCCTTCAGCTATGGGTTAAATAGCAGGACAGATTGGGATCTATAGTATTGTTAAGGCAACCAGTACACCGCAGAAAGTAATTGCAGTCTACTGCGAGGAAATATTTTGCCCAGTCAGTCATGTTTCTTTCGAGACATGATCGCACAAGCGTGTATCAAGTATGGTACTTAACTGACTGAGTGATTCAGAAAGACCAAAGGAAGCCTCACAATCCGGCGATCGCAGTTTTCTCATGACTGCTGTCAGTTAAGTGCCATACGCGATGCATGCTTTGGGCGATGACTGACTGGGCAGAAGATTATCCTGCAGTAGGTTGTCATTGCTTTCTGCGGTAGACTGGTTGCCGACCAAGGCTATAGAACCCAATCTGTCCCTTTATTTGACTCATAGCTAAAAAGGGAAGACATGTATTATATTAGTATATAGTAATAAGTGGGGGATCAGCTTTATATTGTTATGAAGTAATAAACTGATCCCCCTCTTTATGCCCAGTAGAGGCCTTAATCATATGTTCAACTATTATATTCAGTTAGTCAGTTAAGTGCCATACGTGAAACACGCTTGGGCGATCATGTCTCGAAAGATACATGACTGACTGGGCAGAAGATTATCCCGCCCCCAGTAGGTTGCTATTGCTTTCTGCGGTAGACTTGTTGCCGACCAAGGCTACAGAACCCAATCTGTCCTCTTATTTAACCCATAACTGGAAGGAATAGACGGATTAATACCTTTCCCAAGGGTATTTGCACGTAAGTGAATGCAATGAATTCAACTGGAATTCGAACTCGCTCCCCGATTTCTGGCTCCGAGCCGATATCCAATGACTGCTGAATATGATAAAAAAAGGAAAAACAGAAATCAAATTAAAATGAAATGGTGCTGAAAATACACCTCACCCTTGATTTAATTTGTGTGTCTCTTTTGGAGGGAGAAACATTATTGAAACTAAATTGTCCGCGCTTTTTATTATATGGTGGACAATCTTCTCGCGGGCGAAGAAAAGATTTGAAACAACTGACGTGGGGCTTCTATAGAAGGATCCCGAAAATACCATTGACTGAACACATGAGCAACGACGACGTTTTCGAGAAGATGGAAACAAAATGGGCTCTTATATTTAACACCAAAAAAAAACCTAAAATTTCTAGAGCAAATGTGGAAGGAAGTCTTAGAAAATTCTATACTCACAGGACATATTGAAAGCAAGAGGGATAGGGAACAGTAGCAAGTAACCTACCTAACAAACTTGTGTAAATGGTTGGCAGAAAATTGATTACGAGAGATAGCAAAAAAAATGACATACCTGATTATAAGCCACAAAAAACAAGAACTTGGGGAGAGCCATGAACGTCATATTCTGAAGAAAAAAATAGTTTATTATTGTATTTTTTCTAATTTTCTAAAAAAAATATACGTACGAATTATGGATTAAATGTTTGAAAATGGTTGACTGGATTTGTTTAGCAGCATATCAACCTCTACAGTTGATATGCCGAAATCTAAATATTTTGAACACGATACTTTGGTTTCAACTACAGATAAAACGCATTGTTGGTAAATTTGTTTATATTACGCAATTTTTGCGCCCGCGTATTTTTGTGTGCGTGTTGGAGAGTGAAACAGTATTGAGACTAAATCATTGTCAAAGTTTTTTATTGAGCTGTACAAAAGAGAAATAAATGGATATCACATTGGGAGACAGGATGTTAGACATAAAAAAAAAAAAACGAATACCGGAAACTGACTGCAATAAATTTAAATGGATAAATAAAGACATAAAATAAAGCCAGTGATTTAATGTAATTTTCTTCAAAGCGAACGATTAATAAATAACGAACGAGACAAAAATCATGTAGAAACAGTAACTTCAAAATGGAATCTAAAATATGTTTTCTTTCTGCACATTCATTTCTATCAAAATTAATGATTTGACTTAAAATTTGAAAAAATTTGAATTAAAATTTCTATCAAAATTAAGTTTATGCTTATTCGTCTCAACCCTTTATCAAATTTGGGATCAACAGAAACTGATTTCAGTTTACGTTCTTGTTACAGAGGGACATCCTAAGATGCGAACTATGAATGCGAGACACCAGCATCAAAGTAAGTAGTAACATTTAAATATCTTAGGAAGTGTTTTACCAGAGTACGGAAAATGTGACACGAAAAACCATAGCCGCATTTGAATAGGGAAAGGTGCCTTTTAAAAGATAAGCAATGTATTAAGAAGCAGGAAGAGTACTGAATTGTTATGCAATAACCTTTCTTTTATATGGTAGACAATCTCCTCACAGATGAAGATATTTGAGGCAACAGAAATATTTATAAATGTAAATCTATAGAAGGATGCTACGAATATCATGGACTGAACATGTAAACAAGTAATAAATTTTAGGGGAAGAGGAGGAAAAAGGGTACTTAACGCTAGAAAAAATTGATATTTCTAGGGCATATAATGAGGAAGGGAAGCTTAGAAAAAGTGATACCCACAGAACGTATTAAAGGCAAGAGGAACAGAAGAAAGCAGTGACTAACCTACCGCACGAGTTTGTGTAAATGATTGACAGAAAAGGGATTACAAGTGATTTTTAAAAAGACAAAAATTATTAAGAGCTACAAAGGAACAAGAATTTTTTAGGAAACGCTCATATCATGAAAAGAGGAAGAGGAGGAGTTTTTCATTACTGTGTATTTTTTTTCTCGAAAAAGATATACATTGCGATCAGAATTGTGGATAAAATGTTTGAAGTTGATTGGTTGGTTGATTTATTTGAACGGCATATCAAACTCTATGGGTTATTTAATGTCGAAATCTAAATATTTTGAACGCAGTTGTATGCCTTCGACTATAGATAAAATGTCTTATTGGTAATTCTGTTATAAATAAGTATTGTGGTTAATTTCTATATATAAAAATGTATTCCTAGTATTTTACTATTAGAATGTATTGTTCGTATTTTCACGATATTTTTTTTATACTTTCCCATTTGCCCATAGTTGGGAGCCTAACATGTGCTACCACCCCGGATCAAAGTTGATCTTGGAACAACAGATATTAAGTTGCGGTTCCACGTTCCTCAAAAAACCCTAAACTCCCGATCAGAGACCTTAATTCCGGATGTAGTGTACCGTCATACACAGGGTTAATGTCTGAAGATCATATCTTGTTCGGACAATGTAATTGGCGAGTCGGGTTAAAATTCAAAGTCTGTGCTATTCGCTCCCACCTACAAGTTAAATAGCAGAATTTCCCAGCTTTGGGCCGGCCTGTTTAGGAGAAGTATTACTTTGACTTCAAAACACTGGGAAAAAAAAGCGACAGGAAACTGTTATATTTCCCAAAAGGTTCTGGCTGTTCAAAAGGAAGCCGTGGAGAGCCGTTATTTTCTAGGTCCTGAAAGGATAAGACATTAAAAACTGAAATGGAAAAGTAGAAAAAAAAACCAGATAATTTAAATGTTAATAGCAACATGTTTAAAATATTCTATTATCGGTGGCGCAGGCTACACAACTTGTTTCATAGTTTTGATTTTTATTGCAGAAATATTCTCGATTCCTTTCAAAGAGTTCCATCACGTTGCTAACCCGTTGAACAACAATAGTAACATTTGGTGTGTATATATATATATATATATATATATATATATATATATATAGTTACAAACTGTAACTTCGTCGTTGAATACGTCTCGAAAAACCCACCGAGTACAAACGCGGAGGGGAAAAAATGGTAACAAAAAAAGAAACTAACTAAGCACATGAACATTAGTCAAAGTACTAGTCGAAAGAAAAAAAAACCCCGAGACGAGTAACCTAACACGTGCTCAATACACAAGTAGAGCAAACAAGTGAGTAGCTTAACTAGAGAGCCAACGAACCTACCAAGGTTTCACCAAATTGGATCTTCAGGGAATGTTGGCTCCAACATTCCCTGAAGATCCAATTTGGTGAAACCTTGGTAGGTTCGTTGGCTCTCTAGGTTAACTAATATATATATATATATATACTATTGTCCTCATCTTGGTTGCTATTTGTACGACGTTTCGGCCGTTGTACGATTCGGCCTTCTTCAAGTGCTTAGAATTTTGAACCGAACCTTTTATTACAATCACTGGGGCTTATAATTCTCATTCCTTTTGCGAAGACTCTTTTGGTAGCCATGAGTTATCTCCCGCTAACCTGACTTTCTAAGTTACTTGTCCACCCCTGCTGTAGCCTGGTATTGAACTGAGAACTCTTTGGGTCAACTCACAGGAACTAACCAAATTCAATATCCCTTGGGCCACGTGTCCTTATGGCTTAATTTTTGTCGGATTTAGTTTTCAGGAAATGTGTTATCAGATTTTTTTGTATATAGTACATAATATCTGTCCTCCTGTATGACAGTAAGTGTTAGACGAGCTCCTCAAAGATGAAAAGAAGACTTTAATCAATAGAAATGTGGTTCTACAGAAGGATGCTGAGGCTACCGTGAATCCCAAATATGGGTAACGACGAAGTCTAAAAATAAATGGAAACTAAAAGAAAACTAATATTTCACATCAGGAACAGACAGGTTCTTGGGGTACATAATGAGGAACGAAGACTTGGAGTATCTGATATTCGCAGGACAGACAAAGGACAAGAGAGACATTGGAAAACAAGCGATCTTCAGTAAATGGATGGCGGAACAGGGCTTAGGAGAAATAACAAAAAACAGTTTATTAATACCTACAAAAGACAGGAAGCTGTAGAAAGACATGATCGCCTACGTCATGAGGGGATACGGCACAAAGAAGTTATCAATTGTTTCGATTAGTTGTAAAAGAGAGAACGTAAAATCTTTTATCTCAGGTAAACAAAGAAAAGAAAAAAAAAACACAAAAAAAAAAACAAGACGCTTAATCCAGTGCGAACTTTGAAATAATTTTATATTTATTAAATGACAAAAAATAATAGCACAGAATCCAAAATTTACTCAACAAATTTTGAGAAATTTTTTCTTTGTACGCTAAAGACAAGTGTTAATTTTAATTCTTTCAGGCTCATAAATAAAAAGTGATAATTTTTATCAATAAAATGTTCTCTTTGCTTCGATTCATTCAACTGTGTAAAAGGAGTTCAAAAGATTCACGAGTCGATGAGATTCATTTCGTCGACAATAATTTAGTTTTACAAAGCGAGATAAGATAAATTTCGTATTTTGAAGAGGCTCATCCCTTGTTCCCTGTTTAGAATGTGGTTTCCGGCTTTCTCTTTTCCAATCTTTTTTCTCTTTTCTTTTTCTTTTCTTTTTTTCAATTGGAGTAGATAGACTAAACTATCGCCCGGTTCACACTCCACCCACGTTTATTGAACAGGTGAAGAGGCTCATCTCTTGTTCTCTGTTTAGGATGTGGTTTCCGGCTTTCTCTTTTCCAATCTTTTCACTCTTACGTAGACCCCTGCGCATCAGTGGAGTTACCGCCTTGCTCGAGGTGATATTATTAAAAAAAAGAAAACATTTTTTTTTTTGTCGTCGTCGTCGTTAAACGTTAGCTTTACTTTTTTGCTCACATCACAACAATAATAAATAAAAATAAACCTGGCATAATCAGTGGTAATTGTGGAACTCCGAAAGGGCGAGGGGCACATATGGGCCGATATTTTTTATGAGGAAGTGAGAGCAAACTCAAGCAGCGTCTTCATTTTCATACTACACCCCCCCTATCGTATAAACAACTTAAGAATGAGTTTGAGTATAAGTATGTTACTTCACTAAATTAATAACTTTTCATTCATAGTGGAGTTCTAACCTATTCTTGCCTTGAGTTGTGAGTTCGACACCAAGCTACAGCATTGGTGAACAAGTAACATAGAGGGTTAAAGGGAGATAACTCATGACTACCAATATAGACACCACTACGAAAGGAATGAAGTTCATATACCCCAGTGATTGTAATAAAGGGTTCGGTTTGAAATGCCTAGCACCTGAAGAAGGCCAGAGCGTACAACAGCTGAAACATCGTACAAGTGGCAAGAAAGATTAGAACAATAGTCCGAATAATGTAAATACTGTAAGTACTACCTGATCTCAGAAATATAGACACATACTAGGTATTGTTTCTTTTTATTCAGTCGCTTTATGCTACGATCATAATGCGAAAATTAAAAGTAATGTTTCATTTACTTTCTATATCATTGGGAAGTAGGCGAACAGAAACAGCGCTTTACCTATTTATCTATATGTTATACAACAGACGATGTTTGAATTCCAGTCGAGTTCATTGCAATCCTTGAGAAAGATATGAATCCATCTCATTCCCACCAGCTATGGGTAAATAGCATAACAGACTGGACCTATTGGTTGGCAACCAGTTTAGGATTAGGAAAACTCTGAATTTAGACCAACTACCCGTGTTGTAGGTCTATGGCATGTTATGGCTATTACTGCTGGGTGGGTTCTTTCGCCTAAACATCCCAAAACTTGTTGAATAGCTTTCGCCGCTGAAATAAATAGGCAAAGAGAAAAGGAAAGATACAGAGACACTAGAGGGACTGTTTGGACACTGACTTTACTTTTGGTTCCAACGAACTCTTGTTGGGGAAATTCCTTCCCGAACAGTTTGGCACGTCTTTACCATACAAAGTCCAACAGAGAAAGAGATCGAGTTTATTTTTGGCACCAGGTGGCCTCTCTTTTCGCGCATGCGTCAATTGTCTTTCTTGTCAGAGGACTCCTGGGAGATTTTTATGTTTATTTTATTTTGTATTTTTATTTTATTTCGTACTTTTATTTTGGATGTACGTTGTGGTGCATTGGATATCGGCTCGGAACGAGAAACCCGGGAGCCGAGTTCGAATTCCAGTTGAATTCATTGCATTCACTTACGCACAAATACCCTTGGGAAAGGTATTAATCCGCCTATTCCTTTCCCGTTATGGGTTAAATAACAGGACAGATTGGGTTCTATAGCCTTGGTCGGCCAACCAGTCTACCGCAGAAAGCAATGGCAACCTACTGTGGAATAATCTTCTGCCCAGTCAGTCATGTCTCTTTCGAGACATGATCGCCCAAGCGTGTATCACGTATGGCACTTAACTGACTGACTTTTATTTTATTTCGTAGTTTTTATTTTATTTAGTGTCTTTTTTTGTTAAACTTTATTTGGTATTTTTTTTTAATCCCTACACGTCCTGCCTCTTAAGATCTAAGAGCAGTGACAGGGTAAACTGCACATCCACGATGCAGAAGGAACCGGCAAGACATTGCATATTGAATGTCACTATGAAACACAATTGTGAACTGGAAAAGAGGATAGGCCATTGCGGCGCAAAATGCGCAAGCTGAATAAATAAATAATTTTTTTTTAAAAAATCAACAAAAAATCGCTACATTTAAATTTAGATACAGCCACTTATTTCCGACTAGCAGTATAGCCCGGCGTTGCTCGGGTGTAATGAAAGCTTAAAACTAATCCATGGTCCTGGAGCTCAGACTTTTTGGACGTTGGCACAAAAGACTAAAAAGCAATAGTTGTTTCCATTTAAAACGAAACCGTAGACTGAAAGAGAAATGAATGGATGTAATTCAAATTTTGATTTCCTGGTATCGATATCAAATAGATTTTTTTGCCGTAAACTGAATTATGAAGGCTTAATAAGTTCTCTGAGTAAATGGTATCATGGCTGAGACTAAGAAGTACAATTATACCTACTTAGAGCGAAACCTGAAGCAAATGCTAAAATAAAAGGGCTGAAAAAATACAGACCTACAGGCACACACACACAAACAGACACACACACACAAACATCTTGCCTTTATATATATATATATATATATATATATATATATATAATCGATTTTCTGCATTATTGTAAGAACTGCAACCTTGAAACTTCTGAATATTGTTTCCTATGTCTTTGTCTATGAGTGTATCAAATTTGATTAAAATCGAACCACTCCTTCTATAACCCGATTTTTTTTTCGATTATCGATTTTCGATATTTATCGGAGGTATCTCGACACAAATCCTAGCTAAGAACACTCACAGACGCTTATAGTTCAACTGTGTAAATTTTTAAGAAAATCGGTTCAGCCGTTTCGGAGTCTATAGATAACGGACACACAGTTCTGTTTAGTGTTTATAAATAAGTTTAGATTATATAGATTTGTAAACTGAAATTTTTCAAGTTTTTAATTTTTCAATTTTTCGGCCATTTTTAAGTGATCAACACATTTGTAAACAAAAGTTAATTCTCGGTTTTAAAAGCTTGCAAAAATATATTTAGGCTCACAACTGTTAGGCTCCCAACTATGGGCAAATGGGAACATATAAAAGTATAAAAAAATTTTTTTTTTTCATGAATTGGAGTAGATAGACTAAACTATCAACCGGTTCACACTCCACCCATATCTATTGAACGGGTGAAGAGGATCATCCCTTGTTCCCTGTTTAGGATGCGGTTTCCGGCTTTCTCTTTTCCAATCATTTTACTCATAAGTAGCCCCCTGCGCATCAGTGGCGTCACCGCCTTGCTTGGGGTGATATGATTAAAAAAAAAAGAATAAACGAATAATACATTCTTATAGTAAAAGTACTTGGGAGTATGAGACATTATTTTTGGAAAAATTTAATGTTAAAATAATCTGATTTACACAAGTATTACTTATTTATAGCATGGAATTTAGATTAAAAGTATTTTTTAATCATAAAGTTGACATTTGATATCTGGCGGACAGGTCTTTTGACCTGTCCGCCATATATCAAATGTGTTGACAGGTTGTCAGATTCGAGATAAGATAAATGCAAGGTGAATACAAGTGATACAATTGTATAAATATTTTTCGTTTAGGAGGAAACTCTGAATAACATGACCTTTTAATTTGAACATAGAAATTACCATACAAAATAAAAACTTCAAATATACACAATTTTTTTATAGATATTTTTAAAATAGAAGCAGGACGATTTGTATCAAACTTTTTAATTTTCAATTACTAAATATAATCTTCGCTTAATTAGTTTTTAAACAAATCCCAACAAATCTTTGAAGTATTTTTAAAAATATTTTTTGAAACTTTATAAATTATTATAATTAAAAAAAAATAAAAACAATTTACAATTTTATTAGTAATCGAAAAAACTTTTCCTCGGACTATAATGTCCATAATTTTTATTATTTATTCAAGCAATTAAAAGCTTGCCAAATTAAATAATGTCATAGTTATATTGCATTTTTTTATTTTACTATTGAGAGCAGATTTTCGGAAATATAGGCAAAATTTTTCAAAATAATAATAGATTAATATATATTTCCCAATGAGTCCTGCGTTTAGCTAATAAAACCATTTATCGCAACAAAATTTAATTTCTTAATTTCAAGAATTTATGTGGAGGTGGGTAACAGATGGGGGAAAAAAAAGTATTTCAAAAAATTTTTTAAAATAATAATTTCAAAAATAATTTAATTCATTTGTAAATAAGTCCTGAAAATTTCATTAAAATCCGACAATTACTTGATTATTTCAAGAATTTCCAAATTAATGTGTTTGTCACCGGAAAATATGTTATGTAATATTACGTTTATTATTGCAAACTCTCGTAACAATTTGGTTACCCGCTAATTCAAGTCAAAACGAGATTTTTTATCAACATCTCGAACGTGTAAGAAGGGATTAAAATTTTTCAAAAATAATAAAAAAAATATTTTGATCTTTCCTCTTAATAATAATGCAAACATTTTGATGGAAAACTTTCGTTTTAAATTTGGGGCCTTTTTTAATTCATACCATTCTGTTTGTAGCGATTTAGTGGAGGTACCTTTGTGGTACAGTGGATATCGGCTCGGAACAAGAAACCGGGGAGCTGAGTTCGAATTCCAATTGAATCCATTGTATTCACTTACGCGCAAATACCCTTGGGAAAGGTATTAATCTGTCTCTTCCCTCCAGTTATGGGTTAAATAGCAGGACAGATTGGGTTCTATAGCCTTAGTCGGCAACCAGTCTACTGCAGAAAGCAATGGCAAAATACTGCGGAATAATCTTCTGCCCAGTCAGTCATGTCTCTTTCGAGACATGACCGCCCAAGCATGTATCACGTATGACACTTAACTGACTGACCTATTTAAATTTAAAAACATTCAACGTTCATATTTAGCGTGAATCACTTTCTGTCTTGATAATGGAAATTTCGTTGATATAAAATTCATTTTCCTGATTATGCTGTTTGATTAGAAAAACCTGTCAAAACTTTCTAAATTGTTTTATACATTTTGCCATGAAAAAATATATTACACTCATTTTTAGCCAGCAAACCAAATTAATTACACAAGACTATCATATAAATTGGCAAAAAAGTCTTATGTTTTACGCTCATTAAATTGATACTGGTCAGCCGTAAATGGGTTTCCGTTCATGATTTTTTTTTTTTTTAGATATTGTTTCTTAATTTTTACAACGTTCTTTCTTTCTTCTTTTTTTTTATTTTTTTCATTCATTTTTATTTATTTATTTTCGTAGAATGGTATTCGTTAAGTAATGGTTATTTGACTTACTTGTCAAAACGCAAATGTCTTATTGAATACTGATTGAAAGTGAACATTTCTCGGTGTTTTGGTTTCAACAAAACCACCTGGTTCTGATTATTCTTGCTAAATATATAACTGGAAGGAAAATATATTTGCTGAAGAGCAGATAGACTTGAAAGAAACCGGAAGAAACAAAAGAGAGTTTTAGAGGTGGAATAAAATCATTCTTTGATATACAAATCCTACTTCATAAGGTCATGATATATACTAGTTGATAGATCTATCTAAATCTAAACATATTTATAAATGGAACTTTGACTCTGTGTGTGTGTTCGTTAGCTATAGACTCCAAAACGGCTGAACCGATTTTCTTGAAAATTTACACAGTTGTACTATAAGCGTCTGCGAGTGTTCTTAGCTAGGTTTTGTGTCGAGGTACACCCGATAATTGAAGAAAACCTCGGTTTATAGACAGAGTGATCCGATTTTAATCAAATTTGATACACTCATAGACAAAGACATAAGAAACGATATTCAGAAGTTCCAAGGTTGCAGTTCTTACAATAGTCCAGAAAATCGATTATATATATATATATATATATGAGGCAAGATGTGTGTGTGTGTGTCTGTTTATCTGTCTGTATGTCCTTTATACAAATCCACAATTTTTATCCGATTCTCACTAAACTTCACACAAATATTCTTTAGGCTGAGTCTGAGCTCCAGAACCATGGATTAGTTTTCAGGCTTTCATTACACCCGAACAACGTCGGGCTATACTGCTAGTTACTTGATAAATTATGTTTGATAGATTACTTAACAGATACTATTTGATAGATAAATATCAAAACCAATATTTATTTATATGTATGTGCGTATGAGGTGTATTGTCTCGGTGCAATTTGTTTTAATTATTTCACCTCAAGACAATAAAGCCACTAAGTCACAAGGGGATACAGGGTGTAAGAGAATATGAAAAAAGAAAAAAGGGAGAGAAAAGATAAAAAAAAAAAACAGGTATAAACAAGACAGAAAAATACTACTGATATCTGATTTAAACTTTTGAAGATCAACGTTCACTAGATAGCAAGAGGCCGGAAGAGAGCTATACAAGCGAGAAGAAACTGTCAGAATAGAACTTACGTATACATTTAGACATTTCAACAGTAAAATGAGGAGACCCAGCTGACAACCAAGTACTATGCTTAAATTCTTAAGTTCGAGTCACCGTAGAGTATAAATTAAAGCAATTACCATGAAAAAATTTATAGAAATGGCACAGGGAAGTTTTCGTTACTGCGTTGGTAATGTAACTAGACTAAAACTGAGATGCCAGGTTATGATTGACATCATTGCAGATTTTTATTTAGGTTCATCAAGAATTTTAATAAAGAGTAGAAGCACCAGACTTGATGCGACAGCAGTATTTAATGCATGAACGAATATAGGACTTATAAATGTGTAAAATAGATTGTTACGAGACATATTTTCTTGCAGTAAACCTAGCAATTAAGTCAATGATTAAGTCAATTGGGTCAATATAATCTTTCCACTTCATATCAGTGGGAAACTTCAGTCTAGGAAGTTACTTTCAGAATCAGCCATTTTGAATGTAATGCAGAATGCGTTAAAATTATCAAGCCATTACTTGCCCCAGTTAACAAGAGATTGTAAGTAACTTTTTTTTAGATCCGAGGCCAATTTGACCATATTGAACTGATCAGACCTACTATATATAATGTATACATAATATATATATATGTATATATATATGTTTTATATTATGTATACATTATATATATATATATGTTTTATATGATGTATACATTATATATATATATATGTTTTATATGATGTATACATTATATATATATATATGTTTTATATGATGTATACATTATATATATATATATATGTTTTATATGATGTATACATTATATATATATATATATGTTTTATATGATGTATACATTATATATATATATATATGTTTTATATGATGTATACATTATATATATATATATATGTTTTATATGATGTATACATTATATATATATATATGTGTTTTATATGATGTATACATTATAGATATATGTGTTTTATATGATGTATACATTATAGATATATGTGTTTTATATGATGTATACATTATAGATATATGTGTTTTATATGATGTATACATTATAGATATATGTGTTTTATATGATGTATACATTATAGATATATGTGTTTTATATGATGTATACATTATAGATATATGTGTTTTATATGATGTATACATTATAGATATATGTGTTTTATATGATGTATACATTATAGATATATATGTTTTATATTATGTATAGATTTTATATATATATATATATATATGTTTTATATTATGTACATATTTTATACATAGATATAATATATATATTCTAGTCATCTGCAGACAGATCTGTTTCGCTGTATCACAGCTCATCAGTACGGTTAGACTCCGATTGCTTTTAACCCAGGATTGAAACCCGACCGAAGTGGCGTCAGTATATATATTATGTATACATTTTATATATATATATATATATATATATATATATATATATATATACTGTTAAATATGAGACAATGAATGTCTATTATGTTGAATTATAAGCCGTTCTAAACATCGTATTTTGGCTTAAATTTTAGGTGAAAATAATGACAAAAATTCTCCAACATTTGGATAATTTTTTATTAAGTTGGTTCTAAGCTTTCGGCTCAAATAAGCCATCTTCGGAGAGGTTACAAGGACGTTATCATAAAACATTCACCATCAGCGACGATTTTATCTTGTGTTGACATAAAACTTAGCTAGGTCGCGATAACAGTTACCAAAAATAGTAAACGCAGTTCGTAAATTTGTAATGTGGTTCTATGTCGTGACACCGCATGAGAGCTCGAAATATATATGTTTATTCACTCAAATACGAGTATTCTTTAAAAAATAATAATTTTTAAACAAATAAAAAAAATCAGAAACGTCGGCAAATGCAAGCTTCGTAAATTTCCGTATCACTTCGTAATATTGTCTTCTGTTGAGTTTGTTTACATTGGATACAATTTGAGCAGACATCTTAGTAAGATTTTCTTAATAATAAATCTCAAATAAGGTTTCTCAAAAAATGTATTAAGGTCAATGGAATTTTTAATGTAATATTTAATTATATATATATAAAATAAATTTTCAATGTTCAAAACTGTTGAATGATCATTTCAACATGAAATCCCTAAGAGAGATTTCACATCTCATCAGCAACTAACACATATTTCAAAATATATGTTAGTTGAAATGTGTTAGTTGCTGATGAGATGTGAAATCTCTTAGGGATTTCATGTTGAAATGATCATTCAACTGTTTTGAACATGAAATATGTTTTTTATTTTATTTTAGCTCTGTAATTTTAATTACATTGGGCTCTCCATCTGTATCATTTTTCAATATTAAAATTTTAATATTAATTAGGATCAGGTTTTTGGAATTTACATTCCTAATTTTCCGTTTGGATTAAAGTTATTTTTTAATATATATATATATATATATATATATATATATATATATATATATATATATATATATAGTTATTTTTTTTTAAATAACTTTAATCCAAACGGAAAAGTAGGAAGGTAAATTCCAATAAATTTATTTTTTAAAATATATATATATATTTATTGGAATTTACTTTCCTACTTTTCCGTTTGGATTAAAGTTATTTTTAATATATATATTTAAAAAAATAAATTTAATCCAAACGGAAATGTAGGAAGGTAAATCCCAAAAACCTGATCATATTTAATATTAAAATTTTAAAAAACGTTGAATATAATCTGCTGGAGTATATCGGTTTTTGAAATTTGGAAGCATTATAAAATACACGGGTAATAAAAGTGCTCAATTTTAGATCAAGAACAAATTACTAAAAAATACTCAATACATGTTTGAACGAAAATGAATCTTTAACATGGAAAACATTTAGATAGTTGAATTGGAGCGTTATAGAATGCACTAGTAAAAAAAAAAGTGTTCCATTGTAGAACAAGAGCAAATTACTAAACACTAGTATTTACAGTTATGCTTTTGTTCTTTTATTGAATATTTTACCAGTGTATTATATAACGCTCCCAACTCAAATATCTAAACGCTCTACATATGAACGGTTGCTGCGGATGTGCGTAGTGGTGCAGTGGATATCGTCTCGGAACGACAAATCGCGGAGCTGAGTTCGAATTCCAGTTGAATTCCTTGCATTCACTGACGCACAAATACCCTTGGGAAAGGTATTAATCCGTCTCTTTCCTACAGTTATGGGTTAAATAATAGAACAGACAGGGTTCTATAGCCTTGGATGGCAACCAGTCTACCGCAGAAAGTAATGGCTACCTACTGCGGGATAATCTTCTGCCCAGTCAATGATGTCTCTTTCGAGACATGATCACCTAAAGCGTGTATCACGTATGGCACTTAACTGACTGACCCTTCAGACATGCATTGAGTACTCTCTAGTACACGTTTTTACTGGTCTAATTTAAATCTGACTTTTTAACTGTTTATATATATAAACAAAAATGGCATCAACAATCTTGGAGGGCGACGAGAGACAGTTATTTTAAACAATAGAGACCATGAACTTGATTTTTTTGAATGCTAAATATTCTTAACTAGCAGTATAGTCCGGCGTTGCTCGAGTGTAATGAAAGCTTTAAAACTAATCAATGGTCCTGGAGCTCAGACACTTTGGACGTTGGCACGAAAGACTAAAAAGCAATAGTTGTTTCCAGTTAAAGCGAAACCCTAGACTGAAAGAAAAATGAATGGATGTAATTCAAATTTTGATTTCCTGGTATCGATATCAAATAGTTTTTTTCGTCGTAAACTGAATTTTGAAGGCTAAATAAGTCCTCTGAGTAAATGGTATCATGGCTGAGACTAAGAACTACAATTATACCTACTTAGAGCCAAACCCGAAGCAAAAACTAAAATAAAAGGGCCTGAAAAAATACAAACATACAGGTAGATAAACTGACACACACACAAACATCTTACCTTTTATATATATATATATATATATATATATATATATATATTATAGATTTTCTGCACTATTGTAAGAACTGCAACCTTGAAACTTCTGAATATCGTTTCTTATGTCTTTGTCTATGAGTGTATCAAATTTGATTAAAATCGGACCACTCCTTCTATAACCCGATTTTTTCGATTATCGATTTTCGATATTTATCGGAGGTACCTCGACACAAAACCTAGCTAAGAACACTCGCAGACGCTTATAGTACAATTGTGTAAATGTTTAAGAAAATCGGTTCAGCCGTTTCGGAGTCTATAACGGACACACAGTAACGGACACACGTTTCATTTATAAATAAGTTTAGATTTTCTAATCGGCCATGAACGTTTGCAATAATTTTCGTTTACGACTTTAATTTGACACTTTTGTAATAAATCCCAAGCTTTAACAATAATACTTAACATATAAACATTAAAGGAGCAATAATTATCTGTCACATGTCTTGTTTAGCTTAAAAATACTTTAATTTTAAAAAAAACTTAACATTCTTTACTCGCCACAGTAAACCTAAATTTACACTCCTTTTAGAACGTATGCAAGGCTAACTCTGGGTAAAACACGAGCTTAAACAAATTCTTTTAAGAAATATACTTTCCAGTCTCTTAGACAAATTTCACCGTAAGGCTTACACTTCGCTTCCCCGGGTTTAATATAAAAAGGGAATCCATATTTATAGCTAGAACGCGTCAGAAAAGAAAATGAAAATGACGGATGAAATTAAGTGAAGCCACCGCAAATTAAATCGAGGACAGCCTAGGATTCATTCGGTTTATGAAATACACAGGGAGTTTTTTTAAATTATATATAATTTGAGATTTAACTAGGAGTAAGTATATAGTTTAGAGAAATTAAATCAAACGGGCTTATGTTGAGTAAAATAACATTTATTCATTAAATTTGAAGGAGAAATTTTGAAAAAACTTGTAAAATATTACAAGATTTTCAAACTGCGCACTTCCTTTGACCCGACATACGTTGAGGCGGTACAAACAACCTTCCTCTTTGAAGTTTTTATGGCATGAACAATTCTGCATTGCAACTGGTGTATTTTTCTTTAGCGAATTTTCTTACAAATGCACTCTGCACAGATTTTTTGCGGAGTTGTTTTTCAAGCATACTCGAAATCACAATGTTTTACTTTTCCACTGAATAGAATTTCTATACGTGTCAAGAAAAAAAACGTTTAAACATATCAAGTTATTGTTATTTGATATTTTAAACTAGATGATAAATTCCTTAAGCTTTAAGGAGAGGATAATCGCTACCAATTTGCCTTTCTGAAGAGATTTACATCGGTCAGCAGAATCTCAAAAAAATCTCTTTAAATAAAAACTATACCGCTAATCTTTAGAAATGCTAAGATGTCATACTTTCAAATTTCATTAAAATTCAAAAGATTTAGTTATTCTAGAAGTGCGTCCTGAATTTTTGCGAAAAGGGTATTGAAACACAAATCTAGACACATCGAACGCCATAAATTTAAAGTTAAGGGTCCCTTCATTTTTCAATACTTCACCCAATGCATAATATCCGGTGTTTGCTTGTATCTCGGTTTCTCTCCGTGCGTATAAATTATTTAATCTATTACTTCAAACATTATTTTTAGTGGATACCCGAGTTTAAAATAAACGTCTGATAGTTAATAAAAAACAATGGAGCATCCATTTCAAACATCAGTATCCAATGGAAATAACACTTGAATGAACAAAAATGTCAGATTAAAAATAAATATTTTCCATAAAATAAGAATATTTAGTCTAAAGAAGTCCATTTGAAAGACGAAATGCGTCACAGATGTTTTTAAAATTTTCAAGTAACTTACAACTTATGTTTATCTTGCTAGCTATGGAGATCATCTTGGAGTATATTTATGCATATTTACCGAAATAAGCATATGCTAAAATATATCTATATCTATAAGTCGAAAATCTAAGTGAGCCAATAACCTACCACGGTTTCGCTTAACAGCTCGTCAGGGAAAACTGGAGCTGTTAAGCGAAACCGTGGTAGGTTATTGGCTCACTCTTAGATTTTCGATTTTGTTTGCTTTTTCGAGTTGGGTGCTTTGTGTGCTCTGCTTTCGTATTGAGCTCTTTATTGTTAAGGTTTTCGTCTTGGGATTTTTTTCCTTTCTCACGAATGCTTGACTTTTTGTTCAGGTATTTCGTTTGTTTCTTTTTTCTTCCCCTTCTTTTCCGAGGCCGTTGCATATAGGAGGTCTTGTCTTTTCCCTGTGGGTTCGTTTCCGGTGGGTTTCAAGACGATCTCAGTTGTAGTTTAATTATTGATAATCTTGACAGAATTGGTTCTGTTGTTATTGGTATTACAACTATAATGAATATTAATATTTATATCTATAAGTCTATAGCTTGACGCAGTTATAGGCTAAAATTTTGGCTTGAACATATTTACCGTAATTAGCGCGATAAATTGAAATAATACATTCATTTTAATACTTGGAAATTGTAACCTGCTGGAGGTGTTCATACATAAATCTTTCTAGAAAAGCCCCGAATCAATTTGAGTTTCAGTTGAGAGTATCTAAAGACGCACACATACATATGTGGGTGGAAACAAATTGTGTGGCGATTTTCTAAATCTAACAATATCAGACACGCATGGATACACGCTTCCTTGTGACCAGTTTTTCAGGTGACACAATACACAAAAGGGCTTTTTTCATGAAGTAGACTCCAAACCACATGACTGTCCCAACATATTCAGTGAACAGTAAACGGAATTAACGCCTAAGGTGTGAGTTATTGGTGACTTTTTATGGCGGAAAGTCGTTAAAAAATTAAATTTTAATCAGTCGATGGTGATCTTGAAAACTAAAAGTATAAACGTCAAATTGACTTTAAAAGACAGCGCATCACATTAAGGAGATAAGGAAATAAATCTGTTTCAACACATACGGTGAAAAGGTCAGAAACTTGCACTCTGTGTTATGAAATAGTTTTATTCTAAATTTTATGCTATAAATAAGTAATGCTTGTCTAAATCAGATTGTTAAATTTGTTAATTTTCCCAAAATAATGTCTCACAGATCTATTTTTTATTTTGCAAGATTTTTAAAACCGAGAATTAACCTTTGTTTACAAATGAGTCGATCGCTTAAAAATGGCCGAAAAATTAAAAGATTAATAAAAATTTTAAAAATTTATATTCCAATCAATGTCATTTCTGTTTAAAATACACCAGAGTAATTTTGCTTACTAGAAATAGTAAGTTTAATCATTTAGCACCAAATTAAAACTAAAATAAGTTTCAAGAAAATTTGTTAGTTTTCAAAAATTCAATTTTAAAATTTAGATACCAAAAATGAGTAGAGGTACCTACATATATATATATATAGTACTGTGCAAAAATATTAGAACAGGAACTATTTTATCTTTTATGAGGTATCAAAAATTTTAAAATCACCCCTGTCCTAACACTTGTGCACACTACCGGTAGTTTGCAAAAGTATTAAGATATGGGGTGATTTTCCTAAAAACCTCACTAACATTCAAATACAGGGTGAAAAGCCAAGTAAATTGCCTATAAATATAGATTATTTAAAACTAGGCGTAAAAGAAATGTATTAAGTTCTATTTAATTCTCCTATTTTCTATTAAACAAATTATTTTGAAACTACTCGTTATTCTATTATCCTTGGATATGACTGACTTTTTTTCTTATTTCCTCCCCCTATCGAATTGATAAATGTAATGTTACTTTACGAGACACATTTTAGAAACAAATACAAGCTGTTTGGCAAGAGATACCATTAGATACATTGAAGAAGCTTGTGATGTCAATGCCTGACAGAATGAAGGCTGTGATCAAAGCAAAAGGCCATCATACTAAATATTAAATTTATTTTGTAACAAGTATTTTTTTTTTGTTAAAGCATTTGTTGAGTAAATCAAATAAAACTACTTTAATTAAATTGATTTTTTTTCTGTCAATATGCCTCACAAAAGATAAAATAGTTCTCGTCCTAATACTTTTGCACAATCAGTCATGTAAGTGCCATATGTGATACACGCTTGGGCGATCATGTCTCGAAAGGGACATGACTGACTGGTCAGAACATTATCCCGCAGTAGGTTGCCATTGCTTTCTGCGGTAGACTGGTTGCCGACCAAGGCTAATCTGTCCTGTTATTTAACCCATAACGGGAAGGAAGAGACGGAATTAATACCTTTCCCAAGGGTATTTGCGCGTAAGTGAATGCAATGAATTCAACTGGAATTCGAACTCGGCTCCCCGATTTCTCGTTCCGAGTCGATATCATATAAATATAATATGCTATAGTAGTAACTAGAGAAATCATCCTAAAAATCCTAATGTTCTCTCCATAAAAACGCTGATTTTTCTATTTGCTTATTATACGGAATTAACGCCTAAGGTATGAGTTATAGATGACTTTTTATGGCGGGAAGTCGTTAAAGAAATTAAACTTGAATAATGAGTCGAAGGGTGATCTTGAAAACTAAAATTATAAACGTCAAATTGATTTTAAAAGACAGCACATCACATTAAGGAGATAAGGAAATATAAAACTGTAATCATTTTCAAGATTAAAGTAAATAATGAGTCGAGGGTGAGCTTGAAAACTGAATTTAAAAACGTCGAATTGATTTAAAAGGTATTGCAGCACATTAAGAAGAGAAGGAAATATAAAAATGAAATCTTGTAAATGATTACATCCATGCAATAGAAATTTGATCAATTAGATAGTTATACATGCTGGACAAAAATGACCTTTAAATAATTTAATATAAAGCATATGCATTCAAGGTAGCTTGACAGCCCAACGACCGAGGGGTCTGACCTGAGCCACATGATTAACTTTGCCACTGACCATATCTTGTATATTTCGTCAATCAGTTATGCACGCTTTGGGCGATCATGTCTCGAAAGAGACATGACTGACTGGGCAGAAGATTACCCGCAATAAGTTGGTATTACTTTCTTCGGTAGACTGGTTGCCAGCCAAGGCTATAGAACCCAATCTGTCCTATAATTTAACCCATAACTAAAGAGAAGAGACGGATTAATACCTGTGCGTAAATGAATGCAAGGAATTTAACTGGAATTTGAACTCCGAGTCGATATCCCCTGCACCACAACGCAAGTAAGATTCAGAAAATGTCATACCGGTATATGTAATGCATAATGTTTATGCATTACATATGCATATCCAAGGTTCCTACTAAAACATGTGAATGACGTTTAAGTAGTGTTAAATAATGTGGGATTGGAAATGAAAATACATTAATTCCTTAGGTATATATATATATATATATATATATATATATATATATATATATATATATTAATGTAACTTTTCAAAATTGAAAATGCTGAATAATAATATTATAATATATAATAATAATAATAATAATATTATAATCTTTAATATTAAAGTTTTTTAATATTAATTAGGATCAGGTTCTTAGAATTTACCTTCCTACTTTTCCATTTCGGATTAAAGAAAAACAATATATATATATATATATATATATATATATATATATATATATATATATATATATAAATGTTATGCTACAGTTGTAACTAGAAAAATCATCATGATGATCCTTATGTTCTTTCCATATAAACGATGATTTTTCTATTTGCTTATTTCTAATAAATATAATACACTTGTGATTGCAAAAGGGTTTTATTTTTAATTCCTACATCAATTTTCCTTCCTATTTTCTCATGTAGGTTTTATTATCGATGAGAAAATCCGGATTTCTTTTTTGGAGTGGAATTTTAATCGGTTTCCCCTTATATATCTTGGAAAAATAACAAAAAACCTGTCATAGATTAGGAGGTTACGGTTGGAAGGAGACTATGTGAAAAGTCCATCTTGCTTCAGATGCATAAAGGACACGCTAGTATGTCTGACTCATGTCTACACGTGGGCTTCTTTTTTGTTGGTAAAGTTCGCTGTTTTGTTTAATGAAGCGCTACGGTCACTAAATTGACATAAAAATGAATAGATAAATAAATAAATAGGAGAAACTCAGGAGTGTTTTTATTTTAGCCCACCCAAAATGAAAAAAAAAATCTATATTTTCGTGTCGGCCCTCACTAAGTGGCTTCAGTGGACTGCAAAAATTTACACTCGCCAGAAGAGAAAAAAGCGTTTATTTTTTGTTGTTGTTTTTTCTTTATTTTTAATTATTTCACACCATACAAGGCAATAAATCCACTAAGACGCAACGAGTTACTGAATGTTAGGGAAAATGAGAAAAATACTATTACGGAGAGAAAACAATAAAACAAGAATTAAGACAGGAAATAACGATTGACATTGCATTTAAATTTTTGAAGATTCAAGTTGACTGGGAAGCAAGAAACCGGAAGAGAGTTCCACAAACGAGACGTGCGACAGACGTTAACTGTTAGCAAAAATTTAGTTACATCTGGTTATTTCAACGCCAAAATGGCAGGACCTAGCCGCCAATCTAGTACTGCGCTTAAATTCATAAAGTCTAGATACCATAGACGAAGGTTCAGAACAATTACAATAAAAGTATTTATAAAACAGCCGCAGGGAAGCTACGTTATGGCGAAGGGAAAGAAGCTGGAGCCGATATGCCAAGACTAATAACATTGTAGAGTCTTCGGATTTTATCAAGAATCTCTCAACATATAACAGGAACACTAGACCAGATGTGACAGCAATATTCAAGGTATGAGCGAATGGTAGACATATATATAGGATGGATTCTAGCGAGAAAATGTCTAGCATGACATCGTGAACCAACTTTCTTAGCAAGTAGACCTAACAACTGATTCAATATATTTTTCCCACTTCATCTAAGCGGAAAGCCTTAGTCCGAACAGGACTAATGATTGACTCACTTAGAGGTTATAATCAGCTATGTTGATGAAAGATAAAAAGTGTTCTCCTACACAATAAAAAGAGTGCAATGAGGTAATAAAATTAACAAGCCATTCTTTGCTCCAGTTAAATGGATATTTTGAGTCTAGTGGAAAAGTTTCCAGCTCTTTTTTTTTTAAGAACATATTTTTTAGATAAATTCATAGTAACTATTCTGTTTTTCTAGCTTACTTTGACCTTGGATGTACGTTGTGGTGCAGTGGATACGATCTCGGAACGACAAATCGGGTTGCCGAGTTCGAATTCCAGTTGAATTCGCTGCATTCACTTACGCGCAAATACCCTTGGGAAAAGTATTAATCCGTCTCTTCTCTCCAGTTATGGGTTAAATAACAGGACAGACTGGGTTCTATAGCCTTGGCTGGCAACCAGTCTACCGCAGAAAGCTATGACAACCTACTGCGGGATAATCTTCTGCCCAGTCAGTCATGTCTCTTTGGAGACATGGTCGCCTAAAGCGTATCACGTATGACACTTAAATGACTCTGACCTTAGGCCAATGTTTATGAAATTGTTTTCCATAATATAACATTGGTGAAAAGTAACCAGAATTTCTTTTTACAAAATCTTACTTAAATAAATAAATTCATGGAATCGTTATTCAGTCATCAACGAAGACAGCTTTGGGCACCTCGATATGGTTCAACGGTTTTTTTTTTTTTGGTTTTTTTTTAATCATATCACCCCAAGCAAGGCGGTAACGCCACTGATGTGCAGGGGGCTAAATAGGAGTGAAAAAATTGGAAAAGAGAAAACCGGAAACCGCATCCTAAACAGGAAACAAGGGATGAGCCTCTTCACCTGTTCAGTAGACGTGGGTGGAGTGTGAACCGGGCGATAGTTTAGTCTATCCACTCCAATTGAAAAAAAAAAAGTGAGAAGATTGGAAAAGAGGAAACCGGAAACCACATCCTAAACAGGAAACAAGGGATGAGCCTCTTCACCTGTTCAATAGACGTGGATGGAGTGTGAACCGGGTGATAGTTTAGTCTATCTACTCCATAGCTAGCTTCTCTCGCTAGAATTAAACTCGTTATAATAACACGCATCGATATATTAGGTTGAGTCATAAATAATTAACGTGGACACCTCGAGGTGGTGTAATGGTTAGCTAGCTCGTCTCGCTAGCTCCATTGCAATTGAGTAGTGAGTTCGATCCTCACTAGGTGCCCCATACTTTCGGCATTGTGCCACATCTAAGTTGCGCTTAGTAAATCACCATAGATAATTAACGTTTTTGAGAACCAATTGTAATGAGGAATGTGTCATCTTAACTAACTGTTCTTTGAATATATAATAGGTGATGCGAAAACGTTTACATACGACAATGTTCAACGCAAAAGGCAGTGGGTTTACGAGGATAAACCTCTATAACTGACCCCAAAAGCTGACCTTCATGAAAGCGGGGTAATCTTGTGCGTGTAGTGAGATCATTGTAATATTAATTTAGAGCTTTTAAAACGTAGTGAAACTCCAATCTTTTCACTCTATTCTTTTTTTTTTTTCAATTAGAGTAGATAGACTAAACTATCGCCCGGTTCACACTCCACCCACGTCTATTGAACAGATGAAGAGGCTCATCCCTTGTTCCCTGTTTAGGGTGTGGTTTCCGGCCTTCTCTTTTTCAATCTTTTCACTCTTATGTATCCCCCTGCGCATCAGTGGCGTTACCGCCTTGCTCGGGGTGACATGAAAAAAAAAAAAAAGAATGATTACAACTGAGTAATGAGTTCAATCCTCACAGAGTGTCCCATTCTTTGGGCTTTGTGCTACATCTAGAAAATAACCATCAACAAAGACAGCTCGACTGATAGTTTCATGTTCGGGTTGAACATTGGTACTTACTCATGTCCCCATTGAAAAGTGATGTGAGACATGGTTGGGTTTAACGTGCGGAACCCAAGCGCGTACACTCAGATTTGCCCAACCCTCGCATACGCGAAATCGGGCGCAATGCTTGTCTATTCCTCTGAGTTGTCCTTGTCCGTAGACGGATCCCCAACTGAGTCGTTCTTTGTCCGAAGACCGAGAGCTTCTCTTACAGTGTCGATTTCCGAGTGGAACACTTCTCTGAACTCTGCTTGAGTTCTTTATTTAAGGCTTCTTTCCTAGTTCATTTGTGTTACCGGTAATGTCTTACGTACTACCACGACAGTAACAAACTTCATTAATCTATTAAATATCTTCCTACACTACGTCAAGCATTTTTTTATGAACAGACGTAAACAAACGGCATATGTTTAAAAACTCTTCATACCGGATTAAAAGCTTTTCAATCCAAGCTAGATTTCAAGTGGGACGCGTACATACGATACATCGCTACAAATACTGGGAAAATTGGTCGGGTGTCAGTTCCGCTTTCATAAATACTTAATTCCTCCTTCTATCCTTTCAGTCAGTTAAGTGCCATACCTTATACATGCTTGGGCGATCATGTCTTGAAAGAGACATGACTGACTGGGCAGAAGATTAAGCCGGAGTAGGTTGCCATTACTTTCTGTGCCACAGATTTGAATTTTGCCAGGGACCATTCAGTCAATCAGTTAAGTGCCATACGTTATACAAGCTTTGGGCGATCATGTCTTGAAAGAGACATGACTGAATGGGCATAATATTCTCACAGTAGGTTGCCATTACTTTCTGCGGTAGACTGGTTGCTAGCCAAGGCTATAGAACCCAATCTGATATGTTATTTAACACATAACTGAAGATAAGAGACGGGTAAATACCTTTGCCAAGGGTATTTGCGCGTAAGTGAATGCAAGGAATTCAACTAGAATTCGAACTTAGTTGAATTCCTTGCATTCGCTTATTCTATCCGAAAATTGAGTACTGTTGTCATATATGGACAGAAGCTATACAGTCTTCTTTTAGCAGTCTCAAAAGTCTAATCGCGTCTCTTTCTTCCTTGTGGATGATGAATTATTTTCCATCCTACAAATCCTTTCCCTACAAACATTCCTTAGTTCCACCAGTTCAAATTTTTACGGCTAAGAGCAGCCATGTCACATCGCAGCGAACTAATCTCGTTGCCTTCATATTCCATTGGTGAAATGTAAGTCCTACTCGAAGACATTATTCACACGAACCGATGTATTGGAAAACTGGTTCCCCATACATACATATATATATATATATATATATATATATATAGTCAACCACACACACACACACACACATATATATATATATATATATATATATATACTGTAATCTTGTTATTACAATAGTTTATAAAAGCATAATATCACTACACAAAAATTTTAAAATTCTTTGTTTAGTGATATTATGGCTGTTCCTCTTCAGCTGATATGCTAAAATAAATGGTGAAAATGGTTTATTTTTAAAATATGATGAATTCATGTTTATTTAGAAAATTAGGGAGCATTTACTGATATAAACGTAAATGCTTGAACAGTTTTCAATTGGAGTAGATAAACTAAACTATCGCCCGGTTCATACTCCACCCACGTCTATTGAACATGTGAAGAGGATCATCCCTTGTTTCCTGTTTAGGATGTGGTTTCCGGTTTTTCCCTTTTCCAATCTTTTCACTTTTTTTTATTTTATTTTATTTTATTTTTTCAATTGGAGTAGATAGACTAAACTATCGCCCGGTTCATACTCCACCCACATCTATTGAACATGTGAAGAGGCTCATCCCTTGTTTTCTGTTTAGGATGTGGTTTCCGGTTTTTCTCTTTTCCAATCTTTTCACTCTTTTTATTTTATTTTATTTTTTTCATTTGGAGTAGATAGACTAAACTATCGCCCGGTTCATACTCCACCCACGTCTATTGAACAGGTGAAGAGGCTCATCCCTTGTTTTCTGTTTAGGATGTGGTTTCCGGTTTTCTCTTTTCCAATCTTTTCACTCTTACGTAGCCCCCTGCGCATCAATGGCGTTTTCGCCTTGCTTGGGGTGATATGATTAAAAAAAAAAAGTGAGGTTTAATCTACGTGTTCTTTCACTTTTTGTAACATATATTTATATATAATTAAAAGATGTCTTACATTACACGTGTTTGACCATTTGTCCATGTCTAGACATCTACAACAACATTCCTGTCTACATTCACAATATAAAATAAATAATGATGGATCGCAACTATCCTACACCAAGAAAATAACAAAAGCAAACTACAGGTCCTCGAGGCTATATTTATTAAATCACTTAAGCCGTCAATCAGCTATGAATACAGTAGTCATGTCCTAAAATGTTTATAAAAAGAACAGTTTTTTTTTTTTTTTTTTTTCATGCTTTAACACGTGCATGACTTTGACATTACAACATAAAATTATTCCATTTCGGATAATTTTTATGTTCTAATAAACGCTAACCAATTTGTCAACTATTACATATGAAGCAAGAAGAAAATTTGCAGTAATTTTTAACAACACTGTTTTGCAGTTAATTTTTGTTACCATAACTCACACCCCTGAAGATCATCTTGGAAGGAGATTGAAAGTACTTGGAAACATTGAGAAATGGATAATAAAATCAACTGTCAAAGTTACTGCTCATTTCTTACATCTCTCAATTATGATACGCGAAAGATTATCCATGAGTGTAAACGGATTTTATTAAAAATACGCAGACACAATGTATGCAATTTAATCATATATATATATATATATATATATATATATATATATATATATATGATTGTATGTAGAACGGAGAGAAAATATTTACAACGTCCAAAACATTAATTTAAAACAATGCTCGATATATAATATATAGAGCTTTGAATATTAATTATAAATTATATTTTAGAACACGCGTAAATACCCTTGGGAAAGTTATTAATCCGTCTATTCTTTCCAGTTATAGATTAAATAACAGGACAGATTGGGTTCTATAGCCTTGGCAGGCAACCAGTCTACCGCAGAAAGCAACGGCAACCTACTGCGGGATAACCTTCTGCCCAGTCAGTCATGTCTCTTTCAAGACATGATCGCCCAAGCGTGTATCACGTATGACACTTAACTGACATTTTTTTTATAAATATCCGTTACAAAGGTACATTTGTTTCGACATTGAGAGTTGAATACCTCTTCAGACGGAATGTGTAGGAATGGAAAGCCTCTTTTCTTATATTTGGTTAGTTGTGTTAGGGTGATAGCTGAGGTTAGTGATAGGTGAACAGGTCATGTGTATTGACCGTTGAGGTTTTGGAGGGAGTGTTGTGGGTAGCTCCCTCCAAAACCTCAACGGTCAATACACATGACCTGTTCACCTATCACTAACCTCAGCTATCACCCTAACACAACTAACCAAATATAAGAAAAGAGGCTTTCCATTCCTACACATTCCGTCTGAAGAGGTATTCAACTCTCTATGTCGAAACAGATGTACATTTGTAACGGATATTTATAAAAAATGATGTACATAAAAATGATAATTTAAAAGTTTGTAAAAGTCTGTAATCATTGGTGTAGGAATTTTCTCAGCTATTTCCCATGCTACACTCAAAAAAAAAAATAATTGTTTGGATTTAATGACTTTTTTACTAATTTCTCCAGAATTATTAAATATCATAAGGGATCTGTTACTTCCTGTTACAGAAAGCTTTGTATTAGTCACAAAAAGGCAGTTGATATTTATGGGGTCAGTCAGTTAAGCGCCATACGTGATACACGCTTTGGCGATCATGTCTCGAAAGAGACATGACTGACTTGGCAGAAGGTTATCCCGCAGTAGGTTACTTTTGCTTTCTGCGGTAGACTGGTTGCCGAGGAAGGCTACAGAACCCAATCTGTCCTATTATTTAACCCATAACTGGAGGGAAGAGAGGGATTAATACCTTTCCCAAGGGTATTAAAGCAGAAGTGAATGCAAGGAATTCGACTGGAATTTAAGGGATACATCAAGAATAAATAGGGCTTAGATAATTTGACACGAACAGGACATAGTATAGGGAAGAGGAACAAAGATAAACATTAAATGAATGACATTATCGGAATAGAAGACACAGTGCTTAAAGCTATAAATGGCAGGAAGTTATGGAGAGCCATGACTAGCCATGTCTTATCAGAAATATCCAAACTTCCGTAACTTCATAATCATTATTAGACTCATCCAGCTCTCTTCCTCTGCACTGTCCTCGGATTGACACCCAAACATTCTGGAATGTTTCTATTATTATTCCAGGCCGGAGAACAAGGAAGTACATCAGACTGTTTCCAAATTACTGACTGTTTTAATTGCGTCATGGTGCTCTTTTTGTTACAGACACTGCCCAGCGTTCCCTACTAATATTGTGCTGTCGACAAAAAAAAAAAAAAGAAAAAAACAGCGCATGCGCGAAATTATAGATATAAATTTGCAACAATTTACCCATCGCACTTTGCTTCTATATGTTTTTCTATCTATATTTCGGCAACAACTATTCTCTTAAACATCTTTTGTTAATTATTGTAGGTACCTCCAAACATCTTTTAAACATCTTTCGTTAATTATTACTCAAGTTCTGAGATAATTTACTTTTTTCTTTTAATATTTTGCGGTGTTGGACATAACTACTCCTAGTCCAGCCTATTCTATCTCTTATATTGAATTTAACTGATCCACACAGTGACGTATTTAAAGTGTTTAGTACTTATTCCACATCCTAAATTTTGCTTCAAAAAGCTACGTGTGAAGAGTCCTATCGTGTATTAAACTCGTTATACAGTAATGGTCAGCTCATAAACCATCCTCATAATGAACCAATTTTTTACTTATATTTTAAAACCTCACCCCTGTTTATAAATTAAGAAGTTTTGATATCACTTTGTTGACTCTTCTCGCATCAGCTGATTCCGTGAACTTCGTAAAAACTTACCACCCCTTGATGGCATTTTTGATCTGTTCGTCACACCCTTAATAGACTCAGTGGCTCCTGCCGACCTTTACCCGAGATTTAATCTGGGAGGGTAAAACTCACCACTTCGGTCTTTTCGCTGTCCTTCACGATCGTCGTTGAATTGATTGTGTGCGTCGCCTTGGGCGGGACGTGTAGCTGCGTGCATAATGCTTAAGGTCACAGCGTTTACTCAAAGCCGTTGGTCAGATTTTCTTGGGCTGGTCCGGAGAAAAAGAATGTTTAACTTCGTTTTGAAGTTTTTGTTGAGCAAATTTTTTCCGTTAACTTTCTTCAGTGAAGTGTTTTATTGACCGCTCAGTTCAAATAGCGGTTACTTCCACTCGTTCGCTAAAAAAACAAACAAAACAAAACAAAAAAAGCATAGCGTGATGTTAAAAGGCCTCAAGCTTAATAAAAACAAAGTTTCATTGTCAAAAAAATGTTTGTTATTATTAAGAGAGAAGATGAAAGTATTTCGAAATCATTTTTTAATTATTTTTAACTTTTAACACGTTCGAAATTTTATTTAATTGTTTTGTTTTTTTTTCATCAGCGACTGAAGATTTTTACAGGAGTTTACTACGGCAACCCTAATACACAACTCCCGTTTTGCCGCTGACAGATTAATTTAGGAAATTCTTGCAAAAAGCACATAATGGTCGGATTTTGATGAAACCTATTCACAAATGACTGAAATTATTTTTAAAATCATTATTTTTATAAAATCTTGGTAAAAATATTTCCTTTCACATATGTTACCCACATCTAATTTCCCGAAATTTCTAGAAATTGACTAACCTTACGGAATTTTGTTTTATTAGTTAATTTTTTTTTTCTTTAACAGTTTCTCCTTTTCCAAAAATCTGCTCCGGATAATGAAAACAAAAATGCGATTAAAATTTAATAGGTACCTCCATTCATTTTCAATACCTAAATTTAAATTGAATTTTTAAAAATTAAAAACTTATTGAGGTTTTAAAATATTTTTGAAAGCCAAAAGATTAAATTTACGAATTATATTAAGCAAAATACTCTGGTGTATTTCAAACAGAAATTATATTGATTGGAATCTAAAATTCTTTTACTTAAAAAAAAATTTTCGGTCATTTTTCATCGATCGACACATTTTTAAAAACAGTAGCCAATTCTCTGTTTTTAAAAAATCTTGCAAAAATAAAATACACCTCATTGAAACATTATTTTATTAAAATTAACAAATTTAAACTTACCTTTATCGAATTGGAAACAATTATTACTTGCTTACTGTCTAAAGCGTTTTTTTTAAATATATATCACAGTAGTCCTCTTATCAGAGTCATCTAGAGTGACGAATGATTTACTGACAATGGGAGCCGTTAAAAACGCTAAATATGGCGACAAACATGACATAATTGTATGTAATTGTACGTTTCGATTTTTTGTTTTTAACTACATAATAAAATTGAAAATTTAACATATTTTCTGTAATTATATAAAATTTTATAGAGTTTAAGTTAGTTTAACTTTATAGCTATACATTTGAATATGCTTTCCGAACAAATAAAAATTATATTACTATAAAACTTACTTTTACAATTTAATAAGAAGGAAATTGAAATAACCGAACTAACTCAGTTCATGAAAGGTTATGCTAAGTAGAACTTTAACTGAATAAAAACTCATAATTCCAATGGTAGAATTAGTAAATTTGTATGATTACAAATTCTTTTCAGACAGCGAATTTCTTGTCCTTGTCTTCATGAAAAGTTTGTCTTTAGTGTGCAAATGATTTTATAAAGTTCTTATTCCTTTTGATTTGTGGTGATACCGACCGAGCAAAAGCGAGGGACCGGATGTTTACACTCTCACGACTAAAAAGCAAATGACCAAAACTCGTCGGTGCGCATCCGGATTCTCGCAGATGTTCTGGTTGAAAACTAAAAATTAATTAAAAATCAAATTCCAACTCGCGAGCCTACGCGAATTTTATTTATCGGCCAATGGGAAGCCAAGAATTAAATACAAGTGTGTATTCCCAAATGATCTGCTGCGATCCCAAAAGATATAAAAAGCCGATACAGAAAGCATCGCCAGACAGACAGACAGACCGACCCAGACAGACTCGAGAGAGACGAGAGTAATTAGTATCCCCCTTGACCAAATCAAGTGGCTTACTATGCTCTTCGCCCTTCCCTCTCTTTTCCTTCTTCGCTGTCTCAAAACTACTTACTGACCAAAGGAGCGGATACATCAAAGATATTCCTTACTTACAATTTACTGCCATGAACATTTTAGCGTCCGTTGGTCCCATATTTAAAGGATTACTTTAATTGTAAAAACCTTAATTGATATGTGTATATATAAAATGTTATTTCTCGACTCAATTTGCTTTTCTTGATTTATAATCTTTTATGACTTATAGTGGGCTATCTATAACTAGTCTGCAACAATATACAGCTACCCTTCAAAAGAACGCCTACCCACTATAGATTGATAAAACAGTTTTTTCTTGTATTTTTATTTGTTATAAGGAGATCAATCTATTACGGGTTGACATCTTGGCAAGTCCGCCACTATTTTTCTCCTAAAATGGGTTTAATTTTGTAAAGTTGTTTAGGTCCTTTTTTTTCTTCTATAATAATTTTATTCCAAGCAAGGCATGGCCACCACTGGTGTGCAAAGGGGTTACAGTGAGAGAAAAACAAGGTACTGGGGATGTCGAAGAAAGGATAAGAGAGGGATGGAATTCAAGAAGTAGAAGATTGCAAATGATCTTGCATTTAAACTTTTGGAGATTGTAGCTATTAGGGAAGTAAGTAAAACGGAAAGGGTTTCCACAAACGGAAACTGCGAGAAATGAAAAATCTATGGCACTTGTTTAAAATTTATGAGTTGGTAATAGCTTTGAAGATAGGGTAATTTCAAATTTGAAATGTTCATTTTTTGGGATTCATTTGCTTTCCCATTTTTGTGGATGCTAGATGCCCAAAAGATCCTGTTCGATATGAACATAATAACAATAAAATTGAATAATGTGATTTATGCAAAAGTACGTCATTTGTAAATTTACCCTTGTGCAATATGTTTAGGAAAGTTACTATAATTGTGCAAGGTATTGTCAGTAGCTCCACTCAACTGGCACAAGATCACCGACGACGTCATGACAACGAATGGTCAGAATGGATTGGGAACTATTAAAAAAAAAAAGTATGACTCTCAGTGCACAGAGAAGTGGTTTGTGCATTTCCCACCGTCAGTAATCGGTAACAAGCAAGCGAGCCTCGTGTAGGATACGGCTGACAGGGTCTTGGAGAGTAATTGCCCTGGTATAACTTGTGCAAGATTAGTTATGAATAGATCTTGATGTATGCGTTGCGGTGCACTGTAATAATAACACGGTGAAGGTGGAGTAAAAGAAAATAGACAAGTACGAACATTTGGCAGGGCAAGTCAAACGAATATACCAAACAGCAGCTCAAGTTCATCCTTTTGGAACACTCGGATTGTTCCAGGGTTCTTTGTGCTACGCAAAACGCTTTTGTTTTTTGTTTTTTGTTTTTTTTTGTTTTTTTGGTTTGTTGTTTTTTTTTTGTTGTTTTCTTTTTTTTTGTTTGTTTGTTTTATCACTAAACTGCGAATATCTGAGATAATCCCGTCGAAATATCTAAGAGGTGGGAGAAGATATTGTTGTGGAGACTTGTTTACGAATTTTCGTCGCCAATTTGCTGTGGATTCCGAGTGAAGAACCGCACAAAGTAATGAACAGTAATAAAACAGATATGGAGATAGAAAAGTAGGCTATATTGAACGTAATATACAATTTGAACGCAGGTTAGTAAATTCAGGAATACTATTAGTAAGAAATAAATATATATATATATATATATATATATATATATAAATCTTCAAGTGAAGTCGTTGGAAATAGTATATCTGTGTATATCATTCTAGCTGAGTGGAACTCAGAGCTATTCTGACTTTTGATGCGGTAATCTCTGGGTAACTTCGGTATCTCTCGGTAACTTACGTATCAGTTCCGGTACTCTCCGATAACTCGCACGGATCTCTACGATTACTCTCTCTCAATATTCATTTTTGTAAAAATACAAAACTTGTGGCACAAGGCTGAAAAGGGGAGGGGTAGAGTGTGGTACTCACTTAACTATCCTATACCTAGCAAAACACTATCACGACCCAATGACACATTACAATTTACACATTCACCACAAGAACCCATCCATCAGCTCCCAATCCTTCATACACCACAATACCACAAATTTACAAGGGACACCTAAAAAAGGGGGAAAACCCCATGACAATAAAAATGCATTTATATACAATATAATATGTAATTTAAAACATTTAATGAAAGATGAAATGATGGGGGGGTGAACCCAAAAACAAACTAAAAATACAACACATTTTTTAAAACAAAATAATAAACAATGTTAGTAAGAACCGTCCATCTCAGAAAGAGTGGCCGCTGTATTCTGCCAAATGGCGAAATCAAGAAGCACACTCGCTAAGGGAGTGGAGGGTGGCGCGTAAAATAATTAATGGAATGGGACAATCCAAGGCTGAAACAGCCGAGATAAAAGAAGACCAAAACAAACTGGGGCGGTTGGGAATCTCGACTTGGATCATAACAAAAGAGAAAGCCGGGTACAGGCTAGGAACACATTCATTCACTTTAAGTACACAAAAGAAAGCTACCTTAACCAGGGGAGGGTTCCAAAGGAATCCACCCCGATATAACCAGCAGATCTAAAAGAGAAAATCAAGGCTAGCCCCGTTCACGCGAACCAGGCTCGCCACATTTACTCACCTTTTGCTGAAGTCTGTCGAAGTCAAACGTTTCCAATCAGTTCTAATCCTTATTGTGAGCATCAGCTCAAAATATCGGATCAGATCCTGATGTGAAAGACACTAACCTCGCAAGACTTCCTTCAATCGCGTCGTCCAAATCACCATACGCTTCCTCCCAGAAAACGGGGGTGACACATTGTTGCAGGCAAATGCACGATCAATGAGCACAAGCTCTCGCAGCGCCATACGAGCAGTCAACTCTCCAACATGGTCCCATAGAAGGCGAACCCGCGAACAATGGTAGAAGGCGTGCGAAGCCGTTTCTTCCAAGCCAAGGTTGCAGCGTTCACAATCTGGTAAATCCGCCAGGCCCCATATAAAGGCCTTGTCATTGAGAGGCAACCGATTCCGAGCCAATCGCCAGGTGAGCAAAAACTCAGAGTTGCTGAGATAATCGGTACCTGGCGCCCAAGGCCAGAACGAGCGAAACTCATCCTTTGACAAGCGGAGCACATCACGTAATAAATCCTTCGCGAAGCCCTCCACTAACCCACGATAGAAGACTCTCCTAGGCTGTGAACGGTCACTGGACCGTAGAATGGCCTGCAAGGCCGCAAGACATTCGAAGAGAAAACTCGATCGCCCCCGAGTCTTACGGCACCGCCTCCAGATTGTGGGAATGATAGTAAGGTTAGAGAACATGTCCCTCACTACCCACGCAAGCAATGAGTCTTTCAAAATCGCTCGCCTGAGAAAAACCAACCTTGACACAACCTTGTAGCCCATCAGGTACGGCATTCCCAGACCCCCATGACACAGACGTTGGTAACAGATACGTTTGTCGGCGTAGTGTTTACCTCCTCTCCACAGAAGGGAGAATAGCAAACGCTCGATTGCCTCCCTACGCCATCTACAAAGTGGAAGTACTGACAACCGGTAAAGGATAATGGGAAAGACGTATGTACCACACGCCTCAGCCAAACCCTTTAAGAACAAATTCCTTCGACGCCAAATCTCGACCGACGCGCCGACCTTTGCCAGTACTTCTGACCAATTTTTCTACAACTGGAGGTCAGGCCCAAACCACAATCCAAGAATGCAGACAGGGCCGTCCGTTCAGTCGAAGGGCCTCGGAAGGGTAACATCCTTCCAGGCACCGGACGACTTGTTGCGGTTAATCTTGGCCCCTGTCACCTGTTCGGAGAGTTCTAGCGTTTTCTGTACCACCTCGATGTCACTCCGGGCGGACACGAAAGTAGTGACGTCATCGGCGTACGCAGAAAACCCTGGCTCGAGCACCACCAGGGACAGTGATTCCACGTAGGGCCGGACTGCACGCCATGTCCCTTAGCCGGCGGAGAAGGGGCTCCAACGCTAAAGCATAAGGTAGGGGCGACAGTGGACAACCCTGTCGGACCGACCTAGACAGCGCCAGAACGCCCGCCAAATTTCCGTTCACCTGTACCACAGCCACTGGAGATTGATAGAGAAGGCTAATCCAGTGGCGGAAGTTGGTTTCGAATCGAGCGGCCTGCAAGACAGCGGCCAGGTAACGATGGTCAACCCTATCAAATGCCTTCTTCGTTGTCTTTTATCCCCTCTATGATCGTGCGTATCAGATGCAGCTTGCTCTGAATTGTTCGGCCCTTCACAGCACAAGTCTGCTCAGGTCCCAATAGAGACTCGGCAACTAATTGCAGACGATTTTGCAAGAGCTTGGCCAAAATCTTTAACTCTGTGTTTAGCAGAGTTATGGGCCGGTAACCCTCTAATATCTTCCCCACATCCTTGCATTTTCTCAACAGCGTGATCACACCCCTGGTGAACTCGTTGGAGATGGACCCCTGCCGGAACCAGTTTTTGAACACGACAGTCAAAATCGGGACAAAGATGTGCGACAGCCTCAAGTACAATTCATAGGGCAAACCATTGAAACACGGCGATTTGCCTCTGTCGACCTTCTTCAAAGCCGCGTAGACTTCGCTCTCCGTAATCTCTCCCTCGCAGCTAGCTGCATCAGCCGGCAAAAGCCGGGGGAAGTCAGCCAAATAGCTACGAAACTCCTCATCACGGAGACCAGGCTCCTTGGTAAACAGGATCTCGAAATGCCACCGAAGCGCCTCGCACATGTCGTCTGTCGCCCGAAGAGTATGTCCCTCCGGGTTGCGAACCTCTCGAATATACCGGTCACCGCCTCGACGAATCTCTTCATAGACGCAGAACTACGCAAGGTTCACAACTTCGGAACACATCTTGCTTAACCTATGTCTAACTACCTGGCCCATGTAACGATCGCTATTCGACCGCTCCAGGGCCTCCTTAGCTACGGCTATCTCTACAGGATCCCCAGCAGCCACTGCCCGGGAGTAATTAGCTTTAAGTGTCTTCACCTTTTCAGCCTTATCTAATTTGAGCCGTTTGCTCAACTTGGTGGTGAAAGACCTAATACTATTCTTAAGATTCTCCCACCACTTATTCCCAATAACTCCCCCATTTAACGCCCGCTGCACTGAGTTAATTAGCTGGCACCGGAAATCCCGCCTGTCCAGTAAAGACGCGTTGAACTTCCAGTAACCAGTCATTCTAGGCCTATTTTCTAAATCTACTCGGTCACAAACGAGTTTTTGGTCCGAGTAGCCTAAGCAGTGGAACGTGGGACAATCTAAAAGATCTATGTCGGTTTCAAGAACTAACATTCTATCCAGGTAGATAGCTACCCGGGTAGAAGGCCAACTATTAGCCCACGTCCACATCTTCCCACCCTTGTGCTCGACCCGGTATCTATCAACGAGCCCGAACTCCTCGATGAGATCGACCAAGCTAAGATCACGTGCCTTCCCTCTAGCTCCTCACCCTCTATCCAGCTTGGGGTCCAGGATGGCATTCCAGTCCCCCACTAAGACGAGTCGCGTTGAATCCACCAGGAAGGGCTCCAACCGCCGAAAAAACGAGACGCGATCCTCCCGGTCGTTGGGCGTATAAACAGCAACCAGTCGAAACGCATTGCTTTTCACTGCAACATCGGCCACGATCAGCCGGCCCTCGGCACCGACATGGACAAGATACACCTTCGCGTCTAGGGTACGCTTAACCAGCAAAGAAACTTCTCTGGCCAGCCGGTTCCCATATGCTGAATAGACAACAAAGTCGCTAGACAGCACACAGGCATCGGCCTTGCAAACAAAGTGAGTGTCTTGGATCGCGGCAACATCCACACCGAAGGACAAGAGGTCCCGAAAGCAGGCGGGCATGCCTTACTCCGATACCCAAGGCCCTTCGCATTAAAGCTGTCTAGCTTAATTGACATCTTTTAAGCCTGAAAAAGTAAGAGAAAAAAATTACTTCTGGTCACATACGGAGCGAAAATCTGTGGGAACAAGGACCCCGACTGATTGTCCCAGAGAACCCGTGTCAATATCGGACGTAATTCTTCCGTTCAGGACAATTCCGCCGACGTCCGTGGGGAAAGTTAGTCTTGCAGCCCTATATAAAGAAGGGTGAGGATCACAGAGACCCTCCCGGCACAAAAAATTAGATTTTTTTTTTTCAAATAGTTTGTACCCATCTGGGCCATCTTAATTTTAGGGAACATCTCTATGGCTCCTTGGACAAAGTCCCAAAACTTTAAATTACCCCTGGTACTTCTAATTAGAGTTAACACCCCGGGGGCCTCCGGGAAATTTAGTGGGTCTTCAGTTGACTTACCGTCAACCGAAATAAACTTTAAAAAGGGCCTTTTTTGAGAGCTGTGGTCCTTTTCCAGAACCTGTCGATCTAAATGCCTAAAGGGGTTCTTCTCTTTCTTCCTTTTTTTGGAGGAATTTTCTATATTGGAGGAGGGAGGATTGACTTTGGGGAAGGCTGTTTCAGGTTGGGAAGAGGGTAATTCTATTTGGAAAGGGGGTGCATCTGACTGGGAAGAGGGCGCCTCCGGTGTGAAGGAGGGTGTGTGGAAAGGAGACGACTTTATTCTGAATGGAGTGGCAGACTGACTCTTCTCTACCACAATAATTGTCCTCGCCGGTGAAATGGGTGCGAACTGAGTCCTAGTACTGACTCTGCCCCGATCCCTCCTGCTTTGATCTGCAAAATCTATTTTTCCCTCTTTGTAACACCATCCTCCTTCTCCTCATGAACCTGTTTCAGGGACGACGACCATGGTAGAGGCATTCCCTCCGCCTCCATCTCTGCAACCTGGCTTGGTAGCTGTTGTTGCTGTTTTTGTTGTATTTGTTGCTGTTGTTGTTGATCTTCCTTCTTTTCCTTTTTAGAAGGAGAAGCCGACTTCCTTGTTGGGGAGTCTTGTTTTGAAGGAGAGGACGCTCCTTTCTTCCATTTTCACTATCTCGGTCCATCCGGCCTTTTTGGGGAGGCTGACTTTTCCGTCTGCACCGCCTGTGCTTCTTTTGTTGCCGGTGTCACCCTAGATTCTTTTGTTTTTCCTTCAATTTCCCTGCTGACCTCAGATCCGTTCTGGCCTTCTTGCTTTCTGGAGGGGTACAATTTGGTTAGGTGACCCGCCGCTCTGCAAAACCAACAATGCGGCCTACGCCCCTCCACAGCGACAAACAGCTTTCTTCCACTACATAAAAGGATGTCGGACACCCGAAGAAAATTTATCCTGTCTACGACGACATAGGCACTGACGTCCTCAGTAGAAACTCCAGCCTTGCTGATTACTCAGTTTAGCACAATTGAGGAGGTGAACAGAGTCAAAAATGCTCCCACATGGTTGCAGGTAATCTCCAGTGGTACTTCGTGAATCATTATGTGGGTATGTCTTGTGCCCATATATTCGTTCTGCAACCGTATTCCTTTTGTCTACAGACATGTTCCCGCTAGTTTTTTAACTTCCTCCTCCGTGCCAAGGAGGACATCCCACATGGCACGGGATCTCCTAGCTAGTACGCTCGGGTTAATACCCAGGCTCTTCAGGGTCTCTTCCATACTTTCCCTGCTGACACCTACAAACTTTCGTGTTTTCGGATCTGAGGTCAGCAGGGTAATTGTCCTTGTTGCTGTCTCTTTTCCCACTTCCGGGATAACGATTAATTCGTTTTCATTATAGTACTCTTTGTACCTTTCTCGCATTTGCATATAATAACTAGAATCCCTCTTCACGGGGGCATTCTTCCAAACTGACGGTGAAGGGGCCACCGTCGGCACAACCGCCGAAAAAGTAGAAGCCATAATTGGGCTTGCCCCCGCCCCTTACAACACAAATATTTTCAAAAAGTTCAGAAATAAAACAGACGAGCAACAAAGACAAATACAAGAATGTTAACAAAATGACGTACTCACAGGTAACAAAAATTCCGGGTAACAAAATTCCAAGTGCAACTTTGTGTACAAGAAATCCTCTCTACGATTACTCTCTCCCTATTCTCAACTCTCTATGGCAGGGGTATATGTATACTCAGTCGAGTCCATTATCATGTACAAAAAAGGCAGATCCCACAACAGATATTAAATGAATAATAATAATAATAATGGTGATGATGGTGCAGTGACAGAGAAACAAAAAGAAAAAGAAAACAGATATAATGGACCAAATGCAGAAACAAGATGAACCTTTTCATTGTCAATACCTGCTCGGGTCAAACAATCTGATGTGGTTCCTCAGCACAGGGTTAAAAACTGAAACGAAGTTTTTATATTTACTGCACAGGATCAACGTTTGCTAATTAGAAATTAGCAGCATACACGTTGAAAAATTGTGTTAATCGGAATTGCAGATTTTGTTATAAATATCCAAAAACAATTGACCATCTTGTATTAGGTTCCATGGTATTAGCCCCCACTGAATTCAAAACTCACCAAGACGGTGGGGCAATTACACTGAAATATCTGCAACATTTAAGAGAAAAAAAATGCAAAAAACTAGTATGAACATCACCCAAACCCGGTCAGTTTAGAGCCATACGTGATACATGCTCAGGCGATCATGTCTCAAAAGAAGCAGAACTGAATGGACAGAAATTTTTCCCCACAGTAGGTTTCCATTACTTTCTGTGGTAGACCGGTTGCCAATCAAGGCTATAGATCCCAATCTGTCCTGTTATTTAACCCATAGCTGGAGGGAAGAGATGGATTAATACCTTTTGCAAAGGTATTTGCACGTAAGTGAATGCAACAAATTCGAATGAAATTCAAACTCTGATATCCGATTTTGCGTTCTGAGCCGATATCCACTGCACCACAAAAATGTTAAGGGACTTTACAATACTCACAGAACAATGAAATCAAATCGCCCCGACACAGTGATCAGACCACAGAAACATTGTGCTTTCTTATTTACGTGGCAGTTTCTGCATATTGTTATGTGTTTTTGAAGGTCTTCAAATAAAACCAGAATACTACAAAAGGTTCTTGAATTAGAAATCTCAAAAATGTGACACATGAGGACATTCTAGTTTTTGTGGGAGTTTTTGGAATGATTGGAAAAGGTTCCTATAAACACATTGAAGAGATCTCTGCTAGTCCATGCCTTAAAAAAATAAAAAAAATTTGTTCACAAGTACAGCCCATACATTACGAAAGATTCTTTTGTTGGTCATTGGAAAATTTCATGGCATTTCTGAGAGGGGTTTCTGATTGGGACCCGGAAGGAAATAATGTTAATAATGGTTATGTTTTATGCTACTAATAACAGAATTAACATTTAAAATTTAAAGTTTTAAATAGTAAAAAGATATCGAAAAAAAGCCATGCATGCAGCTAGTGTTTGGTTCCTACTTGTAATAATAATTGCTGCTATTTAAAGCATATTTCAGCCCATTAAACTTTTTATCCTTTCGTAATAATAATGTTGAATTTCAATTCTGAGATTAAATATTTGAATTATACAAGGTTGCTCAGTTTGTTGTGGCACAGGATACAAACCCTATATCATCCATTAATCAACATTTTGGAAAAATCCTAAGTAAAATTCAAACGACCAAAATTTGGGAAAAACCCAAAGTAAAATTGCACACCCGCAAAAGAGGATTCAAACGGCTAAAAGCTTCTTTTTTTTTTTTTTTTTTTTTTTTTTCACAAGTCAGTGCGGGATAATCTTCTGCCCAGCCAGTCATGTCTCTTTCGAGACATGATCGCCCAAGCGTGTATCACGTATGGCACTTAACTGACTGAGTCCCGAAAACAAGATATTCATAATTTTCATTAATTTGTGAAACTACAATATTTTTCAACTTAAAAAATATTTTTTAATACACTGTTAATCTGTCATTTCATTTATGACAAAATATACTTGTAATTTTTATTTTTTATTTAAGTACCTCCAAATAAAATCGCTGAAAAAACAGCATAAAAGGAAGGAAAAAGACCCCAAACTGAATAAAAACAGTTTTATCGGCAAAATGTTTGCGTTATTATTAATAGGATAGATCAAAGTACTTTTTAATTATTTAAAAAAAATTTTTTAATTATTTCTAACACGTTCGAAATTTTGTTAGAATATCTTGTTTTACTTTCGTCCGTTAGTGACGTAATTTTTACAAGGGCTTATATTTTTTTAATCAAATCACCCCGAGCAAGGCGGTAGCGCCACTGATGTGCAGGGGGCTACGTAAGAGTGAAGAGATTGGAAAAGAGAAAGCCGGAAACCACATCCTAAACAGGGAACAAGGGATGAGCCTCTTCACCTGTTCAATAGACGTGGGTGGAGTGTGAACCTGGCGATAGTTTAGTCTATCTACTCCAATTGAAAAAAAAAAAAAAGAAAGAGAAAATAGCGAAAAGATTGGAAAAGAGAAAGCCGGAAACCACATCCTAAACACGGAACAAGTGATGAGCCTCTTCACCTGTTCAATAGCAAAAATTTACAGTAAACGTACGCAAGGCACTGTTTGTCGGTGAAAGATACATTAATTTGGAAATTCTTGCAAGAAGCAAATAATGGTCAGATTCTGATGAAAATTTCAGGACTTATTCATAATTGACTGAAACCATTTTTTTAATTTTTTTTTTTTTAATTTTTTAAATTATTTATTAAATTATTTTTAGAAAATCTTGGTAATTTTCTTTTTTTACATATGTTACCTGCTCCAATCATTTAATTTCCGGAATCATTTCAGTCTTATGTAGCCCCCTGCACATCACATCAGTGGCGTTACCGCCTTGCTCGGGGTGATATGATTAAAAAAAAAGAAGTTTACTTTCAATTAAAAAAAAAATTCAATATCAGCTAAGTGACAGATGTGATACACGCTTGGGCGATCAAGTTTCAAGTTTCGATATATGACTGACTGGGCAGTAGATTTCCTGTAGTAGGTTGCCATTACTTTCTGAGGTAGACTGGTTACCAACCAAGGCTATAGAAACCAATCTGTCCTGTTCAACTCATAGCTGGAAGAAGAAATGGATTGATACTTTTTGTAAGGGTATTTGAGCGTAAGTGAATACAACAAACTCAACTGAAGTTCGAACTTGGCTCTCCGATTTCTCATTCCGAGCCGATATTCATTGCACCACAACGCACAGAGATTGCTTAACATATTTGAGAATTTTTAAGATAACTGTATAGCTAAAAGAAGTGTAATTTTATTTTCAATTATTTCCTCCTTAAAAATAAATATCATGTTTTAAAAAAGGCTTTTTAGCAATATTTTAAACTAGAAGTAAATAAAACTTGTTTCAGTTCAAATTAATTGAACCTTAAATCAGCTAACTATTCTCAGATAACGTTTCAAAAAATAAGTTATTTTCGAAAAATTTTAAAGAAGAAAATTACGTTTCATATTTTGTATTTTGAACAGGTTTATCTTGAGTCCTATTCTTGTTATGTTTTTTTTTTTAAATCTTTATGTGCTATGTACCCTCAGGATATGTGTTGTGGAGCAGTGGATATATTTTTTTTTAATCATATCACCCCGAGCAAGGCGGTAGCGCCACTGATGTGCAAGGGGCTACGTAAGAGTGAAAAAATTAGAAGAGAAAAAGCCGGAAACCACATCCTAAACAGGGAACAAGGGATGAGCCTCTTCACCTGTTCAATAGATGTGGGTGGAGTATGAACCGGGCGATATTTTAGTCTATCTACTCCAATTGAAAAAAATAAAAAAGAGAAGAGTCAAAATTCTTTATTCATTATCTAGAAGTATTTCATTATTCAATAGTGAAGTGTGTTTCATATTCATTATCTAAAAGTTCGGACCCCGCAAATTACGGACCTATCAGCCTTCTTCCGATCTTTGGCAAAGTGTTCGAAGCCATTATCAACGCCGAGGTCGTTCAGCATCTCACGGCCCACGGGATCCTCTCAGACAAACAGTATGGCTTCCGCTTCACCAGGTCTACTGCTGATATGCTAACGACCATCACCGAGTACATCAGGCACTCGATAGGAATGGTGAAGCCCGAACCGTTGCCTTGGATATCTCTAAAGCGTTCGACAGAGTTTGGCATGCTAGCCTTCTATGAAAACTGCGGAGCTATGGTATAGCTGGACAATTGTTTGAACTAATCCAGTCATTCCTATCTAACCGCACATTGAAAGTGGTATTAAACGGACATGCCTCCCAGAACTACCATACGAACGCGGGTGTCCCTCAAGGCTCTATCCTAGGTCCTACGCTCTTTCTGATCTACATTAATGATCTCCCTGATACCATAAGATCCCAAGTAGGTATGTACGCCGATGACACCACAGTTTATCTCGCCTCGACCAAAAATCTGGTGCGGGCGACAAAGCTAACCTTGCAGCCGAGCTTGGAAAGGAACTCCAATCCGTAGTGGACTGGGGTAAGAAATGGCTCGTAAATTTTAATGCTTCTAAAACGAAGCTACTATCAACTAATCATCATAGACAATCGCACCTACCTCCTATTAGCATGGACCAGGCTTGCCTCCCAGAGAGTAAAACACTACGCCTCCTTGGTCTCACACTCTCAGCGGACCTCAAGTGGAATGACTATATCGAATCCATTGCTAAATCCGCTGCTATGAAAGTCGGTTCTCTGTGTAGGGCCCGGAGGTTTTTTCCGTTTGAATCTATCCTGCACATTTATAAATCTACCATCCGCCCGTGCATTGAATACTGTTGCCATATCTGGTCGGGTGCCCATGCTATTCTCCTTGGGCTTCTAGACAAGGTACAATAGAGTGTCTGTAATGTGATCGATACCGACTTAGCAAACCGCCTGCAGTCTCCCTCTCACCGGCGCGACGTGGCTTCCCTGTGTCTCTTCTATAAATACTTTCACGGCTTCTGCTCCGATGAACTTAGATCACTGGTGCCCACTAGGTATGAATTTGCATGAGATACTAGATTAGCAACTAGATTCCACCCTTTTACAGTGAAACCGATAAAATGCAACCGCAACTTTTACTCCAACAGTTTCTTTTCTCGCACTTCCCGACTGTGGAATTCTCTTCCACATGATTGCTTCCCCGACGGCTACAATCTCCAGGAGTTTAAATGTAAGGTCAATAGACACCTCCTAACAAACTAACTTCGATTCTTTCAAACACACTAACTTCGATTCTTTCAAACACACTAACTTCGATTCTTTCAAACACACTGACTTCGATTCTTTCAAACACACTGACTTCGATTCTTTCAAACACACTGACTTCGATTCTTTCAAACACACTAACTTCGATTCTTTCAAACACACTAACTTCGATTCTTTCAAACACACTAACTTCGATTCTTTCAAACACACTAACTTCGATTCTTTCAAACACACTAACTTCGATTCTTTCAAACACACTAACTTCGATTCTTTCAAACACACTAACTTCGATTCTTTCAAACACACTAACTTCGATTCTTTCAAACACACTAACTTCGATTCTTTCAAACACACTAACTTCGATTCTTTCAAACACACTAACTTCGATTCTTTCAAACACACTAACTTCGATTCTTTCAAACACACTAACTTCGATTCTTTCAAACACACTAACTTCGATTCTTTCAAACACACTAACATCGATTCTTTCAAACACACTAACATCGATTCTTTCAAACACACTAACATCGATTCTTTCAAACACACTAACATCGATTCTTTCAAACACACTAACTTCGATTCTTTCAAACACACTAACTTCGATTCTTTCAAACACACTAACTTCGATTCTTTCAAACACACTAACTTCGATTCTTTCAAACACTAACTTGAATTCTTTCTAACGATTCTTTCAAACACACTAACTTCGATTCTTTCAAACACACTAACTTCGATTCTTTCAAACACACTAACTTCGATTCTTTCAAACACACTAACTTCGATTCTTTCAAACACACTAACTTCGATTCTTTCAAACACACTAACTTCGATTCTTTCAAACACACTAACTTCGATTCTTTCAAACACACTAACTTCGATTCTTTCAAACACACTAACTTCGATTCTTTCAAACACACTAACTTCGATTCTTTCAAACACACTAACTTCGATTCTTTCAAACACACTAACTTCGATTCTTTCAAACACACTAACTTCGATTCTTTCAAACACACTAACTTCGATTCTTTCAAACACACTAACTTCGATTCTTTCAAACACACTAACTTCGATTCTTTCAAACACACTAACTTCGATTCTTTCAAACACACTAACTTCGATTCTTTCAAACACACTAACTTCGATTCTTTCAAACACACTAACTTTGATTCTTTCAAACACACTAACTTCGATTCTTTCAAACACACTAACTTCGATTCTTTCAAACACACTAACTTCGATTCTTTCAAACACACTAACTTCGATTCTTTCAAACACACTAACTTCGATTCTTTCAAACACACTAACTTCGATTCTTTCAAACACACTTCCCACCCACCCAACTATCTATCACCCCCCTTCTGACATTTCCTATATACCTCCCCCTATGTTGCCCCAAGCGCAATAGTGGCAGTGGAATGCTTTGCTTGGGGTGAAATGATTAAAAAAAAAATTTTACTATTCAATACCCGAAGTCTGTTAGTTAAGATGCTTTTTGAAGAAATGTTCCAAAATTTAAATAAAACTTAAATATACTATAAGTAGCACTCTTCTTTCCTGATAATGTCGTGTATGGGGGTTCTTATTTACAAAAATTGACACGTTTATACACACAAAAAAGGTTTCAAAATTGTTTTTTTTTAATACTGGGGACGGGGTGGGTGATTAATTTTTATAAGTTTTACCATTTATGTTTAATAAATACCGTTTTTATTTATTAACACTATCACTTGACCTATAAAAATTAACAATTTCAAGATTTGAAAGTTTAAAAGTTATTCTAATTAAAATTTATAAAATTTCTAATAAAATTCATTACTCATTCAAATTTTTATAAAGATAATAGTGTCCATAATATTTTTTATTAAAGCAGTTAAAAACACTTCTAATGAATTTATGCATTAGTTTTATTGCATTTTTTATTTTATGATTTTAGAGTGGATTTTCGGTCACTTTTATATGAATTACCTCCAGTAATTCGCAGGAAAAACAGCACAGCGTAATGAAAAGGCCACAAATTTAACAAAAATAAAATTTTATCGTCAAAATGTTCATCTTATTATTTAGAAGACCAAAGTATTTTTTTAATTATTTTTCGAAAATTTTTTAAATTCTTTCTAACACGTTCGAAATTTTGGTTAAAATCTTGTTTTGTTTACGTCATCGCCTATTCCAACGATTAACAGTGACATTTTTTCGCGTGTTTTTTCTATACATTAATTTGGAAATTCTTGTAAAAATCAAATAATTGTCCGATTTTAATGAAATTTTCAGAACTTATTCACAAATAAATGAAATTATTTAAATTTTTTTTTTGTAAAGTAGTGGTAATTTTTAAAATGTGTTTCTCCCCCCCCACCTTACTTAATTTCATGAAATTTCGCACATAACTTTTTTGTTCCCTGACAATTTTATTTGTTAAAAGTAGAAGTCTTTGAAAATTGCAAATCACCTACTTTTTTTCTAACTCGCTCCCATATTCTTGCTTTCCTGACGGCTACAACCTCCAGAAATTTAAATGCAATGTCAATACTGATCTACTAACCACTTGACTCTAGCCCTTCCCCCACCCCGTATATCCTTCCCTTTCTCTCCCCCCCTTGCAACTGTCATCACACCTGCATTTTCATCTTTCTATTGCTTCTTTCTACTTGGTTTGTAATCCTCTTCTCCCTCCTCTAATTAATTTTCTTTCAGTTATGTAGCCCCCCGCACATCAGTGGCATTTACGCCTTGCCTGGGGTGAAATGATTAAAAAAAAAAAATTAGTGCCCAACTAAATGAAAATTTGCACTGAACTGAAAAATAATAAATCCAATAAAACTATGACATTACTTAATTAGAAAAGCTTCTAATTGCTTTTGTAAATTACGAATATTAATGACATTATTAACTGAAAAAATAAATTTTGATGAATAATAAATTTTTACAAGAATTTTTAAAAATTTTTTACATTTTAATTATAATAATTTAATAGTTTAAAATCTTGTAAAATTCTGTATTTGCTTGTTCCCTAAAGGTTATATAATAATTAAGTGGCAACGAAATTTACAAGTCTAAAATTGCAAAGATTATCAAATGTAGAGGTTCCGAACTATTTTAAAATAATTTTTATTTACTTAAAACGTTTCTTATTTTCATGTATGGTTGACTAAAACTGCCATTATTATGAAAAGGTTAAGTAATTTAAGAGTTTTGTCCCTTCCCTTAGATTTATGAAAATTGTTTTTATGTTCATGCATAGAAAGCTGTCATCTTATCATTTAACAGTCCGTCAAAGTTCGATCAGATAAACACGACCAACCGTTAATAATTGGTTGTATATTACTTTTTTAAGTTCTAAGTAAGTAATATTTCTTTAAAATCAGATTAATACAACTTTTAATTTTCTAATATTACGAAAATAATGTGTCAGAAATCTTTTGAAATATTTTTAAAACCGATGAATTTTTGTTTAAATTTCTCAAAATTAAGAAAATGGCCGCTTTTAAGAAAATTTTAAGAAATCAAAATTAAATGTATCCTTCCAATCTATGTAATTTCTATTTTAAATACACCAGAATTATTTACTTAATGGAAATAATAAATTTAATCATTAAGCTTTTAATTAAATCTAAAATGAAATCTTCAAGAATGTTTTTCATTTTAAAACTTTCATTTTAAATATTAGGTATCGAAAATTTATGCTGAAATGTGGAGGTACCTACTTTTAAATTGATTTACAATATCTGCTTTTGACCAATATGAACAAAAATGAATTTTGCTAAATTTCATAAAACTTAATGGGCGATAATAGACGCAAATAAATTATTTTTACAAATATTCTATAAACAAGAAAATCTTCAAGAATAATTTTATTAATTTCTGAATAAGTTCTATAAGTTTCACTAAAATCTGTTTTTTTTTCTTTTTTCTATATTTTTCACTACAAAAAGTCGCTCAATTTAGAAAAACAAGATTATGAACACTATTGTATAAAAAATATCTAAATGATTAAATAAATTTTACAAGAATAGATTTCGTATAACAATTTAGAAGCGTTTAAATCATTTAAAATTCCGTATTAATTTTATCAATCAAGTGATATTCTTATTAAATAATACTGTATTTTCTAATCATAAATGGAAAAGCTTACTACAATTACTCTATCGCCAGTATTTTTAAGGTTTTCGAATTTCTGTATGTGTAATGTAAAAAAAAAAAAATTAAAATACTGATGTTCGTTCACGTCATCAGAAAATAAAGGCGGCAACTAAAATAAATTTAAAATTTCCTCAGCAAGCGTCTCTGTAAGTAAGATTATAAAGTCGAAGTATTTGGAATTCAACAAAATATTAGAATGTTTAAAAATTTTCAGATTGCTTAGCAATTAAAAATTATCTAAAATGACATTTACGTTGTATTCCTAATGTAATTTTACAAGTATTTCCCACTTACCTAAATTTTATAGTTGAGGGGTTATCGATAAATGTATCAACATCTGATGAAAAAAAAACTCACTCGTGTGTTAAAAATATTTTCTGCGACATTTTAAACTAGAAGCAATACATTCTTTAATTAAAAAGTCTTAGGTATCTAAACTTATTTATAAATGGAACTTTGTCTCTGTGTGTGTGTGTGTGTGTGTCCGTTACCTATAGACTTCGAAACGGATGAACCGATTTTCTTGAAAATTTACACAGTTGTACTATAAGCGTCTGCGAGTGTTCTTAGCTAGGTTTTGTGTCGAGGTACCCCCGATAAATATCAAAAATCGATAATCGAAAAAATCGAGGTATAGAAGGAATGGTCCGATTTTAATCAAATTTGATACACTCATAGACAAAGACATAAGAAACGATATTCAGAAGTTTCAAAATTGCAGTTTTAACAGTAGTGCAGAAAATCGATAATATATATATATATATATATATATATATATATATATATAAGGCAAGATGTTTGTGTGCGTGTCTGTTTATCTTCCTGTCTATCTGTATTTTTTCAGGCCTTTTATTTTAGTTTTTGCTTCGGGTTTGGCTCTAAGTAGATATAATTGTAGTTCTTAGTCTCAGCCATGATACAATTTACTCAGAGGACTTATTTAGCCTTCAAAATTCAGTTTACGACGAAAAAAACTTATTTGATAGCGATACCAGGGAATCAAAATTTGACTTACATCCATTCATTTTTCTTTCAGTCTACGGTTTCGCTTTAACTGGAAACAACTATTGCTTTTTAGTCTTTCGTGCCAACGTCCAAAGAGTCTGAACCCCAGGACCATGGATTAGTTTTAAAGCTTTCATTACGCCCGAGCAACGCCGGGCTATACTGCTAGTAACAATAAACTACATCCGGCAGTAAAGGAAATCAGATTTTAATAAAATTTAAATAATTTGTCAAAATGGACAATTTTTTAGCGTGTCAAAGAATCAATCCAATCTAAATTCGGTTTGGAATACAGCAAAGTATTTTGCTTATTGGAAATATCAAATGAGCTTGCAATAAAAACTAAACTAAATTCCTCACGATAGATTTTTCATTTTAAAAAGCCATTATATAATTTAGCTGTCACTTATATTTTTTCATGGGGTGCTTGATTATATGGTATAAAAAATTTAAATCGCCACTATATTTTGATAGATTACGTTAAGTTGCTGACCGAATTTGTAATCAAAATGTTATAATGTGACCTGCAGAATAAAAAACGTCTTAACAATATCGTGTTTAAAATCATTAAAAAATATATTTTAATATATTTTTTAAATATCTCTTAACTCGGTACCAAGCCTAAGGAAACCCGTGGTAATGTATCATAAACTAAATTTAAACCATCTTTATATAAAAATAAATAATTAAAAAAAAATCGGCCGTCGCTTGTTTAATAATTCCACAAAACAGTGTTTTTCCCTCAACCGCACCTTCGTTTGAATGCATTATTAAATTCGCGCCAGTTTTTTTGTTTTATTTTTGTTTTTTCAGTAATTTGCTCTAAAAATTCACTCTTGCAGCCTGCGGTTAATTTTCTGCAGGCAATGTGACCCTCCACAATTTTTCAATCTTTGAAAGCATGAGATAGATTGACGACAGGCGCGGACTACACTCAAATGTGTGTGTTGTTTGCTTTGTTTTTAAGAGTTTCTATTTAAGATTTTTCAAATTTGCATTAATCACGTGATTCTTCTTGCGGCCTACTAGAAAGCGTACCAGCAAACGCAGATATTTTTAGCTTATCGCAAACAAGGAACCAGGAATTGAAAATGATAGTTTCTGATTTTTCAAAAAAAGTCATGGCCGGATTATCCTTTAAGTTAGTATAGGTAGCAGTTTAGGATCTAAAGCTTTTATAATGCCGTGATTTCATAACTTCTAAATAGTTTCAGGAGCTGAAATGATACCAATATGGAAAACTCATAGTTGTTTAGAAAATTTAAATCGTAGATAAGTTGTGTTTATATCAATATAAGTAACTCATATTTGTCTATATTTCTGAGATGTGGTATTGTAATTATTTACATTGTTGGGGCTGTAGTCCTCATCTTTGTTGCCATATTTACATCGTTTCGGCCATTGTACGCTCCAACCTTCTTCAGGGGATAGAAGATAGCTCGTTCTGCAGATGATGATAAACTACATCTGCAAGGATACTGGTTTTGAGGAGCGTGGAACCACCTCTTAATTGCTATTGTTCCCAGATCCACCTTGATGCGATGGTGGTATCAACTGATAGGGTCCTAGTTATGAGCAAATAGTTACCCCTACCACCACCACCAAACTTGGGTTACGAAAGTATAAAAAAAGATTTGTATAGTAAAATCACTAGCAATAAAATTTTGAAAAAAAAAATCCAGCAATACAATTGACTCTCGACAGAAAAAACATTTTTATAAGATACATCAATAAAATCTGATTTACAAACTGATTTCTTACTAATATTTATTCATACAAATCTGTCCTAAAATTCTAAGTATTAAATTAGTCATTGTGGTTGACATGACGTAAAAACAAAATAAACCAAAAGATAGCTATCATAGATTAAAACATTTGCAACAAATTTACCTCGAACTATGTAAAAGTCGCTAACATCTATTACGAATAAAGATAGTCAACAGTCAAAGGGTGGCTTTAACTGGGAATAATGGGTCACAATTCCATTAGCCAAGGGTCACAATTCCATTAGCCAAGGGTCACAATTCCATTAGCCAAGGGTCACAATTCCATTAGCCAAGGGTCCTAAGGGATCATAATCGGAATCTGTAGCCTTAACACTAAGTAAATATACAACTTTAATGTCTATGGCATTTTCCTTTTATTCTTTTTTTTTTTAATCGTATCACCCCGAGCAAGGCGGTAACGCCACTGATGTGCAGGGGGCTACATAATAGTGAAAAGATTGGAAAAGAGAAAGCCGGAGACCACATCTTGAACGAGGGATGAGCCTCTTACCCTGTTCAATAGACGTGGGTGGAGTGTGAACCGGGTGATAGATAGATCTATCTACTCCAATTGAAAAAAAAAAAGTGAGAAGATTGGAAAAGAGAAAGCTGGAAACTACATCCTAAACAGGGAACAAGGGATGAGCCTCTTAACCTGTTTAATAGATGAACAGGTTAACCTGCTATGAACTTTGCTAAGACGCTGGACAGTTTATCAAACCATTTCTTCCTAATTGAGTAGTGAGTTCGCTTCTCATTGGGTTCCCCATACTCTCGATCTTGTGCCATATACTAAGCTGCGCTCAGAAAATCAACTAAGAGCACATCGGCGTGGTGCAGTGGTTAGCAAGCTTGTCTCGCAAAATTAATTAGTGATTTCGATTGTCATTGGATGCTGCATTGTGCCATATTTAAGGAACGCATTAAAATCATTTTCAGCTCCTCGGCGTGGTGTAATGGTTAGCAAGTTTGTCTAGCTAGATAAATTACAACTGAATCGTGAGTTCAATCCTTACTGAATGCCCCATACATTCTGACTTGTACCACATCTAAGCAATGCTTGGGAAATCATTAGGGGGACCTTGACGTGGTGTGATGCCTTGACGTGATGTGATGGTTAGCAAACTTGTCTCACTAGAATCATTACAATTGAGTAGTGAGTTCGATTCGCACTGGATGCCACATCTAAGCTGCGCTTAGAAAATTGCCATGTCGATATGCAATGATGAATAATTAGCATACTTGTCCATAGAATTGTCTGTGTTTTCTAAACACATATTTAGAAGACGTTCAGTCTCCACACAAATGCTTGTTAAACATTTATTTGTATATAATATATACGCGTAACCTTTATAAATGAATTAAAATGTTTTTTCTCGGTACCAACAGCGAATTCCTACAAAAAAAAATACATTCAAAATAATTTATTCGTTCGTTATATTAACCTCAATTGGTTATTTAATGCCCACAAGATTTTTACAATAGATTCGTATGAATAGAATATGTATTCTTTGTAAGAAATCAGTTAGTAAATCAGGTTTCATTGACGTATTTTTGTAAAGAGGGTTTCATCAAGAATCAGATGCATTACTGGTATATATATTTCTTCTTCATAAATAGATTGCTGGTAATATCTTTTCCTTCAAAAAATGTATTGCTGGCAACAGTTTCTTCTCCCAAAAAGTATTGCTGGAATTTTACTATAAAAATTTATTTTTTATACTTTCATAGTGTTTTGACTCCAGTTTGGGGGGCAATTATTTGCCAATAATTGAGATCATAATAGGTGCTACCACGCCCAGTCGGGGTTGACGTGGGAACAACGGCAATCAAGAGGTAGTTCCATGCTCCTCGAAACTTCCCAAATAGAGGCATTGCTGCCGAATGCAGTTTATCGTCAAAACCAGAATCGGAATGTAGTCATACCCAGGACGCTTAAATAATCTCAATATTTTCTTTTAGGTTAAATGTTAATTTTTATTTGAAATATAATATCCTAAAGATAATCTGTATGAAAATAATAAATTTCCGTATCTAAAGGCATTTTAGAATATCTGAAAATTAAAAATATTTTTCTTAGTTATCTTTTAAAATCAGTAAATTTAACAACTTGACATTGTAACTATTTACATTGTTTTTTTTTTTTAATCATATCAACCCGAGCAAGGCGGTAACGCCACTGATGTGCAGGGGGCTACGTAATAGTGAAAAGATTAGAAGAAAGAAAGCCGGAACCCACATCCTAAACAGGGAACAAGGGATGAGCCTCGTCACCTGTTCAATAGACGTGGATGGAGTGCGAACCGGGCGATAGATAGATCTATCTACTCCAATTGAAAAAAAAAACAGTGAGAAGATTGGAAAAGAGAAAGCCGGAAACCACATCCTAAACAGGTAACAAGGGATGAGCCTCTTAACCTGTTCAATAGACATGGGTGGAGTGTGAACCGGGCGATAGATAGATCTGTCTTTATTTACCACTGCTGTAGTTTTGTATTGAATTTACAACTCTTTGGGTGAAGTCGATGAATCTAACCAACGTCTAAAGCCACTGGGTCATGTATTCTTGAGGACATGAGTATATGAAAAAGAGAACGACAACAAACTACCATTCCTGGAAGTTCTAATATCTCGAACAGAGAGAAGGTTCAAGACATTTGTATACTGCAAGCCAACGTTCACCAACTTCAAAACCCACTACCCATTCAATGTAAAGATATGGATCGTCTGCTGCCTGCAGCATCGAGCAAATATCTTAAGCGACTACCCAGAAATATACAAACAGGAAATGGTCAGTATAAGCGACACCCTACAACATAAGATCTATCCAGAGTACTTGACAAACGTGCAAGTGGGGTGCACGAGGATAACACTTCTCAGAAAACAGCCTCGATCCGTCCACCCTATGGGAAGTTGTTATTTGAGAAAATACAAAGGATCTGTGGTCCATATGACATCAAGACGACCTTCAGAGGTGGTTCTGCACTTTGCAGATGCCTCTCCTGAGTAAGACATTAAACAGAGAACATGACTGTGTGTACGTCATTCCATGTAGCTGGGGCAAGAAACATAAAAAAGAAACAGCCCCACCCCGAAGTTAAGGCTGCAAGAACATAGCAAGGCCGTAACACGAGGAGAGATATAAAAATTAGGCGTAGCTAACCACATATGAAAGAGGCTCACCGCCCCTTTATGAGATCAAGTTGAAATAATTGATAGAGAAAACCACCGGAAACTACGTCAACTTTACGAATCAGCGCATAACATCTCCTAATCCGACCAAACATAAAAATGAATACAATATTGGACCAGTAATACGCAGAAAGCAATGGCAAACTACTGCGGGATAATCTTCTGCCCAGTCAGTCATGTCTCTTTCGAGACATGATCGCCCAAGCGTGTATCACGTATGGCACTTAACTGACTGAATACGGAGTGCTAGAGAAAATGCACAGAGAATGAGAATGATATACCCCATAATAAAGGTTTCGAAATTCATAGCACTTGAAGAAGGTCGAAACGGTCGAAACGTCGTAAATATGGTATTAAAGTGAGGACAATAGTCCGATCAATGTAAACAGTGTAAATACTATCTTATATAAGAAATAAAGTCAAATATTGATATCGTAAATTTAATGCTTTTTTCTCTTATAATATAATGAAGATGTTTTTTTTATTTCTTGTCATAAGTTAACAACAGTAGTTGTCTTTCAAGCCTTGATTTAATACTGCGCGAAAATAATTTTAAAAAAAGGGCATTACGGAACACCAGCTGTGCAATAATCAAGAAATTGGTATTTATTTTTAAAAGATAATGTATTTTTTAATCTTATTAAATCAATATTTTAAGAATATAATGATTTATTCTATACGTTTTTTTATTAAACTTAGTAGAATGAATACAACATTAGAAATATAACGTTAACATCTAGGGAAATTATACCTTTGAGTTTAATTTATTGCTTTTTGTTTTAGCTTTTTGTTTATTTTCTTGGGTGTGCAAATTGTGCAATGTGTATCACCTCGGAATGCGAAATCATGAAGCCGATTTCAAATTCTAGTCAGTAAAACAGATTTTTTTCTTTTTGAACAGTCATACAAAAAAAAACAAAATATAACATTTACTAAAAGAAAATAATAAAATTATTAATAAAAAAAAGGATTAAACTCATTAGACTTTACAAAATTCAATTTAAACATCTCTTTAAATAAATAAATAAAATTAGCTACGAACAACAATGGGATGAATTTCAAAATCGTGCCGACAATTACAGGCCATTTTTTTTTTATATATAAAGTATATTTTCAGATTAACCTGAAAGAAAATCTCTATATATAAAACGCAATCTGTGAGTCTGTGTGTGACTGTTACCTATGCACGCCTTCATTTTTTAAGCTACGCCATTCAAACTATCTAGGGACAAATATCTACAGGGAAGCCAGGTCGACACATACTTTTTGAGTTTAAATTCAGCAATTTTCCCTTTCGCACTTTTTGGCCAATGGAGCCGATTGTTTACATTCGCTCCGTAAAACATCTAACATCTAAGATGGTTGCTAATTTACGTCACAGAAATCAGATCACATGTGTCAAACGCGGCTAAATATATTTTTATTTAAAAAAGTGGTTTTTTTTTTAAACAAAAACAAAATATGTAAAAAAAAAAGTACCAATGGTTAATTTAATCATTTAAGTTTTTCTTTTTCAGATTTAATTTTTCATGCTTCAAAAAATAAAAATTTAAATTTAAAAAAAAAGAAGCTTTTTTCCGTTAAATATTTCATGCAGGAAATCAACTGTCTGTAATTTGTGTGGCATTTATGTAACTTTAATCTAAAAAATTAAATGTCAACAATTTTTAAATATTCTTCGAAAATTTCAAAACTGACAGCGTAATAGTTTTTATATTTCTAATTTCAATAAAACAAAATAAATTATGATTATTTTTATGTTAAATTTATTTAGTCAACAAAAAATGTAAATGTTGTTTACAATGCCACACAAAACATCAAATCATGTTTATGCAAAACAAAAGAAAATAGATTTTTTTAATGAAGTTTTTGAACAATTTTGAAGCAACAATTTTTTATATAATTATTTTTCTATATAACCGAGTTTTAAAGGAATTTATACACTTAATATTATAAACTAATGGTTGCTAACAACCTCAGCTCTCCTTTCCAATTTTCAATAAATGATTTCCATCTACTCCTTTCATTGGCATCTTTTTCTACTACTAAAATGTTCTGAGTTGCACGGGCAACGCCGGGCTATGATGCTAGTGCTTTATTAAATCATGGAAGCACCAACATTCAAAAAAAAAAAAATTTTGAGGTTTTATTGAATTATTTTTGGTAATGTTCGGGACGAATTTTTAGTACGTACCCACGTGATATTATTATTAAATATTTCTACTGAAATAATACTGTCAGGGATGGTTTTATATTACTGTAAAATAATTCGAACATCCCAAATTGAAAACAGGGCACCTCGACGTGGTGTAATGTTTAGTAAGCTTGTGAGTAGTGAGTTCGATCCTCACTGGGTGCCCCGTACTTTTGGCCTTGTGCCACATTTAAGCTGCGCTTAGAAAATCACCATCCCAACACTGAAATCTTCACACGAGACATCATATAGGGGGTGAAACTGACCGGCCCAAATATATTTACGTGATTATTTTTTTAATTAACCTATTCAGATAATTGACAGATTTTGATTAAACTTACAGGAATTATTAAAAAAATGAAAAAGAATTGAATTTTTTCTGAATTTCTTTTTTTATATAAAATTTTTGTAAAATTTTTCTTACATTTATTACCACCCACTTATTTAAATTTTATGAAATTTCGAGAAATTTTTGTATCGCTTAATGCTTTTTCTTCAATTCCTTGGAAAATTTAAATCAACAAATATTTTTTGGCAAACAATAACCTGAGAAACAGAAAATCTGCTCTGAAACGTAAAATAGAAAAATTCATAAAACCTTATATACCGCATATATATATATATATATATATATATATATATATATATTAGTCGCGTATCATGCAGTAGTGCATACGTTAATTTTATGTCTCGTGTATGATGTGACCCCTTAAAACTAGGTCTTCAAAAGTCGCATGAAGCGTGAATATATACGGTAATTAGAAAAGCTAATTGATTTTATGCATAAAATATCATAACCACTACTGTCTAAAAAAGATGTTTTTGATGAATATTTTTTTACAGGTATCGTTTCCGTGTTTTTTTTTGTTTTTTTTTTCTTTTTGTATACGTTTGAAACTTTTAAATATTTTAAAATTGTGGTATTTTTATTGAATTAAAACTGTTTTTACGTATTATGAAAAAGCTCACCATAATTTAACGACCTCCAATAATTAAAAAAGCATCAGAATGAGAGGCTATTGTACCTAATGGGATGCTAATATTAGCTGTTTCCTTACATGGATGCATTTATCATTCATTTTTTTTCTCTTTTTTTTTTTTTTGCTCTTTATCAACTCACTTCAAGAAAGCTAACAAAGCTACTAAGACGCTTACTGAGTTTGAGAGAATGAGAAAAAACATTAAAAAGACAGAACAATAAAAGAACAGGAATTAAGAAAAAAATTAACGAACTGACATTGCGTTAAATTGTTGGAGATCAAACTTGACAGGAAAACAAGAAGTGGAAAGATTTTCACAAAACGCTCGAAAAGAAACAACATAGAACTGACGGTTACCAGTCGCCATTTCAACTGTAAATAGACGAGGCATTGTTGCTAATGTAGTACTGCGATTAAATTAATAAAACTTAGGTACCTTAGCGACGAACTCATTCGAACAATGTCCATGAAAGTATTTCAAGAAAAGACACAGAAGAAAGTTTTACAGCGGTGTGAAAGTGACTGAAGACGAGATGCCAGGTCAGGACCAATAATATTTCACATTCATCTTTGGATTTTATTAAGAATCGGTAAATATAAAGCAGGAGGAGAGACCCGTTGTGGCGTATATATTCGACGCTTGGACGAAAGGTAGACTTATAGATATGTAACAGATTCTGGAGAAAAAAATTGTCTCACACGGCACAGTGAACAAACTTTCTTAGCAACTGACCTAGTAATGGATTCTATATAGTCTTTCCACTTGGTGTTAGTCTGAGAAGGCGCAGCGAGCAACTCTCCTGGAAATTAGCACCAGTTGTACTGATGGAAGACAATAATGAGTCTCTTAGATGATTAAAAGTTTTGTTTTGGAGACATTAAAATTCACAAACCATCTCTTGTCCCTGTTAATAACAGACTGTAGGTCATTTTTAAGATCGGCCGCCAATTTGATCTTACCGAACTGATCAAACTTATTATGGACATAACAGTAAATGCTTGTCATCAGTGTAGGTACTAAGTTAAGAGCTGATGCCTAAGTTCATTAATGAAAGTAAACAAAGTAGGACCAAGGATAGTCCTGAGGAAACACCTGTTTTAGGGCGAAAGGATCTAGAAGAGTTGCCGTTCAGGACAACTTTTATTGTGCGATTTGATAAGACTGATTTAGTTCAAACATTCAGATGAAGGCACCATAACTTTTTAACTTCAGTTTTGGTTTCGGTTGTATTTTATCGGAATAACTGACTTTTCTTTTAGCTCATAATCTATACTTTTTGACTTCATTAAAATTGTTTCCAATTTCCCAAAGATAATGGTTTCTCAGAGAATTATTGTTTTTCTAAATATTTACGATATAATATTAAATATATCATATTTTGGAATTTATCACACTCTTTTCTCTCTCTCTCTCTCTCTCTCTCTCTCTCTCTCTCTCGTGAATTCATACTTTTCCCCAAAGGTTTTTGATATTTACACGCAAGTGAATATAACGAGGAAGTGCGTTGTACTGCAATGGGTATCGGCTCGGAACGAGGAATCGGGTAGCCAAGTTGGAACTCTAGTTGAATTCCTTGTATTCCCTTATGCGCAAATACCTTTTGGAAATGTATTAATCCGTCTCTTCCCTCGAGTTATGGGTTAAATAACAGAACAGACTGTTTTTTTTTTGTTTTTTGTTTTTTTTGCTCTTTATCAACTCACTTCAAGAAAGCTAACAAAGCTATTAAGACGCTTACTGAGTTTGGGAGAATGAGAAAAAACATCAAGAAGAGAGAACAATAAAAGAACAGGAATTAAGAAAAAAATTAACGAACTGACATTGCGTTAAATTGTTGGAGATCAAACTTGACAGGAAAGCAAGAAGTGGGAAGATTTTCACAAAATGCTCGAAAATTTGGAAATGTATTAATCCGTCTCTTCCCTCGAGTTATGGGTTAAATAACAGGACAGACTGTTTTCTATAGCCTTAGCTGGCAACCGGCCTGCCGCAGAAAGTAATGGCAAACTACTGCCGGATAATCTTCTGTCCAGTCAATCATGTCACAAAAGAGACATGATCGCCCAAATGTGGTTTCCGGCTTTCTCTTTTCCAATCTTTTTACTCTTTTCTTTTCTTTTTCTTTTTTTGTTTTGTTTTTCTCAATTGTAGTAGATAGACTAAACTATCGCTCGGTTCACACTCCACCCACGTCTATTGAACAGGTGAAGAGGCTCATCCCTTGTTCTCTGTTTAGGATGTGGTTTCCGGCTTTCTCTTTTCCAATGTTTTTACTCTTAAGTGGCCCCCTGCGCATCAATGGCGTTACCGCCTTGCTTAGGGTGATATGATTAAAAAAAAGCGTGTGTCACTTATGGCACTTAACTGACTGACTGAATATAACGAACCGAACTGAATTTAGAACTCGACTCTCCAATTAACGATTCCAAAACATTATCCAATACACCAGCCGCACATAAAATATTACAGCATCTGGTATTCCCAAACAGTCACTCAACTAGGTACTGACAAGGCTCAACGTTGCTTAACTTCGTTGATCGTACGGAAATCGGTGTTTCAAAGTGATGTGAACATAATACTCTGTTTGTAGAGATTTGTGTTTTTGCGTAAACTCGCGCGCATGTGTACTCGGGCGCCTGTTGGGTGACTTTAAACAGTTTTTTTAAAGAACAGTGTCCTTTAGTTTGTAACAGAGAGCAAAGTAAAGAGGAAAGCTAAAAAGATGCCGACCACTCCGAAGTTAATCACCCCTGAAGAAAAACTCCTGAAAGAATTCTTTGAACTTCTCCATCCACGGGTCATTCCTGTTACGTGCGTGTAGATCCACTTCCCAGGCCGCCCATTAGAGCTCAGGTTCTCATTGAGGGCTGATTTCTAAAATTAAGAATCGTGTCGTTAAAAAGACGATGAGACCGGACGAACAATTTTATACTCGAGTGAACGTTGCGGTTGCTCACGCCGCTCCAACCATTCGTCGCACCCCTCAGGCTCCCAATCCTTTCTCATAATACTTGCTCTTCGTTTTTCACAATCATCAAACAAGCCTCCTGGAATCACATCCGGGTCTCTTCTGTCTGTCCTTATCATTAGTGCCTATAAAGTTAATCAGCTATCACAGAATGTTCCAACATGTGTTCTGACGGGCCAATCGGACATAAAAATGATCCAACCGTTCTTGTCATCTTAGTTATTTACTTACGACCTTAAATTTTCTCTTTTGATGCACCCCCCCTTAACAGACCCTTCCCTTACCGACACGAATTTCATGGTATTTCCTTTCTCGTTAACAATTTCTCTTTCTCTTCTCTCATTCTTTCTTTCTTTCTCTTTCTCCCTAATTATTTCGCGATTTTATCTCTCTCTCTAACTCTCTCTCTCCTTCTCTCTATGAATCTTTTTCACTCTCTATGAATCTTTTTCAATCTCTATCAATCTTTCTCATTCTCTATCAATCATTTCACTCTTTTCTCTCTCTCTCAACCTATCACTCTTTTTATCTCTCTCTCACTCTCTCACTCTTTTTATCTCTCTCTCACTCTATCACTCTTTTCTCTCTCACTGTACCACTCTTTTCTCTCTCTCTCTTTCACTCTACCACTCTTTTCTCTCTCTCTCTCTCTCTCTCTCTCTCACTCTTTTTTCTCTCTATCACTTTTTCTCTCTCTCGCTCTATCACTTTTTTCTCTCTCTCGCTCTATCACTTTTTTCTCTCTCTCGCTCTATCACTCTTTTTCTCTCTCTCACTCTATCACTCTTTTTTCTCTCTCTCACTCTATCACTCTTTTTTCTCTCTCTCACTCTATCACTCTTTTTCTCTCTCTCACTCTATCACTCTTTTTTCTCTCTCTCACTCTATCACTCTTTTTTCTCTCTCTCACTCTATCGCTCTTTTTTCTCTCTCTCACTCTATCGCTCTTTTTTCTCTCTCTCACTCTATCGCTCTTTTTTCTCTCTCTCACTCTGTCGCTCTTTTTTCTCTCTCTCACTCTGTCGCTCTTTTCTCTCTCTCTCACTCTACCACTCTTTTCTCTCTCTCTCTTTCTCTCTGACTCTACCACTCTTTTCTGTCTCTCTCTCTCTATCTGACTCTCTCACTCTTTTCTCTCTCTCTCTCTCCCTCTATCACTCTCACTCACTCTTATCTTTCTCACTGTTTCGTAATTTTTGTTTTCTTTCTGCTTGGTAAATTACTTTTTCCTTTTTCTTTCTTCTTCTTTCTAATTGGCTACTTTCTATTAGTCTTTCTTTTTTCCATTCAAACTTCTTTCTTTCTGCTTGGCAAATATCCCTTTTTTTATTGTTTTGCTCGGAAAATTTCATTTTTCTTTTCTTTTTTTTTTTTTTTCGTTTTTTCTTTTTCTACTGGACAAACTTCTCCTTTTCTTTTTTCCTGTTTTCTTTTCTACTTCAAAAAATCTTTCTTTTAACCGAATTTCTGTTCATGATATAAACTACAGGTAAATGTTTAATTTTGACACAAGGCAGCAGGTATTGCTTCCCCACTGAGAATCAGAAGTCACTGTGTGAGGTAATGATTAACAACGCAACTACCAAACATGATTTCAAAGCGAAGTCGATAAAGAGGACTCCAACAAACACCTTAGATTTGTCACTGGCTACAAAGAATTCAAAACGTCCAATTTATTGCTTTCGATACCCCGGAACCTAACAAATCCTCAACACTATGTAAAAAAAATAAAAATAAATAAACACTATTGTTAACGATTTCTCATTGCCGCTCAAATATCAACAATAAAAAAAAAAAACAAGATTACCTTTTTACATAGAGTACGCATGCTCTACACGCTCTCGAAGGTTGATTTGTCGCATAACGAAATTCTTGTAGGTATCGACCAGCACATCACGGGCAACCAAAATACAACTATTAACATAAGATAAATACTACAAGAAAATGTTAAAATATTATACAGTATCCAATGAAAGAAAAACTCAAAATCTTAGACGGTATCATTGTACAAAATAAACAGCCTTCATTCAATAAAATATCTATCAGAAGACTGTAGCTTGATTTGTGTACAAAATATTGAATATGCATAAAAAGAATAAAAATGCGTCATATGGATGCATTCGTTTTCATGTGTTTTGACTCCCTTTATCCATCATCATCGACTGTTTTTAACCTTTCAAGCTTTGTACAATAGACCAAGATGTAACCAACGAAATCTTGCCGACTACACGGACAATAGATAGCTCTTGATAATGACTAAGGTGGTCAGAAAGTCAGTCAGTTAAGTGCCATACGTGATACACGCTTGGGTGATCATGTCTCGAAAGAGTCATGACTGACTGGGCTGAAGATTATCCGGCAGTAGGTTGCCATTACTTTCTGCAGTAGACTGGTTGCCAGCCAAGGTTATAGAACCCAATCCGTCCTGTTATTTAACCCATAACTGGAGGGAAGAAATGGATTAATACCTTTCCTAAGGGTATTTGCGCGTAAAGGAATACTAGGAATTCAAATGGAATTCGAACTCGGCTCCCTGATTTCTCGTTCCGAGCCGATATCCGCTGCACCACAATCCTGGTTGAAAGTGCTCTAACAAAAACAGAAAAAACAATTTTTTAACAGTTTAATCGCAATTACGATGCTAATATACAACTTCGTATTCAAAAATTGGAAAAGTACAATATAAGGTAAACAGACTTTGTCGATTAAATTTAATCAAACTTTCATTTTTTTTTGTGTGTCTGTGTCTATATAATGGCAAAAAATTTCTTTATCAACGCGTTTCGTCCCTTGTGGAAATTTATCAAGGTAAAATTTACCCAAAGAACGAAGTGTGTTGGTAAAGAAAAGTTTTCTTTTTGTCTGTTATTTATAGTTTTTAGAGACAAATAAAATATCTCAATTTTTACACGCACATTTTTTTTCATTTGGAAATGAGTTATTTTCGCAACCTAGGTTTCAACTTTTTGGCATTTTCAGGCGATTTATTTTAAGTAATTTTTCCATTTTTCAAATGTACAAGCATGGATTTTTACGAATGCCTGACTGGAATTTTAAACAACCGAAAATTTTCAAAATTATAAAGGAGTTGTTATGGTTTATAAAATGGCGAGTGTTCTAAAAATAGAAAAATATAGACACACTGACGCCAAGAATTCAAAATTGGGCGGCAAAATAAGGAACCGTTTCTTTTGGTAGGAGTAGGAGTAAGGGTAGGAGTAAGAAGTAGGAGTTAAAGACAGTAGTTTGGCGGCTTAATGTAGAAAAACTGGAAACCGCGCGTAACAAATTAAAAACCCTACAAAAAGACGGAGTGATCTCCCTTTCAAAAAGCAAGTGGTCTAGCCCACTACATACAGTATCTAATCAAAGCGGAGGATTTAGATGTTGTGGAGACTATCGTTCTCTCAATAGCATAACCAAGACTAACAGGTACTCTATGCCAAATATAAGCTCCTTTTCAGCAAAACTTGCGAACAAACGACGATTCTCCAAAATCGATTTGATTTCAGCCGACCACCAAATTAAAATGCATCCGGACGATGTAGTAAAAACTACTCTCACCACCCCATTTGGTCTTTATGAATATAATTATATGCCGTTTGGATGAAAAAATGCGCCAGCTACATTTCAACGGTATATGGACAAAATCTTTGAAGATGACATTTTAATTTTCTGCAATGATGAGATTTCTCCTAAAAAAGACACTGAAACTGTTTTTAATATTTTAAATGAACACAATTTAAAAATTTCAGCCACAAAATCTGTTTTCCATGTGACTTCCCTAGATTTCTTAGTCTTTCATATTAGTGTAGATGGCATTAAACCTACAACTAGTAAAATAGAAGAATTAAAATCTTTTCCTTACCCTAAGGACGCAAAAGGGCTACGCAGATTTCTTGGAATGGTAAGATTTTATAGAAAATTAATACCAAAATTTTTAGAGATAGTCTTACCCCTATCTGAGAGAATGAGGTTATCCCCTAAAGGCTCGTTCACATTAGATGAATCTGAACGACAATCTTTCAATTCTGTAATTAAGGAACATAATAATACATCCTCATTAGCTCACCCTGAACCTAACTGTACAAGTTATCAATTAGTCACTGACAGTAGTAATTATGCTGTCGGTGCGGCATTGCATCAAATGGTGGAAGGAAATCCAATACCGATCGGATTTTTCTCTAAAACATTAACACAAACACAAATAAGATATTCTACATTCGATCGCGAACATTTAGAAGTTTATTTGCCAGTGCTGCACTTCCGTCACCTCATAGAAGATTGCCAAGTGCTACTTTTAATTGACCATAAGCCATTGTGTGGTGCATTTTATAGTTTAAACCCCGCTAAATCAGAGAGACAACAAGATATTGAACATGTAAAAGGTAGGCAGTATATAGTTGCTGATTGTCTATCCCGACCAACTCTTGCTGTACAAATAGATGTGTGTGATTTACCTGCACTTGCAGAAGCACAGGCATCTGATACAGAAATTCAATCTTTTCAGGACTTAAAATTATTCACCGTACCTGGAGATAACCAATTTATATGGTGTGACTTATCAACGTCTTACCCCAGACCTTTTGTTCCATCTAAATTGCGTGAGTCCATATGCTATAGTATCCATTCCATAAATCACCCTGGCATTAAATCATCCATTAAGATGATTAAAGCTAGATATTACTGGCCAAACATGGATAAATCAATCAAAGACTTTTGTGCATCATGCTCAGTCTGCCAAGAAGCAAATATCTACAAACATATAAAATCACCTATACAGACATTAAAAATACCATCAGCTAGATTTCGTACAGTACACATAGATATAGTAGGACCACTCCTACCAGCAAAAAGCCCAAATAGCAGTTACATCAGCCCGTATAGATATATCCTCACGTGTATTGACCGCACAACTCGTTGGGTACAAGCACAACCCATCAGCGAAATCACTGCAGCTAGTGTAGCTGAGGCTTTTATAAACACGTGGGTCACACGTTGGGGTGTCCCGCTGCATGTTATAACCGACAGAGGCCGACAATTTGAAAGTGAGTTGTTTAGTGAAGTAGCAAAAATAATTGGTTTTTATAGACTACGTACGACAGCTTATCATCCTCAATGTAATGGCTTGATTGAGAGAATGCACAGGACCATTAAAACTACTATTATAGCACAAAAAGAGTCCTGGTTCTCAGCTCTTCCAAAAGTATTTCTTGGGATTCGCAGTATCCCCAATAGCTCTGATTTTTCTCCTATTTATGCTGTTACAGGCACACAATGTTTGCTGCCACAGCTACTAATAGATAGCACAAGCGAGGAGGCTATAACTCAAAAGTTCATAAAAGATTTACATAAAACCATGTCACAAATTGATGTGAGAGACTTCACCAAAAGAGTTAATAAGTCCGCAAAATCTCATGTCCCAGAAAAACTTCAAACTTGTGATAACGTTTGAATTAGAGTGGATCGTGTTCGAAGACCATTGGAGGCACCCTATTCAGGTCCCTACAAAGTCCTTCAGCGAACACCTAAATATTTTCTGGTTAAGATAAATAATGATATGGATACTCAAGTTTCTGTGGACAGGTTGAAACCATATATAGAAGTACAAAAACAAATAGTAGAGAAACACGTAGAAGAAAAGATGAATGAAAACAAAACGCTTAGTGATTCAGAACAAGAAATAAATACAAGAAATAAAAAAGAAGATTCTCCCATGATAAATACAAAATCTCGTTCAGGTCGAAAAGTTTCCTGGAAGAAATATAACGAGTATTATTATTAGTAGTACACTCCGTTCTAAAGGGGGAACTTCTGTTATGGTTTATAAAATGGCGAGTGTTCTAAAAATAGAAAAATATAGACACACTGACGCCAAGAATTCAAAATTGGGCGGCAAAATAAGGAACCGTTTCTTTTGGTAGGAGTAGGAGTAAGTAGGAGTAAGAAGTAGGAGTTAAGGACAGCAGTTTGGTGTAGGAGATTTGAAAAGGGAAAGACGCTAGTCAGTTGACCACTAGAGTCCAGAAGGGATAGGCTCGTTTACTACTAGCATCCCACAGTGAGGAGAATTTAGCTAGTCTGCTCCTGTATCCACACAAAATTTAAAGATTGTAACTCGATGTAAAAAAACCTAAAGTTTATACCAAAAATAAACATCATTAATTCAAGTTATCTTCTAATTATACCAAAACGAAGCAATATAACAGAGTTATTGAAGGGTCTTGCAACACTTTCATCCATGTTTGTATGATCCTAGTATGTATTTATATTATAAATAAATACATACTATTATTTTTTTTTTCATTTAAGCATAGGTTACATCTATTTCTAAAGCTAATAGGAGTTTGTGATTTTCCTATGATCTTCCATTCGATCAGTGGAGAGATTCCTCTATCTTTTAATTCCCATAAATATTTAGACAGAACAATCTGGGATTTAAGGTAATGGCCTAGAAAAGAAATATTTATGATTATAAAATCTGTTTCCAAGGTATATTTTACAGTAAGATTCACCCTATACAAAGCTCGTGGGTCACTCGCGGTAGAGAGTTAAGTTAAAAGACATCTTTTTTTATATATCTAATCTATCTAAATCTAAACTTATTTATAAATGGAACTTTGTCTGTGTGTGTATGTCTGCGTGTGTGTCCGTTACCTATAGACTCCGAAACAGATTTTCTTGAAAATTTACACGGTTGTACTATAAGCGTCTGCGAGTGTTCTTAGCTAGGTTTTGTGTCGAGGTACCCCCGATAAATATCGAAAATCGATAATCGAAAAAATCGAGGTATAGAAGGAGTGGTCCGATTTTAATCAAATTTGAGACACTCATAGACAAAGACATAGAAACGATATTTAGAAGTTTCAAGGTTGCAGTTCTTACAATAGTGCAGAAAATCGATACTATATATATAAAAGGAAAGATGTTTGTGTGTGTGTCTGTTTATCTGCCTGTATGTCTGTATTTTTTCAGCCCTTTGATTTTCGTTTTTGCTCCGGGTTTGGCTCTAAGTAGGTTTAATTGTAGTTCTTAGTCTCAGCCATGAGGACTTATTTAGCCTTCAAAATTCAGTTTACGACGAAAAAACATATTTTATATCGATATCAGGAAATCAAAATTTGACTGACATCCATTCATTTTTCTTTCAGTCTACGGTTTCGCTTTAATTGGAAACAACTATTGCTTTTTAGTCTTTCGTGCCAACGTACAAAGAGTCTGAGCTCCAGGACCATGGATTAGTTTTAAATCTTTCATTACATCCGAGCAACGCTGGACTATACTGCTAGTTGAAATATAATTGTCATCTTTGATAATCGCTTATATAAGCCGAAAGCTCAGATAGGATTAAAAAATATGTGTCAATATTGTGATTTTCTTTCTTTTTTCAATGATAATGTTATCATGCTTATCAAACGATATGAAAAGAATTTACATAAAATAAATAGACAAACCTTATTTATATTATTTAATGAAACATGCACAATGAAAAAATGCTGCCTAAATACACAATAAATAAATAAATAAATAAATATATATATATATATATATATATATATATATATATATATATATATTATTATTATTATTATTATTATTATTATTATTATTATTACTTTATAAGTGAGGGGGGAATAAAATGTTCTTGACTCGTTCATGAAGCCCTTCCCCAAAATTATCTTACTTGGGACACAGGTTTTAAGCTTTACATTTTTAAGAACCCTCTTCGTATATGCAAGAGATTATATTCTAATATTAACCATGAAAATTGGAATATACTCACATTAATTTCTACTGACCCCTTCGAAATAATTTTTCATCTCCTATTTGCATCGTCGTCTATATATGGCATTGCACACAGAGAAATGACGAAAGTTGAATTTGCGTATGTAAATTTGGCAACTCATTAGTCATTCTTTAAATATACGTTTGTAACACTGTTAATACGAATTGCGAAACTTCTTTTTTTTTCTTTTTTTTTTTTTTTGGTAATTGAACGGAATTATTTCTGCGAGCTTATCAACTAAACAGATTAGGGGATATTGAGGTTCATTTTATTAACTGTCTCCCTTTTACGCTGTTTCTTGTCTTCTATTTCTCAATATTCTTTCTTTCAAATACCCTTTGTTTTAAGCCTTCATTTTTTTTTTCTTTGGATTTCTTTTCGATCCTTTCCCGGTCATATGCTGCCACAGTCTCTCGTTCTGTTTCATTTTTCTTTCTTTCTGATTCCTACCATTTCCTTAACTTGTGTAAAATATATATATATATATATATATATATATATATATATATCACACACACTCTCTCGCTCTCTTTCTTATTTTCTTACATATCCACTGCTCCACAATTCTGATTCTCATTTCGTTAGACTCGTGTCTAAATAAGTGACACTGATTATGATTACTATGCCAGAAATGATGGCGGCCTTCGTAATGGCCGCACACCACTTCCGGCGATCATGCAAAAGAGAATCTCAAAGCGACAAGAGGAAAAGTATCAATTATTTTTCTTCTTTATCCAATATAAATATGTTAGTATCAAATTTCTTTGCAGTCTCACTTGTTAAGACAATGAGAGGAGACAAAAAAGCATTTGTTATTAAAACAAGAAAGCATTTTAATATCTATATATATCTATTAATTTCGCATAGCATTATAATAATACCAGCAATATAGCCCGACGTTGCTCGGGTGTAATGAAAGCTTTAAAACTAATCCATGGTCCTGGAGCTCAGACTCTTTGGACGTTAGCACGAAAGACTAAAAAGCAATAGTTGTTTCCCGTTAAAGTGAAACCGTACTCTGAAAATAAAATGCAATGGATGTAAGCCAACTTTTGGTTTCCTGGTATCGATATCAAATAAGTTTTTTCGTCGTAAACTGAATTTTGAAGGATAAATAAGTCCTCTAAATAAATGGTATGATAGCTGAGACTAAGAACTACAATTATACCTACTTAGAGCCAAACCCGAAGCAAAAACTAAAATAAAAGGGCTGAAAAACTGATTTTGATCAGACCCGTTAGGATATCGGGGTATCGATTTCCAATATCGGAGTCAAAGGATAGAACTGCAACTTTGAAACTTCTGAATATCGTTTCTTATGTCTTTGTCTATGAGTGTATCAAATTTGATTAAAATCGGACCACTCCTTCTATAAGCCGTTTTTTTCGATTATCGATTTTCGATATTTATCGTGGGTACCTCGACACAAAACCTAGCTAAGAACACTCGCAGACGCTTATAGTACAACTGTGTAGATTTTCAAGAAAATCAGTTTAGCCGTTTCGGAGTCTATAGGTAACGAACACACACACACACACATACACACACACCCACAGAGATAAACAGGCTAAATCTCCGTTTAACAAACATTTCTCTTAATAATATCAGCAGATGATGTTATTTATGGTAGCTAGATTTTTGACGATTACCTTACTCTGTTTTCGGTTTTCGGTTCTATGCATTGCGTTTTTTATTGTGTTCACCACCGCTTCTCGTTCTTTTTTTTTTTTTTTTGCCTGGCATTGGAGTATGGTATGAATTACATTTCGTCTCAGTTGTCTCCTTCTGCTGACAGAGCGCTAATGAAATAACTATTGAGCGGTACCCGGTCACGGAGAACAGCTGACTACGGCAGTACATCTGTCATAACAAGGGGGGATCGGTAGTCACACCGACGCCAGCGCATTATTAAATGCCTCCCCATAAACTGGTTTTGTATGACATTCTATCAGCGTGGGTCGGCAAGAAAATACAATTGCTTCTAAGACCAAATTCTAGTATTTGTTCTTACCAGTTTGTGCAAAGTTAGTCGGAGGAGTCTCCTGACTCGACCGTCGAATGAGGAACTCCTCTCCCCAACCTACTTGTGCCAAGAAGCCATCGGCCAGTCGCCTGCCTCGGCGTAGGAGCTGTACCATAGGACATAAGTGACCAAAGCAGCGTATAATGCGCTGACTGAATGATATTTAACTACCTCCCCACTAAGGCGGAATGTGGCACAAGGCCTTTTTAACGTGGGGTATCCGTGCCCTAAAGCCCGGGCAAAAATTTGTCTGATATTAACCAGACGAGACTCTACCCTCGACTGGGTTACTACTCTCCGCCCGAGGGCAGAGAGTCCGACAAGGCTAGTGTTCGTGCTGATGCACGATACAGAACACAAATGCGCAGATTAGATGTGACACAAGGCCGAAAGTATGGGGCTCCCAGTGAGGATCGAACTCACTACTCAATTGTAACTGGTTCTAGCGAGACAAACTTGTTAACCATTACACCACGCCGAGGTGCCCAAATGCGCTAACAGAATAGCTGATAAATTTCACTTAAAAAACTATTCTCACGTGTCAATAAAAACTTACTTCCAGAATCGCGTAAAACATAAATTGCTAATATTCAAACTCTTAACATGTTTTATTCGTTTAGAAGAAGAAATATCAATGGGAGGCTAAAGTATAAAAAAAAATGTCTTCTCGTTTTATCGTTTGAGGTGAACTACGATAAAAACTGCATCCGGCAACAAGACCTCTGATTGGGAGGTTGTGAGGAGCATTGCTTTTGTTCCCAGGTCCACTCTGACCAGGAGTGGTAGCACCTGTTAGGGTCCCAGCTATGGGCAAATAGTTAACCCTCACCAAACTGGGGTCAAAACGCTATGAAAATATAAAAATACACTTTTATAGAAATATATACACAAAAATAAACATTTATAGAAAAAATATACATTTTTTTTAAGGAAAAATATTACCAACAATACATTTTTGAAAGAAAAACATCTTACCAGCAATACATTTTTGAATACTAAACTCGAAGACATCTTCAGTTTTCTAAAATAAAAAAATAAAATTTTCATCAAAATCTGACTAAATCAAGTTTCTCACTATAACCGGACATTTAAAAAGAATAACTTAACACCCCACCTTTTTCGCATTAAATAACCCACAGTGATGTTGATATGCCGTTAAAATAAACTCAAACTGAGACATATCCTAAAAATGTCAAAATTATATAATTGATTCTGCATTTTTTTCTTTTTTTTTTTTTTGTTTTTGTTTTTTGCATGTACCATTGTTATGAATTTCTAAGTAGTATCAAATCTATCCAGTCACAGGCTTTTGTAAGTTAGAATATATACAGTGTGGTCCAAAAGTAGGTACACAGTAAATAATATTTATTTTGAGATTACATATATAATTATATTTAATAATACAATTATTACATTGACAATTAAACTGTATTGTTGATATGACCATAAATAGCATAGTTTTTATATAACCGATACACAAACGTATACCATCTACTTTAGGATAAATTTTTTTTCTCTCTCTCTCTCCCTATATATATATATATATATATATATATATATATATATATAATGTGTGTGTGTAATTTTTATTTTAAATAGGAGTAAAAGGGTTTGCTTATAGTCCGGTTTTCATACCTTTCCGTCCTTTTGAAGAGAAGCAGAGGTTTATCCCTTTTTTTCTATTTAGGATTGGGTTTTCGGTTCCTTCTGAAGTTTTTCTTTCACTCCTAGTATCATCTTGCGTCTTAGTGGCATCATCACCTTGTTTTGGATGAACTGATTTTTAAAAACTGCACATTATTTCTTATCATAAAAGTTATATGCAGAGTGTACAAACTTTTAATAATGTATATTTGGGCAGAAATCTTTCATTTAAACATGTTTCATTAATAGACGCTCCTGTTGTCTTTTTTAACATTGAAATTAATGCTTATCTTTTCTTTTTCTTTCTTTTTTTTTTCTTAATGAAGATTTTTAATATCCAAACTAGTAGACGCTAATTACATTAAAATATTTTACACATACTGGTATCCAGACTGAATACAATCTTCGTAGTTATGAGAAATATATATATATATATATATATATATATATATATATATATATATATATATAAGATTATAACTATACTCGTGTCGAAAAACCTTCCAAGAATCTACGAAGAAGGGAAAAAAACGGTTTAAAAAAAAAAGGAGCTAAGTACATGAACACTAGGCAAAAGAGTTCGGACCGAGTCAGCACGTAGCCAACAGAAAAAAAATCCGATACGAGTAATCAACTAACAAAAAGCGCTTAATACTTAGGTAGAGTGGAATAAGTAAAAAATACCTAGTGAGCCAGACAGACCTACCTAGGTTTCACCTAAACGGATCGTCAGGGAAAGCTGGCTTTCCCTGACGTCCGTTTAGGTGAAACCTAGATAGGTCTGTCTGGATTACTAGGTATTTTTTACTTATATATATATACATATATTATAAATTATATTTTAGAACATGTCCAAACCACAATCTACTACAATATAGGAAGTCAGATATCACATTATAGCACAGTACTCCTTCTTTAGGATGTGCGTTGTTGTGCATTGGATATCGGCTCGGAACGAGAAATCGGGGAGCCGAGTTCGAATTCCAGCTGAATTCATTGCATTCACTTATGCGCAAATACCCTTGGGAAAGGTATTAATCCGTCTCTTCCTTCCAGTTATGGGTTAAATAATAGGACAGATTGGGTTCTATAGCCTTGGTCGGCAACAAGTCTACCGCAGAAAGCAATGGCAACCTACTGCGGGATAATCTTCTGCCCAGTCAGTCATATCTATTTCGAGAAATGATCGCCCAAGCGTGTATCACGTATGACACTTAACTGACTTACTGAATATAATAGTTGAACATATGATTAAGGCCTCTACTGGGCATAAAGTGGGGGAATCAGTTTATTACTTCATAACAATATAAAACTGATCCCCCACTTATTACTATATACTAATATAATACATGTCTTCCCTTTTTAGCTATGAGTCAAATAAAGGGACAGACTGGGTTCTATAGCCTTGGTCGGCAACCAGTCTACGGCAGAAAGCAATGGCAACCTACTGCGGGAAAACCTTCTGCCCAGTCAGTCATGTTTCTTTCGAGACATAATCGCCCAAGCGTGTATCACGTATGGCACTTAACTGACTGACTCCTTCTTTGTTTCCACGAAATTTTCCTGTCTCTCAATACTTTGCTTAGTTTTTGAAATGCGTCTTTGTCCATGCCAATGAACCTTCGTTTCTGTGTTGCACTTTCCGTCCTCTATCAGAATTCTTCCTAGATATTTACATTTCTGCAACAAATTGATTTTAGTATCCCCCCCCCCGACGAGTAGTTGGGATTTGAAATTATTAAAACGCAAGAAATCTTCGTTAGAAATAGAAAAGAATACCAAACAGTCTCGTAATATCGGGAACATAATGCTCTAAAAGAAAACAAAAAGGTATCCATCAATAGTTTTCAAAACTTAAGTACAAGAGTCCTTTTCGTTCTTATTTTCCCCACAAACTTCCTCGTTACTCACATGCTCAGTCTATGGTATTCCCAGCAGCCTTTTTAGCGGCCTTGTTGACTCAAGTTTATATATATATATATATATATATATATATATATATATATATATATATATGGAAAGAGATAGTTCAATATTCACTGCCATATAGGAGGACCAATATTACATAGTAATTCAGTACACCTTTTTTTTTAAAAGTAAATTTTTGTATTAATACTTTGTTTACCTTTTTAGAAGGCATCTTTCGTTATCCCAATGCACCTTCAAATATTTAAATTTTTCTACTTGCTTGATTTTGGTATTTTCAATTTGTAATTGGCATGTTGGGCTATTGTAACGAAATTTTCATGTTACTAGTTAACTTAACTGGCGGAGTGCGGAGGTAGCAACACTTCTTGGAACAGCTCATGTGTTGAGGAAAGCCTCTAAGCTGTGAGTAGGAGATTAGATATAAGCATCACCTACGATACGTAGAGGATATTAAAATCAAATAGTTACGATAATAATATGCCAGACATAGTACTCATGACTTCTCACCTTAATTGATTACAGGCATTAATCTATCTATCTATCTAATCTATACTTATTTATAAATGGAACTTTGTTTCTGTGTGTGTGTCCGTTACCTATAGACTCCGAAATGGCTGAACCGATTTTCTTAAAAATTTACACAATTGTACTATAAGCGTCTGCGAGTGTTCTTAGCTAGGTTTTGTGTCGAGGTACCCCCAATAAATATCGAAAATTGATAATCGAAAAAATCCTGTTATAGAAGGAATGGTCCGATTTTAATCAAATTTGATACACTCATAGACAAAGACATAAGAAACGATATTCAGAAGTTTCAAGGTTGCAGTTCTTACAATAGTGCAGAAAATTTGATATCGATACCAAGAAATCAAAATTTGACTTACATCCATTCATTTTTCTTTCAGTCTTCCGTTTCGCTTTAACTGGAAACAGCTATTGCTTTTTAGTCTTTCGTGCCAACATCCAAAGGGTCTGAGCTCCAGGACCATGGATTAGTTTTAAAGCTTTCATTACAGTCGAGCAACGCCGGGCTATACTGCTAGTTTTACATGTTTTGTTATATTCGTATGGGTTACAGTAAATCTGCCTTCTTTTGCTTGTCTGTTGCCTTATCAAAACAACTTAAACATGTCCGCATTGGGCATCAATGGCGGGAATAATGTGGAAGCATCATAGGCATGGGTGTCGACAGGTTTTAGTTTTGTCTTTTTTAATAAGGCAGCTGAGGTAACATAAGAGTCAGATCTTGATATTTGAGACTCCCCCTCAATTGGAAAATTCTTCAATTAGAAACCTCTAATCGACTTTGTTACCCGACCTGAAGGTATTTCCAGTTGAGCACCACCTGAAAGTTTCTGCATAATATTTAGCAAAAAACTCCTTCAGTATCTCACACATCTGGCTTTGCTGCATGTGCCTGGTATACATTTATAAGACTAGATATATACATTAAGTTTCTTATATTTGTATCATAACCTCATTATGTTTTTGCTTCATGTTTTCTCATTAAAAAATAACAGTAATAATTATTATTAATATTATAAAAGAACAACTATCACTTTCGGCAACACGGGTTTAAAATATTTAAAAGTTATAATCGCAGATTTTTTGGCGGGAAAAGTCGGTGGAACCAGTAATTACTGTAAAAGAAATAATAATTAAAAAAAAATTAAGGCAGACATTGTGGTACTGAAACCGCCATTCGCCAACATAAGCCGTGAGACTATCGACTTTCTTGCCACTTCCTCTTGGGTCCCGTGTGATAGAGTCATTAATAGGTCCCAGGACGGTGAACGCCCTTACGGAGTGTTGCGGATGGCGAAACACCAAAGGATTTGGCTCATTGCAAGTGTGAGGTGTCTCGAAGGTCAAAGTGAATGCGGCAATTCTCTACGAGAGTCTGTATCGAGGCAAAGGAAAACACATACACACACATTATTCTATTTATTTATTCATCACTATTAATTCTCTTCTCTTTTACTCTCTCTTTCTCTTCTCGCTTTCTCTTTCTGTTTCTTTCTCTCTCTTTCTTTTTCTTTCTTTCTTCTCTCTTTCTTTTTCTTTCTTTCTTTCTCTCTTTCTCTTTCTCTTTCTCTTTCTTTCTTTCTTTCTTTCTTTCTCTTTCTTTCTCTTTCTTTTTCTTTCTTTCTTCTCTCTTTCTTTCTTTCTTTCTTTCTCTCTTTCTTTCTTTCTTTCTTTCTCTTTCTCTCTTTCTCTCTCTTCTCTCTTTCTATTTCTTTCTCTTCTCTCTTTCTCTTTCTATTTCTTTCTCTTCTCTCTTTCTCTTTCTCTTCTCTCTTTTTCTTTCTCTTCTCTCTTTCTCTTTCTTTTTCTTTCTCTTCTCTCTTTCTCTTTCTATTTCTTTCTCTTCTCTCTTTCTATTTCTTTCTCTTCTCTCTTTCTCTTTATTTCTCTTCTCTCTTTCTCTTTTCTCTTCTCTTTCTTTCTCTTTCTCTTCTCTCTTTCTTTTTCTTTCTCTCTCTCTTTCTCTCTTTCACATACATATTACTTCAAACATTATTATAGCGGATAAGCATATTTAAAATAGATATTCTATTTTATTCCGTGATATAATTTAATGTGTAATAAAGTTACGGAGATCCGAAGGCGAATTGGCATGACAAAGGACGCGTTCCAGAAGATGAGCAAAATACTAACACACAGGAAAATCTCAATAGAAACGAAGAAAAGAGTGCTGGACTGCTACGTGATGTCAGTTCTTCAATACGGCAGTGAATGCTGGACAATATCATCGAAAATGAGGACAAAACTGGAAACAGCCGAAATGTGGTTCTACAGAAGGATGCTACGGATATCGTGGACTGAGCATGCAAGCAACGAGGAGGTGTTGGAAAGAATGGCAACAAAAAGGAAATTGATGCTGAGCATCAGGAAGAGACAACTGAAGTTCCTGGGACATGCAATGAGGAAGGAGAGCCTGGAGAACCTGATACTGACTGGTCAGATAGAAGGAAAGAGAGACAGAGGAAGACAGCGGATAACATATTTGCAGGGTCTGATCAGGTGGATGACGGAACGGGGGTTGCCAGGAGCAACAGGAGCAAACATACTAAGAGCCACAAGGGATAGGGAGACGTGGAGAACCATGATCGCCTACGTCCTGAAGGGACAGGGCACATAGAAGAAGAAAATGATAAAACAATAATTTAATTATTATCTTATTATTTTTGTTTGAAATTAATTAATATATTACATATTTAAAGTAGTTTTTATTTATTTTTATAGTCATGTATGTTGGATGAAGAAAGAATAATTGCGTTGTGGCGCAGTAGATATCGGCTCGGAACGAGAAATCGAGGAGCCGAGTTCGAATTCCAGTTGAATTCCTTGCATTCACTTACGCGCAAATACCCTTGGGAAAGGTATTAATCCGTCTCTTCCTTCCAGTTATGGGTTAAATAATAGGACAGATTGGATTCTATAGCCTTGGCTTGCAACCAGTCTACCGTAGAAAGCAATGGCAACCTACTGCAGGATAATCTTCTGCCCAGTCAGTCATGTCTCTTTCGAGACATGATCGCCCAAGCGTGTATCACGTATGTTACTTAACTGACTGGTTCGTGGTGTAGTGGATATCGGCTCGGAACGACAAATCGGGGGCCGAGTTCGAATTCCAGTTGAATTCCTTGCATTCACCTACGCGCAAATACCCTTGGGAAAGGTATTAATCCGTCACTTTCCTCCAGTTATGGGTTAAATAACAAGACAGCTTGGGTTCAATAGCCTTGGCTGGCAACTAGTCTACCGCAGAAAGCAATGGCAACCTACAGCAGGATAATCTTCTGCCCAGTCAGTCATGTCATTTTCAAGACACGATCGCCCAAGCGTGTATCACGTATGGTACTTAACTGATTGACTCTATATAAGAGTTGAAATCATGATTAAGGCTTCTAATGGTCATAAAGTGGGGGATCGGTTTACTGTTGTCATGAAGTAGTAAACTGATCTCCCACTAATTACTATGTAATAATATGATACATCTCTTCTCCCTCTAGCCATGAGTCAAATAACAGGGCAGATTGGCTTCTATAGCCTTGGCTAGCAACCAGTCTACTGCCGAAAGCAATGGCAACCTACTGCGGGATAATCTTCTGCAGAGTCAGTCATGTCTATTTCAAGACATGATCGGCCAAGCGTGTATCATGTATGGCACTTAACTGAACTGATTCTATATAATCTCCCTGCTTTTGATTTAGAGAAAAAATAAATAAATAAAAAATAAACAAAACTTTATAAGTTTTACTTTCTGTATCTCAAATAAACAATCAACCGATGAAGAAAAGAGAGCAATTTCCCATAGTCTCATGCGGGATTTCATTTGTTTATATCGTGTGTGTGTGTGTGTGTGTGTGTGTGTGTGTGTACGCAAAGAATTAATGATCATATCCTCCTTTTTTATAAATATCTGTGAATAAACTCACTTGAAACAGAAGCAATGTCAAAGGTTCGAGCCTGTGTACAACTGTAATTTATTTTCTATCAAACTTAATTAAAACTTAATGGATTTTTAAAGGGAACTATTGTGAGTAATTTCGTTAAAACATCGCTCTTTTATGAAGAAATGCATGAGAGTAACTTTTTTCCTTTTCGGTCTGGTACCGATGTGCCTGCAGTGGGTATCGGCTCGGAACAAGAAATCGGAGAACTGAGTTCGAATACCAGATGAATTTGTAGCATTCACTTGCAAATAACCTTGGTAAAAATAGTAATTAGTCACCTCTCCCTCCAGCTATGCGTCAAATAACAGGACAGATTGGGCTCTACGGCCTTGGTTGGCAACCAGTCTAACGCAGCTTACTGCGGGAAAATCTTCTACCCAGTTAGTCATGTCTCTATCGACACAAGAACGTTCTAGCGTATATCCCGTATGGTACCAGGAGCGTGTTGCGATTTCCGAGCGCTTTTAGTCGCCGCCTCACTTTAAAACTCGGTTATATAAAAAAAATTGCTGCTTAAAAATTGTTAAAAACTTTCATTAAAAAATCTATTTTCTTTTGTTTTGCATAAACGTGAGTTGATGTTTTGTGTGACATTGTAAACAACATTGCGTTTGTTTTTATTTCAAAATTACGGGGGAAAATATTTCCATTTTTTGTTGACTCAATGAATTTCAGAAATTTTCGAAGAATATTTAAAAATGTAGACATTTAATTTTAGAGGAAAAAGTTATATTAATGCCACACGAATTACAGACAGTTGATTTCATGCATGAAATATTTAGCGACAAAAAAAGTTTTTTTTTTTTAATTTTATTGTCCGAAGTATGAAATATTAAATCTGAAAAAAGAAAAGACTTAAATAATTAAATTGACCATTGTCACTTTTTTTTACTTATTTTTGTTCGAAAAAAATACTTTTTTTAAATATTTCTTTTGTTTCAAATTTTAATATTTCTTTTGTTTCAAATTTCTATTCACATTTTTTGTTGACCAAATGAATTTTTAAAACGTCGGAATGAAAATTAAATATAAAGGCTCATTTTCTTTTTTTTAATCACATTTGACACGTGTGATTTGATTTCTGTGACGTAATCTAGCAACCATCTTAGATCTTAGATGTTTTACGAAGCAAATGTAAACAATCGGCTCCATTGGCCAAAAAGTGCGAAAGGGAAAATTGATGAACTTAAACTCAAAAAGTATGTTTCAACCTGGCTTCCCTGTTGATATATGTCCCTAGAAAGTTTGAATGGCGTAGCTTAAAAAATGTAGGCGTGCATAGATTACAGTCACTCACAGACTCACAGATTGCTTTATATATATATATATATATATATATATATATATATATATATATATGCTTTCATCTGAAGCAAAGTAACGAAGACATTAAGTTGCAATAGTTTATTCAGTGGGAAAGTACATTCATCTTTGGGTTCTCGACAAAATCCAAAGTAGGATCTGCAATGTAACCGATTCCGATTTAGCAGCTCGACTTCATTCACTTTCTCACCGTCGGGATGTCGCTTCTCTCTGTCTTTTCTACAAATATTTCCACGGTTTCTGCTCTGACGAGAGTCTTTCTCTGGTGCCCCGATTTACTCGTGCTACTAGATTGGCTTCTAGGTCCCACCCTTCTACCGTCAAAACAGTCAAATGTAACCGCCACTTCTATTCTAGTAGCTTTTTTCTCGTACTTCCAATCTATGGAACTCCCTTCTGTATACTTGCTTACCTAATTGCTACAATCTCCAAAAGTTTAAATGCAACGTCAATTAACATCTTCTATCTCCTTGATTCCCATCTTTCTCTTATTCTTTCATCGACATACCCTGTACCTTGTTGTTTCTCTCTCTCTCTCTCTCACACTCTCTCTCTCTCTCTCTCACACACACACACACACACACACACACACACACACACACACGCACACCTCCCTGCGCATCAATAGCAATCCCGCCTTGCTTGGAGTGAAACGATTATAAAAAAAAATGCATTATTAATGAGAGAAAATAATCAAGAAAAGTGATGATAACGATGGGAGATTGCATTTAAACATTTGAAGTTCAAAGACGGAAATGAGTTCCCCAGGCGAGAAGTGCGATAGAAGAAATTGCGACCAGAGAACTTACGGTTACATCTAGCCAATTCATCAGTAAAATGAGACCTTGTTGCCAATTTAGTCAGTTAGTGCCATAGGTGGTACATGCTTGGGCGATCATGTACCGAAAGAGATGTGACTGACTGGGCAGAAGATTATCTCGCATTAGGTTGCAATTACTTTCTGCCGTAGACTGGTCGCCAGCCAAGGCTATAGAACCCAATCTGTCCTTTTACTTAACCCATAACTGCAAGGAAGAGATGGATTAATACCTTGTCCAAGGGTATTTGTGCATAAGTGAATGTAAGGAATTCAACTGGAATTCAAACTCGGCTCCTAGATTTTGCGTTCTGAGCCTATATTCACTGCACCATACTGCGCCTAAATACATAAAATCTAGGTACCACATCAGAAAGTTTATGTAAACAGTTACCATGAGTTTGTAGAAAAGATACAGTGAAGGTATGTTACAGTGGCTGGAAAATGGCTGATTACAAGATGTCAGGAACAATAACATTGCATATAATATTATTATTATATCATTAATAATATAAAAATCTGTTACTCGGTTTCATGCAATAATACAGTCATCAGGTGGACAAGATAATGATCGGTTGAAAATCTTTGGAGCGGATTTTGTTATACAGGGTGCAATGAATAAAGTTTTGCTTAAATTACGCAAAAATAAAAATAACACTGTCATCTCATTTTAACGGATATATATATATTTACCAAAATTACACAAAAAAACTTGAAACATGAAAGAGTAAATTTATTAAATAAAATTGCTATTGGCTTCAACTACGGCTTCCAGACGACTTCAGAATCTCCTGCATCTCTTCTGAATGGTCTCCTTGTTTAAGATGTTAAATGCTACCATATGTTTTTGCCTTCAGTTCATCTTTGGTGTGACAATGAGTTTTCTTAGTCTCTCGTTCAACTGCGCTCCACAAACAATAATCAAGAGGGTTGCAGTCTCAGGACGATATGTGGCTACATGTAAGGGATGATGTGGTCGCAGAAATTATCTGACAACCAGAACTGGATTTTCCTGTTTGTGTGGCAAGGCACAGTCCTGTTACCAGACATAGGGTATTTCAGCAGCCACTATCTTGAGCCAGAGTAGCACCACATTCTTAAGACACTTGATGTAGGCCTCCGAGATGTGTCTGAGGCTCATACCAACAAAATGGGGAGTTTTTTTTTTATCAGAACGATCGATGAATTTTCTGTGCTGCTGTAGCTTCGTAATCACCATTAAACTCCTTTAATTTTTTTTCCGAATCCTCAGCACTGTCCTCAGATTGGCACTCAAACACTGTGAAATGTTCGTATTGAAGCTTCCGGTGCGAATGCCAAGCAGTAGAGCATATCGTCTCTAAATTTCTGGCGTAGCTAATTACGTCATGGTGCTCTCTTTTCTCAGAGACGGTGCCCAGCTCATCCTACTTTTGCCAAAATCAAAAACAAACAACGCGCATGCACACAATTACAGAAGAGAATTTTAAAAACAGTTTCTACTCCGGCGATATATGCGTGACTCTTCAGAAATGCGTTCTTTCGGTGAATGGCGTGTGTATACACTTCATATATACAACACATTAAAATTTCCCTTCTCTGATTACATGCATCTTTGGCTTACAGGGTAGCGACTCCGACTGACACCAAATCGGTTTAGTTTCGATCCCAGCCAAAAGCAAGTGGATATGTCTAGCCACACTGATGATCGGTGATACAGCGAAACAGGCTTGTATGTGGATGACTAGTATAAAAGAGTGAACATTGAAGTCAACACTCCGGGGCGATAGACTGTTTCATGCTAAGCGCAATCATCAGACCATATATATATATATATATATATATATATATATATATATATAAATGTCTGACAAAATCTCTGATATATATGTGTTCGATTTCATCCTTAGAAAATCCTTAAGATGAAAAAATATATATTGGGAATACCATGAACGTATTTAAAAAGCGCTTTTACAATCACCTCTCATCCTTCAATAACAAAGAAAAACAAAACATGACATCTCTCTCCAAACACTTTTGGAAATTAAAAAACGAAAATAAAACACCTAAGGTCAAACGGAAAATTCTCAAAAAAGCAAGAACAGCAAAATCTATAAAAGAACCATGCTTTCTTTGCCTTCAAGAAAAAATAGATATCCTTAAATATATAAATAGTAACAAGCTCTTAACTCAGAGACACGAAGCCACAGTAAACTGCAAGCACATTAGGGACTTAACCCTACAATCATGCTAAGAAATACAAAGAGTTCGATTAGATATCTTCATTATAAAAGATAAAAAATGCTATAGGAAAAAAAAATTAAAATAAATAAATAAGATTCCAAACGATAATTTATAAAAAAAAGAAGATATATAAAAAAAATTAAAAGAAAAAACCGACCCTCTAAACTTAAAATTACGATTAAACATACAACTTTATACAAAAAACTGATAAAACGCTAATTTGCATTTACTTCCCAAAAAATACAAATTTAGATTTCTTGAAATAACTTCGCCTAAATACAATTATACTCCAAACTTGAATATATATATATATATATATATATATATATATATATATATATATATATTTAAAAAAGAACCCTATAAAATATAAAAAAAATATTCCATACCGAAAAAATCTGAATTGGAAAGAAAAAAAAATTATTTTCCACACACACACACGCAATAAAAATTAATTCACACACGTGTATCTAAAAAATACAATTGCGCGGGAATTCACCCCTTTCCATACCCTGTGGGGTCAAAAACAAGGACGGCGCACCCAAAAGTTCGGACGTAGTGGAAAGCACACCACGTGGTCAAAAATATGATTTATTGACCAATCAGGGCTCGACATAAGAAACCTATTTTTTTAATCTCTCCGGAGCCTCACCATTCAGATATAAGGAAGGGAGAAACTCTCATCAGACCAGAGGAGGACCAGCGACAAGCTGACATCAAAGGGCACACGGTCAGTTTCGAGCATACGTACAGAGAGAATCCAGCAGTTCACACAACAGGCACAATCCGTATCCGTGAACCTTCTTTCACCCTCTCTTTCTCTAATCTCGCTGCACATCGTCCTATCTTTCCCTCTCACACTCCCAGTTCCTTTCTTTCTCTTTTTTTTACAGCTGTACGGAAAATCTCATATTTTGTACAAAAAAAATAATTCTTTTATTTTTTTTTTTTACGAAAATAAACAAACGTTTATTTTACTTTATTTATTATTTGTTTGAGGGACTTCTTAGCCCCTCTACAAAATATAAACATTATTGTTGACTACTAACTGTCGGTCGTGTTTGTAAATAAACACAGTTTTAAAGACAAAACTTTTCGTTTATTCGTCTAAATTCTAAAAATTTAACATTGGTTAAATTTTCATATTTTTAATTTAATTATGAAAAATCACAATCACTTGTTTTAATTGCAAGAATTTTAAAATCAGAATCACTCAAATATAGCAATCAAGCAACCATTAGAATTTAGGAACAAACAGGAAGCAACAATAAATAAGCAAATTAATTAAAAATATTAAAAAATGCAACAATTTAAATTCAAGCCAATTAATTCAAACTAAATAAATTTAAGTTACTGTTTTTTAAAAATAAAGCTTATAAAAGTTTTTTTATGTCTCAAAATTCAGTTGAATGTTTGAAGTTTTCTTTTTTTACTTAACTTTTACAAGTAATATTATTATTTTCCTTGCTACAAAAATTATTTAATAATGTATTAGAAGAGCTCCAGGTAATCATTTTTTTCAATGCTGTGACCTTCACCACATGAGTCAACATGAAAAAGAAGTTCATCATTAGCCAAAACATCCAATTTTATGTACATAGACAATTTTCTTTGATTCATTGAATGAAGAAAAGAAGGATTCTTTACAAGTTTATTAATAACAATATAATTGTATAGTACTAAATTTGTTGTTACATCATTGGGATATAACAGAGAGAGAACCTCTATTAATTCCTTGAAAATAACTATTTATATCAGGTCTCTTCCTGATACTAAACTTTTACAACTATAACATTTCCATTTTTTTTAACGGCATCACAGCAATAAATAATTACGAATCGAACGAATTAACGATAGGATAGTTAAATCTGAAATAGATTTTTAAAAACGTCTTGAGAACTTTTAATCCAATAGATTTATTAATATCAAGAAATTGTCTTTAGGGAAATTCTGCTAAAAAACAACGGAGTTCGAATTTTAAAATAATATTTTGAAATATTTTGATTGAATCCATTGTTAATCCTACTGGATGAAATAAAAAGATAAATTTTTACCTTAAAAAATATACACCTAAAAAATCCTAGGATATTTGGTAATTCAATTACATTTTTAACATATTTTAATTGTAAAAAATGAAAAAAAAAGTAAAAATTAATGTTTCTATTTCATTTATAATGTTAAATTGTTTATAAAAAAAATCATTTTTTTGCAAAACTCTTTTTTGGTTAATGTTTTACTTACTAATTAATTTTTTAAGGATTAAAAATCCCTAAACCAACTATAAAAGATTTATTCTTCAGTTAAAATTCAAATTTTTTATTTCCAATTTTTTCTATGGATTAATATCGATAATTAACTTCAAATTATCAAAAATAGGAAACAAATGTTTGGAAAATATTTTTTGAGGGTGTTCATTTTGTGCTAAATATTTTCTAAAAATTAAATATTTTAAAAATTAGGTTTTAAAATTCAAGTGTGGTGTGATTTAGGCCTGTATGTTTTAAATAAATTCAAAAATTATTCAGAAATAATAGGTTTAAACAAAGTTTAAAACATCATTTTCATGTTTTAATTTTCGGTAATAGTGATTTCTTGACTTTTGCAAGAAATAATTTCACGGAGTCTTCAAATAAAAAAACCTTAAAAATAAAACAAATTCTTTTAAAATTGACTAAAAAATAAATTTTGTAGTTTTTGTTAATACAGGAAAAAGAATAAAAAAAAATTAATTCAGGAATATTTTTTCATGTTTAAAAACGATTCATAAAGTTGCAAGTATAGAAAAGTTAAGTTAAGTTAAGTAAGATTTTACTTTCTATTCTTAAGAATTTTTTAAGCATTTCATTGAAAAGAAAACATTATTTTCTTAAATCAATAAAATATTAATTCAAATATTTTTAGAAAATATAATGTTTAACAACTTTTTTCGGCTTCAGTTTAAGTTTTAAAACATTTCGAAAAAAAAACAAAACTTACGAACGAATAGACATAAATTTTATTTTTTTTAATTCAGATATTTTGATTTTAGCGACTGTTGAAATAAATGGCGATAAAATTTTAACTACTCACTTTGCTAAATGGACTTGTAGTAAAAATTCTCCCTTTTAATGGCATGTTTCCATTTATCAAATAAATGTTTATTTTTTGGAAACGAAAAACAATGAACTTTCGGTCCATTTTTATAATTCCCTTTGCAATTTGGTTCTGAAAATAAGTTAACGCTAACGGACGCCGGGTAGTAAAACAACACTACTAAGTGTGACGTCAGCAAGTCAACTTTAATCATAGAACAGGCCTGGTAATATAGCGACGGCCTCGAGTATATGCTGGAGAATGAAATTGAACCAAGTAGCACTCAGTGGAGCTCGCCTTGTATTCTGGTATCAAAATCCGATGGCACCTACAGATTTTTTTACAGATTTCCGGAAAGTAAATACTGTAACCCAAAGTGACTCATATGCAATTCCTAGAATGGATGATTGTATTGACAAAGTTGGCAAGTCAAAATACGTCAGTAAATTCTATTTGATGAAAGGTTATTGGCGAGTAACTTTAACCGACAACACCAAAGAAATTTCAGCTTTCGTGACTCCTGACGGACTATAACAATACAAGGTTATGGCATTCGGAATGAAAACGTACCAGCAACATTTCTAAGTATGATGCATTCCCTTCTACATGACATCCAAGGATGTGATGTCTACATAGATGATGTAATTGTCTACAGTATGACTTGGAACGAACATTTACGCATCATAAAAAAAAACTCTTTCTTAAATTAGAAGAGGCAAACTTATGTATGAACCTAAACAAAAGTGAATTTTGTCATGCAAAACTGAATTATTTAGGCCATACTGTTGGTCAAAGACAAGTTAAGCCTATCACTGCAAATGTGGATGCTATCCTAGAGTATCTCATTCCAACCAATAAAAAACAATTAATGAGATTTCTCGGTATGGCAGGTTTCTACCGAAAATTTTATAAAAATGTCTCATCAATAGCAAGTCCTCTCACGGATCTCCTTAGAAAGGAGGTAAAATACAAATGGAGTGAGACCTGTGATGCGGCTTTCAACAAAATTAAGTCGACACTCATGGAGGGCCCATCACTCGCAACACCAGATTTCACAAGACAATTCAAATTACAAATTGATGCCAGTGATGTCGGAATCGACAGAGCAATTGGATACTTCTCCAAAAAGTTCAACACCCACCAAAAGAATTACTCTACCAGTGAAAAGGAGTGTTTATCAGTGTTAACAACGCTACGACACTTCAACTTCTATCTCAGTGTCACTATGTATCCTGTTTTCGTCATTACCGACCATAATCCACTAACTTTTCTTCAAAGGATGAAAAACAAAAACCAGAGACTGACAAGATGGAGTCTTCTACAAGAATACAACATTATAATGAAACATTAAAGGAAAGAACAATGTTATTGCATGCGCATTATCTAGAGTATAATATGACAAATTGTGGTAGTATAATTTTGCTACAAATCGAACTTATTGTTTTACAAAACTTGTGTTAGGACTGATTGCCCAAAAAGAAATATTTTGTGTGTAAACTTAACTAACTTTTCCTATAAAAGTTTTTCATTTGTACTTCAAAACATTTACTCTAAAGTGGGGAAGTGTAACGAGAAAGTTAGAAGCGTTCATTCGCCCCAAAAGCCTTGGGTCATGACTAAAATAGTCACCTTAGTAACAGTTGTAGTAACTGGTCATTCGGTCAGGGTTCTACCACTCCAGAAAGTAGAGTAGTATGAATTAGGTAATTCGGTCAGGGTTCTGCCATTCCAGAAAGGAGAGTAGTATGAATTAGGTCACTGGGTCTGGTTCTACCCTTCCCAAAAAGAGATTAAATAGCCTGGTAACTATGGTTACAGCAAAAAGAAGGAAAAGACCAGAGAAAGACAGGACCAATGAATATAAGCCCCTGTTTTTATATAAAAGGAAAGAAATAGTAGTAAACCCTAAAGTTGGTGGGCTACCGACCAGGCGTAGACCTCTCTCAGGCTATTCGTTCAAGACGACGAAAGAATTTTCCATCAAGCTACCAGCTGAAATTCTCCACACGAAGACCTTCCCCAACATCCAGTGAATGCACCACGTGATGCCGTGAATTGTAAAGACTGTTTTGTTAATTACTCTGACTAAACCCTAGCTCACTCTCTCTCTCTTTCTTTCTCTCTCTCTCTCTGTATATATGTATATGATCTTATGCCAGTTGAATTAACCTTTTCCATTCCGCCTAAACTTCCTCCAAATATCTTCCTCGTTAGACTCACCTTTAATTTTCCAGTGTATTTGTGTGAAACTAGTACGAAGATGAACCCGTTCTAGTGTCCGGTATATTATAGTTCTGTCACCTTATACCTGTGTGTACTGAATATTTTGTGTGTTATAATACATTTCCTTTTTGTATAAAATTATCTAGCGTTATAGTTTAATTCACTCCCTTCATCATTATTCCAACTAAAATTGTATGTTTATGTGTTGCTGAGCCAAACGGGTTCGTAAGAGTATATATATATATATATATATATATATATATATATATATATATGGTTAAATAAAGTAAAGACAAGAGGAAAAGTGTATTTTAAATCGCCTACGCGTTTCGTCCTGTGATGAACTTTATCAAGCCAAAAAGACGAAATGTGCTTTATTCTAAATTACCTATCTATAAACAGTGTTGGTAACCACAAAGACGCTCACAAATCATTTCAAAAGATCAACAGAATGTTTTTGTTTTTAGAATTTCTTCCTGTGTAGTGTAAAGTCATGAGATAATAAAATGAAGGGAATTTGACCGTTTTCTTTGAAAACAGTTTATTTCGTGTGTAAGTCTGTTTTAGAATTTCTTCATCTGTAGCACGAAGTCAAGACATGTTAAAATGAAGAAAGTTTGACTGTTTTCTTTTAAATTTTTATTATGAATCTTAGTCTGTTTTAGTATAATTTCCATAAGTAAAGGTGAGATTGGGAAAAATCCAGGGCGCAAATTGAAGTTTTGGTAGTATTGGATAGCGGCGCTATATATACATATATATATATAAACATGTTACGGAAATTAACGAATTTTAACGAAACTTGGTTATAAGCAACCGACACTTTGTAATGAATTATTTTGAACATTATTTTTACCGATATTTTTGCAGATTATCTACTTAAATACGAGTATCGGTAAAAATAATGTTCAACATATACATATATATATATATACATATATATATACATATATATATATATACATATATATACATATAGACATATACATATACATATATATATATATATATATATATATATATATATATATATATATATAAAGAAGCAAGTGGATGTGTCTAGCCACACTGATGAGCTGTGATACAGCGAAGCAGGCTTGTATGCGGGTGACTAATATATATATATATATATATATATATATATATATATATATGAATAAAATTTACCAAGGAGTCACCACTGAATACGTACAGGGATATAGATCATTTGATTATAATAATCATAATTGCCTGTTTAATGTACTTCCCGTTAATGTTCCACTACTACTGACATTAATCTACTTGATGATAGCATCTATATTGAAAATAATACAAATCAAAACAGGCATGAATTGACTTCTCGTTCGCCAGTTCGTTGTTCAAGAGAAATAGAACAAACTACTTACTCCCTTTTTTGCGTACTTGTGTGCGCACGCGCCGGATATGAATTGTCTACTCTTTGATTATCAATTAACATTAAGGGAAATTAACAGGAAGGCAAATTAACATATGCAATTAAAGTTTACTGGAACTAACTAGAAATTCTCTAATTACACAGATTGTATTGTTTATGCTGATGACACTTTTGACAACAGAAGTTAACTCCATTCATTCATATATTTGCATTGAATCTTTTCAACCGCTAACAGAATTTTCGAGTTCCTCTTCCGCTGCATTATGTGTTTCTTTTTTTTTGTTTTGTTTTTGTTTCTTCATTTAGTTTTCTTGTTTTATTTTTCCGCTCTTATGAATGAAACGTTACTTTCGGCTATAGCTACTTTAGACGCTTATAGGTTATCAGAAAGAATCTTTCTCTTACACAAACACACACACACACACAAAAAAAAAACGAATGAATTTATCAAATTAAAAATCGAAATCCAGTCGAATATGTTACATTCTCTTAAATACAAACGTATATATGTAAATATATTGTCATGGTGGCATCACCCATAACAACGGATTAAACTCATCTTACCACTACATATACTTCCCTTCACAAGACGTGGCAGAGTGTGTGAGATCCGAGCAGATCAGTGCAGATAGCCAAGACTGCTACAATACGACCATTGCGAATTCTAGTTATAGTGTTACTTCCTAAGCTGTATTTATTCGTTTTACTAACAGAGTTACATGTATTTCTATTTTGCGGTAATTAACATATATATACCGATATTCCATATTTTGTTTGATGTTGTATTATTTTCTAGCGGGATTTCTTAATTATATATATCTATGTATATATATATAGATATATATATATATATATATATATATATATATATATATATATATATTTATTTTCACAGCACTATATATCTTATTTATTTATTTATTTATTTTCACAGCACTATATATCATATATCGAGCACTGTTTTAAATTAATGTTTTGGACGGGAAAAATTATTTCTTCGTTCTGTAACCACTCGGCGGTATATATATATATATATATATATATATATGTGTGTGTGTGTGTGTGTGTGTGTGTGTGTGTGTGTGTGTGCGCGTGTTTGTGTATACATATTTATATATGTATACACATGTATATACAAAAAATTATATATATATGTATAAATACATATATATTTTTATATTTATATATGTATACATACATATGTATATATATATAATTATATATAGATACATATATATACACAAATTAAAATATATATAAATAAATATATATATATATCTATAAATATATATATACATAAGTACACATACACTTATATATATATGTGCAGACATACATATTTCTATATATATATACATATATATACACAAATTTATATATGTATATAAATACATATATATATGAATACATAGATATATATATATTTATATATATAAACAGATATATATGTATATTTATATATATATAAATATATATATATTTATATATATATAAATATAAATACATATTTATATATACATATTTATATATACATATCTATATATATTTATATATATATATATATATATATATATATATATCCATATATATATATTTATATATATATACACACATATATATATATATATATTTATATATATGTATATACAAATATATATATATTTATATATATATATATATACTTATATATATATAAATATATATTTATATATATATAAATATATATTTATATATATATATATATATACATACATATGCTTATGTATATATATACATACATATATACATAATTACATATATATATATGCAAACATATATATATACTTATATATGTATATATCCATATATGTATTTATATATACATACAAAAATATATATTTATACATGTATACATACATACAAATATACATAATTCTACATATATACATAGACACAAATATATATAATTATATATATATATACATACAAATATATATGTTTATACATATACATATATATATAGATATATTTATATACATATATATACACATATATGCATAGATATGTTTATATACATATATATATATATATCTCTGTATAAATATATTTATAGATATATGTATATAGATATATACATACATATAGATATATTTATATATATATACATACATATATATATATATATATATATATATACACAAATTTATATATGTATATAAATACATATATATATAAATACATATATATATATACATATATTTATATATATATATAAATACATATATATGTATATTTATATATATGAATACATATATATATACATATATAAATATATATATATATTTATACATATATAAATACATATATATGTATATATATATATATCAATAGATATATGTATATTTATATATATATGAATACATATATATATATTTATATATATAAACACATATATACATAAACATATTTATATATACATATATACATATATATATACATATATAAATATATATATATATTTATACATATATAAATACATACCTTTTGGTAGTTGAGCTCTCTTGGTTTATTCCCGGTATATATGTATATATATATATATATATATCAATAGATATATGTATATTTATATATATATATAAATACATATATATATATTTATATATATAAACACATATATACATAAACATATTTATATATACATATATACATATTTATATATATGCATATATATATATAAATACATATATACATATATATATATATATTTACCTATATATATACATACATATATATTAATATATATACATATATATATATATATATATATACTTATATATGTATACATATACATACCAATATATCTATATATATATACATACATATATATATACTTATATATGTATATATATACATACAAATACATATATATACATACAAATATAGACATATATATATATATATATAAATATATATATTTACATATATATACATACAAACATATATATTTATACATATACATATATATGTGTGTGTGTGTGTGTGTGTGTGTGTGTGTGTGTGTGTGTGTGTGTATATATATAATATTGTGATGATCCACGTATACTGTCTTAATATCTATAGGAAATCTACTAAAGATTTGTCATTTTAAAAATTTACTTCTTTGACAGTATTTATTTGTTCCTTCTATTATATATTATATTTCAGACCGTACTCGGTCCTTCATGAGAAACAAATGATTTGAAAATTTAAATTAGAAATGTATTTCGCGAGAGCGTCCGTGGAGACAGATTGTTTACATCACGTCACGCAGAAAGGGACAGATTTGTTTTTTAAATATTTGTAAACGTAAATCTATTTTTAATAATACTTTTAAATGTTGTTTTAGAGAAAAATATTTCTGAATGTATCGAAAAAAATTTAGCTGTTGAAATATTTGTAAAGATTCAAACATCTAAGTCCCTATTTAACCATAGCTTGTGTGTATTTAAATTTAAAATCCAGTATTTTTCAAATGTTTAGTAATATACTACGATTTTAGTTCTACACACTTAAGCAGAAAGAAAAATACTGGATTTTAACATAAATATGGATATATATATATATATGTATATATAATTATGTAAATATATATAATTATGTCTGTATATATATACAAATATGAATACATATATAAATATGTATATATATATATATATATATATAAATATGTATATATATGTATATATATATATATATAAATATGTATACATATATTTATATATATAAATATATATATTTATATATATAAATACATATATATATTTATATATATATATATGTATAAATATATTTATATATAATATATATATTTATATTTATATTTATATATAATTATATATATGTATTTATATATACATATATATATATATAATTATATATATGTATTTATAAATACATATATATATATAATTATATATATATGTATTTATATTTACTTATATATATAATTACATAGTATATATACATATATATATAATTACATATACATATAAGTTAAACTGAAAACGTAGACTGAAATGAATACATGTAAATCTAATTTTGGTTTCCTCGTATTAATATCAAATTTTCTGCACTATAGAAAAAACTGAAACCTTGAAACTGAATATCGTTTCTTATGTCTTTGTCTATGAGTGTATCAAATTTGATTAAAATCGGACCACTCCTTCTATAACACGATTTTTTTCGGTTACCGATTTTCGATAATTATCGAGAGTACCTCGACACAAAACCTAGCTAAGAACACTCGCAGACGCTTATAGTACAACTGTGTGAATTTTCAAGAAATTTGGCTCAGGCGTTTCGGAGAATATATGTAACGGACACACGCACACACACACACACACACACACACACACATTTTCGTTGATAAATAAGAATATACATATATATATATATATTTATATATATTGTAACTAAGTTGCTGAACTCGTAGGTTTATTTACCTTTTTGTTCATGCCTTTACTGTTATAAAGAGTGCTCGATACAAATGTAGAGCTTTATATTGTAATGGTTCTTACAATGTTTTTAAATTCATTGTATCACTACACAAAAAATTTCTCATGTATATATATATATGTATATATATATACATATACATATATATATGTTTATATATATATGTATACATATATATATGTATATATATATATGTATATATGTATGTATATATATATTTTTATACACATGTGTTTATATATATATACATATATATGTGTTTATATGTATATATATATGTATATATGTATGTATATATATATTTTAATATATATGTCTTTATAAATATATACTTATATGTTTATATATGTATATATATATAGTGTACATATACATATATATATATATTTATATATGTATATATATATGTTTATATATCTATGTATATATATATATTTATGTATACATGTATATATACATATCTATATATATATCTATATGTACATGTATATATACACATCTATATATATATATATATATATTTATATATACATGTATATATACACATCTCTATATATATTTATACACATCTATATATATATTTATATATACATATATATTTATATATATATACTTATATGTATATAATTATATATATTTATTTACATATATATATTCATCTGATTCCATGCGTCGATGGCTTAGGGAGTAGCCACTCAGACTGTCACCGAATCGGTCGAGTTTCACTGATGCGCTGTGATACAGCGAAACAGGCTTGTATATGGATGACTAATATATTATGCACTCATTATGATTGAGCTCTCTGGAGAAGAAAGTTTTGAAAACATTCTCCACTTTTGCTATATGCGTGACTCTTTAGAAATGAATCGAGTTCTCTCGGTGACTGCCGTGTGTATACACCGCTTATATACAACACGTTAAAATTTCTCTCCGCAGAGTCCATGCGTCGTTGGCTTAGGGAGTAGCGACTCATACTGACACCAAATCTGTCGAGTTTCGAAGCAAGTGGATGCGTCTGTTCACAATGATGAGCTGTGATACAGCGAAAAAGGCTTGAATGTGGATGATTATATATGCATATTTATATATGTTTATATTTTATATATTTATATATTTATGTACATATATATATATATTTAATATATATATTTATATATTTTTTCATATATAAATATATATTGATATATATATATACATGTCTATATATATATTTACATATATATATATTTACATTAATATATATTTACATATATATTTATATATATTTATATATATATATATATATATATATTTTATATATATCTTAATATAGATATATTTATATATACATATTTATATGTACATATTTATATATATATATATATATTTATATACATATATTTTTATATATATATTCTTATACATATATTTATATATATATATATATATATATTTGTATACATATATTTGTATATATATATTTATATATATATATTTAGAAACCCAAGGAACACGGCACTTGCGGCGAATCGCATCATTTATGGGTTTTCCACTTTTTCTAATTATCTTCTTTTTCGTTTTGGATACTATTATACAACCTGCAACCTCCCAAGAAACCTATATATATATATATATATATATATATATATATATATATATATAGATATATTTATTTATTTATATATATTAATATACATATGTTTATATAGATATATATATATATATATATATACTTATATATGTATATATATATATATAATACATATAAGTATATATACATATTTATATATATATTTATATACATATATTTGTATACATATATTTATATATATATATTTGCATAAATCAATTTCTATATATATGAAAATATTTCTATACAGATATTAATGTATATATATCTGTATTTATATATATATACATACATATTTATATACATATACATATTTATATTAATATATATTTATATAAATGTATTTATATATATATACATTTATATACATATATATATATTTATATTTATATATATATATATATTAATATATATGTAGGATCCGTTCATACCGTCTGATATACTTGATGGTGATGTCGTTAAAAGACAACAAAAAATCACAGTATTTGTTGAATTTTTTATCGGGTCTAAGCTTTCGGCTCACATAAGCCATTATCAAAGAGTAAATATTAGCACACAGTAAACATAGAACATTTAAGCTATTAACAATAAAGATAACTGAATTGAAAATATAAGTCCATCCCTACCGTGGCGGATGGCCGAAGACAGTGACAAAATAGTGGTGTTGTGGTCCCTGGTCTGATTACAGACATTTGAGTACGTTGTTGGAAATATCGAAATTGATTGTATTCAAACCAGGTTCAAATTGTTTAATGTAGAGTGCTTCGAGGATTTTTAGTTTCTGCTTATTATTTTCTTGTTTGAGTATGTACGTGTTATCAACAAGCGTTTTTCTCAGAAGTGTGCGTTGATAACCGTGTTGTTCTAAATGACGGAATATATTTGAATTTTTATTTAAGTGCAACGTCAGACGCCGTGAGAGCGAATTTGTGGTGTGGCCGATGTAGATATTATTGAGGTTGTTAGAGATACATTCTCTAAATGGACATATGAATTTATATACTACATTGGTTTTTTGCAAATCACTAACGGTGGGGGAAGAGTCGTTGCGGACAAATGAATTAGATGTAGTGGATTTAGTGTAATATATAATGAACTTAATTCTTTTGTTAGAGTCTGTCGGAGAAATATTAGTATTTATGAGTTTTTTTAGGATGTTTTCATCTAGTTGGTAGTCGGAGTGCATCTGGCTACGGTATAAGAGAGTGATATGTTTAGGATTGGTTGGGTTAGTATCATGTGTTGTTTTTTCCATGTTAAGCTTTTTAAGAAAGTAATGTATTTGTTCATCAACTATGTAGTTGGGAAAATTATTATTGATGAGTGTCTGTTTTATGTTTTTTAGTTCACTGTAGAAGATCTGATTTGTAGATGAATTGACTTTTGCACGATATAATAGATTTTTTATAATGGCTATTTTGTAATAGATGGGGCATTCACTAATATAATTGAGTGTGGAGGGATTTTTATTAGTGGGTTTTTGATACGGTGAGATAGTAAATTTATTGTTGTCAGTGTTAATTAATATATCAAGAAAAAGAATTTTGTTATATTTGTAAGTTCATAAGTAAATTTTAAAAATGAGTTATTTTGAAACTGTTTTTGAAGTTGTAAGATTTCATCAGTATTTTTAATTGATAGTAGGATATCATCAACATATCTACGATATGTTGATGGTTTTGTAAATTTTGCAAAGGTAGTATTTTCAAGGTTAGACATGTAGAAATTACTAAAAATCGGACCAAGCACTGAACCCATGAAGATTCCGTCACGTTGTATATATATAGTGTTGTTTGGATCAACAAAAGGCACTTCAGTAGTACAAGCTAGTAGAGTTTTTCTTAGGATGTTGGGATTAATTTTGAGTGGGGGTAATGAAGGATTACTGTAAACATTTCTTATAATTATATCAATAGTTTCACTGACGGGTACATTAGTAAAAAGTTTTTCCACATCAAGTGAAGCTATGATTTCATTATTAGGTTTTTCACTCTTGAGGATTTGGATTGCCTCTAGGGTTGTCTTTATGCTGTATTTACTCGGAAGGTAGGGTGTGATAAATATATGCCTATTTATATACATATATTTATATATATATATATATATATATATATATATATATATATATATATATATATTTACATATACATATTTAATATATATAATTATAAATATATATTTATATATATATATTAATATAAATATTATTTATATATTTATATATACAGATTTTTTATATATACATATATACTTGTATATATATAGTTGTATATATATAGAATTATATATATTGTTATAAATATATATATTTATATATATATATATATTTAAATATGCACTTATATATTTATATATATATATATTTATATATGTACTTATATATTTATATATAGGTACATTTATAGTACTTATGCATGTATATAGTTATATATGTATAATTATATATATCTATTTATATATATATATATAATATAAATACATGTGTATATATATAGAATTATATATATAAATTTGTGTCTATATATATTTATACATATACATATATATATATATATTTGTATATATATATATATTACATATATATATTTA